>VZRF01013262.1:14264-24851 GCA_013396875.1 Vireo altiloquus | reverse complement strand
AGTGACCCCCGCACCCCGCGAGCCTCCCTGTGCCTGGAGTGACCCCCGCACCCCGGGGATCCTCCCTGTGCCTGGAGTGACCCCCGCACCCCGCGAGCCTCCCTGTGCCTGGAGTGACCCTCTGGCATCCCGGGAGCCTCCCTGTGCCTGGAGTGACCCCCGCAACCCAGGGCTGCTCCCTGTGCCTGGAGTGACCCCCGCACCCCGGGAGCCTCCCTGTGCCTGGAGTGACCCCCGCACCCCGGGGAGCCTCCCTGTGCCTGGAGTGACCCCCGCACCCCGGGGCTCCTCCCTGTGCCTGGAGTGATCCCCGCACGCCGGGGATCCTCACTGCGCATGGAGTGACCCTTTGGCATCCCGGGGAGCCTCGGTGCGCACCAGGTGACCCCGGGTCTCTCACTGTGCACAGGGTGACCCCCGCACCTCCTGCGGGCTATCACCAGGCCGTGGAGATGCCCATGTCCCCGCAGGCTGGATGATCCCGCGGCTACACAGTCCCGTGTCCCCACACGTCGAGGGCCGTCCCTGCCGCAGGGCCCCGAGGAGCGCACTGGGCTATTTTTGGGCCGTGGCGTGGCAGCCGATCGGCAGTGCCAGGGGGCCCCACGTCACAGGGTCGGTCGGGCCCTGCTGCCCCGGCATCGCTCTCATTCCTGCCGGCACACGGTGAGCAGCAGCACAGCTCGGCTCGGATCCCCCGGCTTACAGACAGGGAGAGGTAAAGCCTTCACCTGGCCCAGACACACCTGCGCCCGGAACGGGGACTCCCGGCATGTGGGGCACCTGGCTGCCTTCACTGCCAGGCTGCCATCATAGAGCACATCCCTGGGCAGGGGACACCGCATTGTAGGGGGGGACACGCTGTCCTGGAGGATGCTCTGCTGCAGGGGATGCACCTTTGCAGGGGACAGCCCCTCCCAGGGGATGCTCCTGCTTTGAGGGACACACACCAGGGGGACACCTCGCTGTGGGGACCATCCCACCCAGCTCTGCAGCCCCCAGCCTGTGATATCGGGGGAAGGGGCATGCTGTGGGCAGCCTCGTGCCATGCAGCTCATAACCTAAAAATAGTCAGCAGCTCTCAGTCCCTGGGGCAGGATTTGTCCTTTCTGTGGCAGCCACAGTGCTCGCACAAACTGGTGCCACACGGGCTGGGCACAGGGCTTGGGTCTCAACCCCACAGATGGCGGGTGGCATTTTCTCCCCACTGGGGAGCTGCTCGGAGCTGGAGAAGGCCAACTGCCACCCTCTGGTGTGCCTGCTCTGCCACGAGCCCTACCAGCACCCCTGCCTGCTTGACTGCTACCACAACTTCTGCGCCAGCTGCCTGCGAGGCCGCGCCAGTGATGGCCGCCTGCGTTGCCCACTCTGCGGGTAAGGGACAACCCTGCCTAGAGCATGCCAGGACTGGGGCCACAGAACAGGACTGGCAGCTTGGCACAGCACTGCTCCCTGCATCCCCAAAGCTGCCCCGCTGGCCTGGGTGGGTGTCCCTATCCTTGTCCCCATCCCATTCCTGCAGGCACCCCTCAGTGGTGAGGGGAGGCACCGGGTTGCCCCCCGTGGACCGGCTCCTGCAGTTCCTGGTGGACAGCTCAGCCGACAGCGAGGAGGACGTGCAGTGTGCCAATTGTGACCGGTGCTGCACCAAGGCGGTGAGGGCAGACAGGCAGGCTAGACAGGCAGGGTGGGCAGGGTTCCCATGCCAGGGGCATGCCTGCCACCAGCTGTGTCCCCTTACACAGGAAGTGGACACCATGTACTTCTGCAACACCTGTGGGCAGCCCCTCTGTGCCCCCTGCCGCGAGGAGACCCACCGTGCCAGGATGTTCGCTCGCCATGAGATTGTCTCCCTCTCGAAGCGCACCAAAGACATCCACAAGAAGTGTCGTGAGTGCCATGCCAGGCAGCCCTGTGCTATGCTATGCTGCACTGTGCTGTGCCAGGCTACACCATGTCCCTGTCCCCTGCAGCGCTGCACGAGGAGCCCTACATCATGTTCTCCACTGAGAAGAAGTCCATGCTCTGCATCAACTGCTTCAGGGACATGCAGGGGTGAGTAGCCCTAGCCCCACGCTTGCTGCGTGCCCCATCCTGTGCTTTGCCCTGATGTCTGTGCCTGCTGCAGGGAGAGCCGGGCACACTGCATCGACATTGAGACGGCGTACATGCAGGGCTGCCAGCGGCTGGACCAGGCAGTGATGGTGGGCAGGGCCGGGGGGTGTGGGGGTGGCGTGGGGGGTGCAGTGCTGTCCCTCGTGCTGCAGCCACCCTGCCACCCTGGGCAGGCGGTGAAGGAACTGCAGACATCCACGCGCGAGGCCATTGTCCTGCTCAAGGCCATGATCGAGGAGGTTCGCAACAGTGCCAGCGAGGAGGAGGCGGCCATCAACTCCCTCTTCAGCCGCATGCAGGTGCGAGGCAGCCATCCTCACATTAAGCCCTGTGCCTGCGGGACAGAGCTGGGGCAGTGGGAAGGGACTGGGTGGCTGCAGGACACAGGGCAGCTGTGCCATTTGCAGGAGCAGCTCTCAGAGAGGAAGAAGACGCTCCTGAAAGCTGTGCAGAGGTGAGGGACCACAGGCTGAGCCCTGTTCCAGGTCTGTCCTTGCTTCCCAAGTTGTTTTGGGATGCCTGGGGCTGGATGGCTCCCAGGGATCCTGAAAAGGCTGTGCCATGCCCTGTTCTGCTGCAGCCAGCACGAGGAAAAGGAGAAGGCATTCAAGGAGCAGCTCGCCCACCTTGCCTCCCTGCTGCCTACGCTGCAGGTAGGGTCTCACACCAGCCAGGGACATCCTGACACCAAAGCCAGACAGTGACAGACCCCCTCCACACACACAGGTCCACCTGGTGACCTGCTCAGCCTTCCTGAGCTCTGCCAACAAAGCCGAGTTCCTGGACCTGGGCTATGTGAGTGTTGTCAGCACTGCAGGGTGGTTGGAGCATCCTGCGGCAGTGCTGAGTTCATGGGCAAGGTGCTGGGCACCCCTCACCATGCCAGGCACCCCTCACCACGCTTCATCACTACCTTTCAGCAACTGATGGAGAGGCTGCAGAGGATCGTCAAGCTGCCACACCGCCTGCGGCCGGCCCAGACCAGCAAGGTAGAGTCCTGCCTGCAGTGCCTGTGGACAGTGCCAGTTGCCGGCTCTGCCCCAGCCCCAACCACACTCTCCTCTCTTGCCCGCCAGATCAACAGCGAGTACCGGGCAGAGTTTGCCCGCTGCCTGGAGCCCCTCCTGATGCTCAGTCCCCGCCGCTCTGTGGTGGGCAGCGCTGGTGGCATCGGTCCTGGCATCACTGGCACGAACATGTGAGATGCTAGGATTGCACCCAGAGCACATGTACTACTGTGTCCCCTGCCACGTGCCACACTGCACAGCCCCCTCAGCATCTCGCCATGCCAAGCTTTCCCTTGCTGCTGCCCTTGAGCCTGTCACCTCAGCAGTGGTACCAGGACAGCACAGGCACAGCTGCACTGAGGAACAACAGGCTTCAAGTGACAATTCTGGGAAGTGGGGTGGGTGGCAGAGGGGTGGGCAGCAGCAGGGCTGGCACCCGGGGGCCTGGTTGAGCCTCACTCTGTTCCCCAGCCCAGCCCCTGCCACGGTCCCCAGAGGGCTCTGCCCCTCTCTTGGGTGCTCCACCCGGGCCAGCTCCTGCTCGCCCACATGCCCATGGTGCCGTAGCCTCTTTGCCTGCCACTATTTTTATCAGAATTTCAGGGAAGTGCTCGGCAATTCTTCACCCGGGATATATTTAGGCCTGTTGATGTCACAGCAGCACTGGCCCTACCAGGCCCTCCCGGCTAGAGAGGACAAACGGGCACTGCCGCCCCATGGGGACCACTCCTCGCCCCCAGCCAGGCTTGGCACTGCCGGGTGGCTGAGCTCCTGGGGGCTGCTGGCCCCAGCACGGGCAGGGGGAGCACGGCGCTGCACGGTAGGACCAATGGTGGTGGTGGTTAGCACGGGGAGACCATGGGATGGGGGGAAACACGGGCAGTAGTGCCTGCCAAGGGGCCAGGAGATACCAGCAGTGAGGAAGCGAGCTGTATCCCACTCTTTAGTAACTGGAGGGTGCCGAGCTCAGCTCCTGGCTTCTCACTGCTGCAGCTGGTTCCAAAGCTGCAGGAATCGGGAGAGCAGCCCACAGAAATCTGGGGGCAACAGAAGGCACCTCTGACTGAACCTCTGTGCTCGGGTGAGGGAAGGGACGTGGGATTGGTGTGTCCCCAGGCTCACCGGAGCCAAGGGGCAGTGGGGCTGAGCTGTCAGCACGGTCCCTGGCACGTTACCCCCACTGCTGCTCACCTGCAGCACATCACTGTCACCTCTCCATGCAGGCTCCCCGGTGGCCAATGCTCCAAGACCCTCATGGTGCCCAGCTGTCCCCCCACCAGTGATAAAATGTCCACCGGCCCCATGGTGAAGAAGCCAACGATGCACCGGTACATCAGCACCAAGGTGCTGCTGGCTGAAGGGCGCGAGACCCCCTTTGCCGAGCACTGCCGCAACTACGAGAACACCTACCGGGTAGGGAGTGTGGGTCAAAGCGGGATGGGGTGGGACAGGATGGGCCAGGTCGGTGCTGCTCACATGGCTGTGCCCCCCGGTCCCCGCAGATGCTGCAGATGGAGATCCAGGGCCTGAAGGACCAGGTGCAGGAACTGCACCGTGACCTCACCAAGCACCACTCACTCATCAAGTCGGAGATCATGAGTGAGATCCTGCAGAAGTCGCTGCAGATGGACGTGCAGATTGCAGCTCACTACTCCGCTGTGGAGATGATGCGCAGCGTCTTTGAGGAGGTACAGCTGGCACATGCTGGTGGAGCAGGGCCCCTCTGTGCCATACTGCCACACACTGCCCAGCTCCCTCTCCTTCCAGGTTTGGGAGGAGACCTACCAGCGGGTAGCAAATGAGCAGGAGATCTATGAAGGTACTGGTGACCCCGCACTCCCTTCCTGTCCCCCCCCTGTGCCCGCACTGTGAGGGTGGCTGTGCCCCAGCCCACTCCTCTTGCCCCCAGCCCAGCTCCACGACTTGCTGCAGCTGCGGCAGGAGAACAGCTGCCTGAGCACCATCACCAAGCAAATCGCACCCTACGTCCGCTCCATCGCCAAAGTGAAGGAGCGGCTGGAGCCCAGGTGAGGGGTGCAGGGGCTGGCAGGGCCAGGGGGGATGTAAGTCATGGCTTACACCCATTCCACCACAGGCTGTGGGAGCCCCAGGAGCCCAAAGAAGAACAGGCCCAGATGCTGCTGAAGATCTGTGACGACAATGAAGTGGTACCAAGGTAGGTGACAGCCAGCACCCGAGTGCCAAGTTCCTCCCATGCCCTTTCCCAGACAGTGACCCTGTCAAGGTGCCTTCCCTTTCCTAGGGATGCCTCACCTGGCAGCAACAAGGGGGCTTCAGCCAGCCCCAGAGAGGGCTTCGTGCCCAGGGACACACCTGGAGACCCTTCCCCAAAAAACAAAGACTGCTGCAGGGGCCAGCAGAAGAGTGGAGCAGAGAGTACTGCCCCGAAAGAGCCGGCACCGTAGAGCCCAGTGCCAGGCACATGGCAGAGCCGGTGGGCAGAGAGCCGTGCCCCAGTCACTGAGCAGCTCCTCTCACCCTGTGCCATGAGCCAGGGCAGGACACATGTGGATCGGGCAGCCATGTCTGCAGCACATACAAAGGTCTCAGGTTTTGCTTCTAAAAACTGTCTTTGTGCTCCCTCTTGCGTGTGTCAGAGTGAAATAAAAGGGTGCAGTTGTCCATGTCTGCGTGGTTCTGCAGTGCTGACAAAAATCTGCTGGCTCAGGGGGCCCAGCTGCTCCTAAAACCACAATGGCTGCAAATTATGGGGAAAAGTAACAACCTCCGGTGCAAAGCAAAGCCAGGGGTACATGGCCAGGTGTTGGAGCATCCTGTCAAGTGCTGGGCAGCAATGTGGGCCAGGTGCTAGGAACAGCTGCTCCAGAAGTTCCCTGCACATCTGGGCTCGCTAAGAACTCGCCAATCACTGTGGCACAGAGGGCAGGGTTTCACAGATCACTCCAGCTTTTCCCTAAAGCTTCACATGCCTTCCCCACACGTGGTAAACTGCTGCCTCCTCACAGAGCTTCTGGTCACAGGATTTGGGAAAAGGAAAGGTTAAGAGAAGCTGCTGGTCTCAAAAGCGCCAAGAGGCACTGAGGGTTTTTCTCAGGGTGAAGTTTATCCCTTTTTTTCGGTGCCAACGCATCCTGCTTGGACAGAGCCTGCATAGCTGAACTGGCACTTGTGAAATTAGGATCAAGGTGCATTTACTATGAAGAACAATCTGGGAATGAGGCTTTATTTCTGTTGTCAGTACATCAAACTCAAGCGACAACTGCTTGTTTCAAAGTTCCTTTGATCAAGGGCACAGCAGGAAAATTACTGCCTACAAAAAAATTAGTTACAGATTAACCTGTCCAAGGCACCACTGGCTGCAACATCAGACTGAGATTCCCTGAGACATGAACAGCCCAAGCAGGAGCCTCTGAGGGCCCAGCACAGATCAGCACTCTCTGACTGGTGTGTTTTCACCTTTGTTCTTCTCTCCCAAGCCAAAACCGTGCTCAGCAAAGGACAAGTCACCAGCGAGGGCATAAGGCAGATGCTCTGTGATCAAGCAAACCCAGTGGAGGATGGACTCTGCATCAGTGGGAATGAAAGGAGAAACGGAGGGTCAGGATTAGGGTTAGGGCTAGGGTCAGGGTCAGCCTCATCCCTGTGGCTGCACAGCCTCACAAGTTGCTGAGTCACAATTGTGTCTCAACGCAGCGCTGGAGTGTTCTGAGAACCCACCAGGAATTATGAAGGATTCCAGTTTCCATGATGCCACCAGTACCTCGAGAGACCTTCAAATAACCAGACAGAAGTTGGCAATGTTTTCTCATGGGTTATTTTTATAAAAAAAGAAAACCTAAATCCAAACCCAAGCCATTCTCACCAAGTGCCCCTTCCTGAGCCATACCGCAGCACCTTCCCCATGGAACACCACAAGCTCCAAGCATGAACTGACAAGCAACTCATTTCCATTCCAGCAAGGAAGAATAATGTAGAACTCAAGAAAACAGTGAACCTCTTTGGTATATAACAACAAAGTTATACCACACAGCTCAGTGGGAACCATTTCCAAATGGTTACTATTAAAGAGCGTTAGCTAGCCCAACTCTTCTCCTGGTTGGAGATTTCCCTAAAAGCATCTCCTACTTGCCCTGACATCACAGCTTTTGCTCAAAGGAGCAGGGGAGGATCTCAGGGACTAAAGCCCTTAGCAGGCCTGGCAGCTGTGGTTCTTTCACAACCCAAAATCCTGGGATCTCTGCAAGACAGAGGCAGCCCGGCAGGATAGGAAGCAGCGTGATTTGGAAGCAGGAAGAAGGAACAGAGGTGGCAGCAGGAGGCAGCAGCTGGAGCAGTGACACTGCATCCGCAGCAGCATCCAAGGGAGGAGGAGCGGGCCCAGAGGTGCTCAGATCCAATGGCACGAGGGGAGCAGCAGAACCCTCCCTGCAGACCCCAAGGCCTAGTGAGAGCTGAGTGGTGCTCTGCTGCAGATACACTGGCACTTCGAGGGCAGGCAGAGCCAGAGGCTGCTCCCACAGACACCACAGTTCCAGCTCAAGGAATTGGGCCTGAGGAGATTAAAGCCGTGTCACCGGGCTCACGAGGTCAGAAAGCTTTAAAATCAAATTACGCAACAGGAACAATCTGCTGCCCAGCACCTTCCCCACCCAGGACCAGGAGTGCAGTGCTGTTTTCTGGTAGAATCAGTTCCAGAGGCATTCCAAGACAATTCAGCTGCTGCAGGCAGGAGGATTCATTCTCTTTAGGGTCGCTACAGGCTAAGTCATCTGGAAGATCCCTGAATGTGCAACGAAGGACTGATCTCAAGGAGGAGGAACAAGCTTCTGATCTGTGAGTGACCCAGCAGGCTGCCCAACGCCGCAGCCCTCCACCAGCTTCTCCTGGGTGGCCGGGAAATACCAACAGGCACCTCCCAATGCCAGTGCCACACAGACACTGGGCGCAGCAGGAGCTGGGCGTTTGCTCAGCCAGTCTGGTTTTCGCCCATGTTACAGTTCCAATTTGACTCCTTTAATAAAAGGAAGACCCGATGGCACCTTCCTTTTGTACTCCAGGTATTCCTCTCCAAAGAAGTGAATGAGTGTGATCTCTTCCTCCTCGATCCGCTCCCTGAAGAAGCGCCAGGACGCCAGTGCGTAGCCCACCACACAGATGGGATTGCAGAGCAACACCTGCAACAGATGCTGCTGGTGAGCATCCCCTCAAGAATCCAAGGCTGCCCTGGCCCCACAGCTCATCCCCCTCCAGTAACATTGACACAGAAAAAAGAAAGATACCAACGCTCCCTGCGAAACTTCATTAGCACTAGTTTATCCCCAAAATGAAGAAAGCAGCGCACAGGCAGCACTGGCTCCACCCAGCTCTCAAAAGCTCCACGTGCCTTACGGACTCTCTCCAGAGAAATACAGTCCAATGCCAACCCCCAGCCAGCCGCAAGAACACACAGCTCCAGCAGCACTGAGCTACAGCTCGGCCGCAGCTGGCCAGAGCTGACTCTCTAGTCAGGGAGTTTCCTTGCTCTCCAGCACAGGACTGGTGTTTGGCAGGAGCCAGGTTGAGTCTGATCCCTCATGAAAGGCATTTTGACCACAGGGATACAGAAAGCTCGGGACACCAGCTTTGGACCAGCAGCAAATCACACCCTAAAGCCTCTGAGGAGATTCTGGCTCAAACTCCGTCTCCAGCACCTCTCCTTACAGCAGAGAAAATTAAGGCAACAGGATATTCCCAAATATCACATGGGGCAAAACACTCAGGGATTCCTGATTTCCTGTGTGCCAGTGGGAGGCAGCAGAATCCATGCCCAGGCCACCTGTGCCAGAGTGCTGTCTGCACCCCATCACAGCGTGGGCAGAACTGAGAGCAAAGACTGGGGTCCTGACACAAAAGTATCTGAGCACATCGGATACAGTACCTGTGTTCCAATACTCCAGTAAAACCATCCCACGTAGGATGGGTGCCGGAACCACCCATACACCCCACTTGTCACCAAAGTGTGGGTGTCAGACTTCTCGTTCTGAACGATGTGGTTGAAGTTGGAGCCAGCTGTAAGCATGGCAGCCTTCCTCAAGCAGTCCCCGAAGATTACCATCAGCAGCCCCACGGTGCTCAGCCAGGTGATCTGCTTCAGCCCTGCATGGACAGGGAGGGGCACAACGGGTTTGCACAGGTCTCAAGGGGGTGCAAGGGGCTGCTCAGTGAGTGGGCTTTGCCCCCCTTCTCAAAGCAAAATATGTGACAGCAGCAGCCACGTGCTGCCATTCCACACCAAACAAATAAAAACCAGCTACCCCTGTCTGGCGTTAGCATGGATTAGCCCCAGCTGTAGGGGCTGAGCAAAGCCAATAAAAAGCACAGCCAAGGACATGCTCATGCTGCTACAAAACAAGAGAAGAGATCAGCTTCCCTCTCCCAAGAATTAACAGAAGAGCACAGCCAGTTTGCCCCAGACTGGACAAAGAGCAACAGATTTTGATGACTTAATTTTATTCCTGTCAAAAAGCGATACCCAGGTGTACCTGATGAGTCATTCTTGTACCACCAAGGCAGGAAAGGGCTGAAGATCCCCTGGCCTGGCTGCCAGAGTGAGGGGGGGCTCCCCCCTGCCCTCCCGAGATCCAGCCTGAGAGGCTTTGAGCACAGAGGGATTATGACCATGGCAAAGCTGCTGCAGGGCTGTCACGGGGCAGCAAGCTGAGGGTCACCTGCACTTTGCTACCAGAGATGGACCCCAGGCGAGCCACGTGCAGCTGGGCAGAGTCAGGGAGGGACAGGGTGGCCGACCTGGGAAGAAGAGCTTCTCCAGCGTGAACTCCACCCAGGAGGAGAGGGCAGCCAGGTTGTACTCGAAGCTGTGGTTGAGTAGGAAGGAGTCCAGCGAGAGGCTGCGCGGGTTGTTGATGGCTGTCACCAAATACTCCGAGTAGTGAAAGAGGGAGAGGGAGCACATGTACCTGCGGCGGGAGGAAAGGAGGGCAGGTTTAGTAGGGCCGGGGGCACCGCGCCCGCCCGGCTGCCCGGCCCGGCCCTTACCATCCGAAGTGGCGCCAGGCGGAGCGGCCGGCGCTCAGCAGCAGCCCGCAGCCGAAGGCGAAGCCCAGGAAACAGGCCCGGACGGCGATCTGCAAGCACAGGGAGGGGAGAACACGCTGCCGCCGCCGCTCCCCGGGCCCAGGGTATCCCGACCCCGGGCCCGGGACCGTCCTCCACAGCCGCGTTTCACCCCGCCGCCCGCCGGGGCCATCCCTGTACCTTGTAGAGCGGCCGCGGATAGAGGAGCAGCAGCGCCGCGTTCACGCCCGCCACGTGCAAGGCGAGAGCTAGGCGGCCGCGCAGGCCGGGACCGGCCAGGAGGGCGGAGGATGAGCCGAGTAGCAGCGGCAGGGCCGCCACCGAGGCGCCGAGCAGGAAGGAGCAAAGGCTGGCGCGGCCCTCCCGGCCCAGCCGCCCCCTTCGCGCCGCCGCCGCCATCATGGCGGCC
>VZRF01013261.1:953646-1279688 GCA_013396875.1 Vireo altiloquus | reverse complement strand
AAATCCAGTCCGGGTTTTCCCCGTTCCGCGCTCCGGGACAATCCGCGCCCAGCGCTCCGGAGCGTGCGCAGTAGCGGCCCGGGTAGCGCGCGTGGTTTGTTGGGGATGACGTCACAGGGAGGGCCTCGCGCTGAGGTCGGGGAGAAGCGCGTGCTGGGCAGAAAAATAATAATTATTGTTTGGTTTTGGTTTTTTTCTGTGAAAATCAGAGGTTCTGTACAGACAAATGATACATCTTAAAAGAAAATAACATTAACTCTGCAGTTGCATTTGGTCTGAAAGCAACTTAGTATGTGGAATAATTTGTCAAGACATTCTGACAGGTCTCATCAAAAGTCCAGTATAAGCTTTACTAGTTTGGCTCATTAAATTAAAAATGGGCTTGGAAAAGGTCATAGGGAGTTTGAGGTTAGAGAACAAATAATGAAACCAATTAGATATAACTTGAATCTTGTGAGTTGCCTAAAAGAGAAAGCAAACCTGAACTTATCAAAGAGAGAAGGATATTAAAACTGCATACCAAGAAGTAATCCAGAAAGCTTAATACAAATATGTACAATATTGCAGAAATTTGGGGTTTGTTGTTGCCATTTTGGGTTTTTTGGTTTTTTGCTTTTTAAAGAACTAAAGTACCAAATCTCTCCCACTCAACATTATGATATTCCTGTATTAAGCTCTTTATCCATTTTAGAGGTTTCTGATTCACAGTGAAGGTTGCTTATTTATATTGTGATGTTAGGTACATCAAAGTATCAGGATCTGATTATTCTCACATACTGTATTGTAAATTAGAAATAATTCCACTGAACTTAAGTATGTCAGTGTAAAAGTGATATAAGAGGAAAAACAGGGCATTAACGTCCGCATTAATTTTGGTTAAAGTAATCCATTCTGTGAAATCTGAAAACGTGTACCAAGTTTTTAAATGCTTTTTCTCTTCATGTGTGTTGCCATAAAATTCTTGTAAGTTCTTGTGTCAGTTAGCTGAATTGTGCCATTTTGCTGAATTTTATAACATGCTACATGGCAGTACAAAATTGCCTTGAAGAAAGTTGAAGCTATGCATATTGTATAATTTTTTTTTGGTTTTCTTTAGTACTGAGCTAAAAAGGTTTCTTTTATTTCCTGAAAGAATTATTATTTTCTAAATTTTATTTTTGCTAATTTGCAGGCACGTATCAGATAAATGTCTGGTCAAGATCTGAAAGAGAATCAGACTAACCAAATAAATATGGGTTGTATTTCTTTTTACATTTATTTAAGGATTGTCAGAAGGGCACTTGGTTCAGATAAGTCCTCCAAGATTATCTCTGGAGCTCCCAAGTTTGGCCACTTGGCTCTGCTCGACTTCTCTGCTTCTCACATTGGCCGGAATAGATCTTGAAATGTTATTTTAGTAGGCTGTAGGAAGTTTATAAATTTAGCATTGCTATGAAACATGTTCCAGTGGTCTGTTTTTTTCCAGGACTGCTCAACGTACCACTCCTGATCCTGAAAAGGCTGTATTTTTGAAATAATTTCTGGCCCTGGAGAAGTGACCCTTTGTCACCTTCAACTCATCAACTGCTCTCTCATATGACATCCAGAAGTGTGGCTTTCATAATAATGATTATTTTATTAGACATTATTGTAATGGCCATGTTTAAGTGAATTTTGTGAACACTGCTGGTCTCTGCAGCAGTTTGGAGAGTAAAATGCTGTATAAGGGCTAAAAGCACTACTTGTGCACTTCATGTTCGAAAAATTAAAAACAGGCTCGCATAATATAATAGAGTGTCATTCCCTGCATTGTTTGGTTTGGGGATTGGCTTTTTTAGTGTCTCTTGGGTGACCTTTTATAACACTGTAATGAGTAGGATATATATACACTGGGATATTGCAAAAAAGTATTCTCTTAAATCACCTTGTAAAAAAAACCCCAAACAATATCTATATGCAGTGTAAATTCATAGTACTTGAACTCTGAGTCCTAGTGAAAACTTCACAGTGTTGCACATTATTCTTCGTTATTTACCTTAAAATATGTTTTCTAGATTTGCAGCACACAGAAGGACAGCTCCAAATGGAAGAATTTCCAGTGAGTATTTAGAGTGTACATCAGTAGTGGTTTATGAAATGGGATGTCTGGACTAAGCGGGGAGAAATCATAAAAAAACCCCAAACATTTCTTTATTTACAGTTATTGCTCAGTTGGTGTTAAAGAGAGGGATTTGTAGGTTGTGGTGTGAAATTGCACTTCCCAGCTGCTCCTCTGTAGATTATGCTATGAAATTGCACCCGCCCAGTGCTCCTAACGATGTGCAAGGGCCCTTTCCAGATGTGTGGCAATCTTCCCTCCTTGAGTTGCTTCCTTTAAGGCTGCAGAATTCAGGAGGTGATGGGGTTTCTTTGAATTGCAGGTCAAAGAGTTTGATTTATGTGCAGTTCAAAAACAGACACCGAAATATCCAGGTCCTTGTGTCCAACAAACTTCTGCAAATGTGGTTTGGTAGTTTTGTTACTACAGAGAATGCAATAACATTATTTTTATTCCTTCTGCAGCTTCCTGAGTTCCAAGCCACTTACTTGCGTTTCATCATCAAATCTGCCTTTGATCATTTTGTGTCAGTGCACCGGGTGATGGCAGAGGGCACAGCAGAGAACACTTGAGTCCAGCTAAATTTGGGCCTCCATTTTATTTGTTTTATAAGGAAGTTACATTTTGATAGCTGCACTGCAGAGAATGTTTATTATTAGAACCTTGTATTAAAGTGTTTTTTGGAAGGTATGGATGTGGTATGTATTCCTTGCTGGTTTAATGTATGGAACAGAATAGGAGAATATAGAATCATTTAGGTTGGAAAAGACTTTAAAATAGAGTCCAACTACAGCACAGGGCTGTTGTTAATTGTAGCAACAGCTTTTTCATTTTGTAACCTAAACTGTCAGCCTAGAACACTTCAGCATAACCGAGTCCATTTAAGTCAGTCTGTTTATATCAGGCTTTTGTAATACATGAATTAAAACTCAGTTTCCTGTAAAATGCTTCCCTTGTACTCTGAGTTAAATAGAAAAGAAGTGTGAACTACTCAAGTGGGATGTATTACTTCCTACTGTCAAACAAGTCCTTCAAAAGTCCCTAAATTGGTAACTTCCTGATCAGCTCAAACTCAGAGATTATTAGAATGAATATAAATGTCTGCTAATGCTTAGAAATAACCTGGGGAGAGAGGGAGGGCAGGGAGGGAAATAATCTGAAGCCATATGAAGTGCTTTGATAGACTTTTAATAATTGTAGATCAATCCCTCGTTTCCATAAATATTTTCTAGAATCAGGTCACAGCCGCCAGGGCTTTATGCTGGGATCATCATAACAAATACTCATGGAAACAGATGTTGATAGAGATTGTCTTGCTCAGAAGCCTCCTGAAGTCAGGGAAAGGGAACATTTTATATATACAAGTGTGTTGTGTCCAATAATGTGAAATCAGTTGCTTTGCATGCCAGTGGACTCTTGCAAATGTCACCACCCTGAGGTTTATCCTGCAGGATATTCCTTACAGGTGTAAATGTTGGTATCCAGAGCTCAATGGACCCAGCTCCCACATTACTGCATGTGGTATAAGAGTAAGTTACTACAGAACAGAAGTTGATGTTGTTGGGATGACATCTGAAAGCCATTAGACAAACATAAAGAACCCCATTACAGATGCTCCTTAGATGCACATGCAGCATTCTTTTTTTTCTTCTTGTCTCTACGACTGTTTTTAAATTCTTTTTTTATTCCTTAGTCTTAGGTTTGTGACAAATTATTCTCGAACTTCTTTATCCAAATAGTCTTTACTCCGAAGTCCTTTCCTGTTTCTCTTTCAGTTTTTCCAGGATGGCACGTATCTCCTGGGGGTGGTAATTCCAAGGCCCCACTCCTCCCTGCAAAGGCAATAAAATGACACAGTGATGCTCAGGAAGACAGGAGAAGAGCTCTTTTAGAGCACAGCAGCTGCACCAGAACTCTGGGCAGGTGTGCCTGGCCTCCCTTTCCACTGGAGCCATCCCTGGGAGATGGTTTTGCACTGGTTACACCCTGCTGTGTCACTGGGACAGAGCCAGTGCATGGATCCTGGAGGTGGGAAGTGTTCCTGGATCACACATCTTAGATATACCCAGGCTTACTAGTGAGCCAAAAGATAAATATTTGAGCAAGTGTGAGGTGTACATCAAATATGTACATTATAAAGGCTCAGACTGGTTTTGCTGCATGTTCGTGTCCCTCTGCAGTTACAGTGCTTTGTGAAATGTTTAGCTCTCAAACAGAATGAAATACTGACTGTTAAACGTGAAGCAGTCTCAAGTTACCTTGAAATTTTAAAATCTCTATATTGTACTCATTGCTACTGATGTTTTTTACCTTGTAGACAACCTTCCCTCCTTGAAGCAGGTAGAGTCGTTCTGGCAGCGCAGCGTATTTTGAACTGGTCAGGTTTTCCATAGTGTCTAAAACCACTGGGCATAGAGGGTGATTTTTCTGAAGGAATTGTGCTGCAATTTTTCGATCTTCAAGGCTTCTGTGATTTTTAATAACAACATTGTTTTTAAAAGCCCATCCATCTAAAACAAATGAGGAAGGGATTTAGCAAGGAATGTTTTGAATAGGTGCAAGGGTGGACATGTACTGTGTCATATTCCAAAACTAGCTTAAAAGAATCTTGCAGTTTATTCCTAACACCAAAACGTGCCATGAAATGAAAGCCCCCCTCAGACTATGAGAGCACTTTTCAAATAAGTTGTCCCAAGATGAATTTTTTTCCCTTTAATTTCATCAAACTGTATTTTCCCCTTGCCCTGGATTCAGAAATATTTGATGGATTTTTAGCTGAAATATTCCCACATAAATCGACCCTAGAAAGACACCAGGTAGGGAATATATTTGGGCGAGGTTTGGTCAGTGTTGTTCATTCTACTTCATTGTACTCATTAAGTCTATAAACCAAAATTACAGCTCTGTGAGAAGTGAAACCAGGACACACCTTGTTTTTCAGAACTATGCAAACAAACATTTGCACACAACTCTTCCCAATAAACTGGAAACTAGTAAAAGGGTTTGATGACTGACTCAGTCACTATCTGATTCTCGGCTGCTGAAAATTACATATTGCTAGAAAACTGTAAATGTTGGGTTTTAGAAAAACATCTTAATGCTGGGATAAATCCAGTGCCAGTGTGTTACTTAGAATCCAGTGTAGATAAACAAGGGTGTATTGTTTGCTTGCTAAATTTTTCAAATTGGAGTCTGTGTCCTGTTCTTGGACAATGTTAAAAACTTTTTTTTTTTTCTCTTAACACATAACATGCTGGCATTGTACACTTAATTTTGTTATATGAAATGTCTTTTCTTTTTCCAAAAGGAGCTGTACTAACACTTAGAGGCAATTTTTTAAAGATGTAACTGTGTCCTTCAGAGAGCTGAGTGTCTTCAGCAGAAGTAACTCAGTGTAAAGTAAGATGTGTGAGTAAAATCTCAGGAGAATTAGGGACACAACCTGGGGTCTCTATGTGGTGCTGCCACTTGATTTGAAGGTTTCTCTCCTGTTTGCAGCCCCTCCTTTGCTAACACCCTTTTTTTTCCTAAAGGAAATGACACATCTGAAGCTGTGGTTGGCATCACTGTGGTCTTTGTACTGTACCTACTGCGTGAGCTTCCTCAATGTAGATGATAAGGAAATCTGCTATTGAGCTGAAATCTTTGATGAGCTTGTTGAACTCATCAAATTTTAACATAAATGAAGGTCAGGTGCAACTTCCAAAATTCAGGATTAAAGGTCGGTTATCTGGGGAAAAAAAATACAAAATTTTGTGGTTAAGTGAAGGGAGGAAGGATGGGATTAAATACACTGAACTGAGCCTCTGGTGCAGAGATTCCTGGACAACACTAAGTCACTTATTCCATAAACCTCTCCTAGGTCATTAAAATCAGCAGCAAAACCTCTGCATCTCTGCAAAACAGGCTTAAAAGTGTTTTTCCTAGCCTGGCTCTGATCTATGCCACATCCAGCAAGGATTTTACCTCAGAGAACCCTGCCCAGTACAGGCAGGAGGCACCCTGCAGTAACAGCTTCTTTTTTCCTCATCACAAGAGCCAATTTGCAAGTTACTAACATTTTTGGGATAGGGAACTGATCCAAAATGGGCATCTCAGCCTCCCTGGGATCTTTAGTATGGAGCAACTTCAAAAATACTAAACATGGCTTTCTGCAAGGTTATCCAGGGACAGTGGTTCAGGGGTGGATATTAAGGACAAAGTCCTGGTGCCTTTTCATGTCCAGGTTTTTTTAGATGTGTCAGTTCAAGCTGAGCTGAGAGGAAGCTGCAGACTTTTCAGTCATGCATCACAGGCTTTCATGCTTTCAATGTATTTCTGCAATCTCCTGTCCAAACAGAACTCTGGTTATATATTATTATTATTAAACTAACCTTACACTGGCAAAAGTGTCTGCAGTTGCTTACAAATTAACACAGTATTGTGTTGGTGTTGGCATCTGATTGCAAGACCTTGATGTAAGAGAGCTTGCAGGATTTTTAAGCACCTCTTTTTAGTCTGGTTATGCTAAATTACATGAAATTTCTTCATGATCTTTCTGGCTGGGCTTAACTTAAAAGCTGCTGCTAGCACAGATCCACATACTAAAGAATTAAATAACAGTGGTACCTTCCTGTAGATTTGTGTATCTCTCTTCCATTTTGCATCCCATTTTCTACATAAATATCTCTATATAATTAGGAAAGCAGAGTGAGAGAAGGATATAATCCCTCCCATGGGGATGGAAGCTGCAGCTTAATGATTAATTCCACATTCTGCTGAGATCTCAGTGGGACGCAGCAGACAAAGTACAAAGCAGCTACTTCTGCTTTATTCTCAGCCACTTTGGATCTGGAAAAACCCAGCCTGTGCTTTCTAGGCTTTAGGCTGGCTAAGGGATTTGGTGTGGAATTTTCTGTATGGACAGGGAATGACAGCCAACACTTGTGAATCATTGCACATGGTTCAATTCTGGGCCTTCTCTCCTGAAAAAAAATTAGTATCTTGGCTTTCAGCAGAAAGTGTTTCCAGGCAGAACCAACTCTTGCAAAGGGTCTTAAGCTCAGTGGTGTGAAGGGATAGCATAGACAGGGTGATAAATGCAGGTTATTTTTGAAAATCAAGAGGCAGCTGGAGTAAATGTGCTGCATCTTCTGCATGAAGTGAGTGCTGGTGGTCTGCACGTGTGCACTCAGGTGCCAGCTGCCCGTCTCTGTTCCTTCAGCAGCATCTCCTTGTTTATGCTCTCAGCAAACCAAACCCAGCTACATGGCTCAATTACTGACCTGCCATGAAATCCAGGAGGTGACGAACTTCCCCGTCAAGGGTCACCACTGGCGTGTTGGGGGCAGGGTGTCCCTCGTAGGCTTCATCCTCCAGCCTCTTCCACTTCACCTTCAGTACAAACAGCAAATACTTGAAGCTGAAAAACGTCGGGCCCCAGTTTTCGTAGCTGAACTTTGGATTCTGGTTCATTCTGCTCTTTTCGCCCATCTTTAGGATGTACCTTTTCATGGCATCAGGGAACAGTATCATCAGTGTTTTGCCAACAACAACAGACAGGGTAACCTGCAGAAGAATCAGTATTTTCTGTAGGAAGACCCTGATGCCAGACATCGTGGTGGAGAGGTCTGGCTGCTCTTGATGGGAGCACAATGCAAGGTAGGGCAAAGGTAGAGGGTGATGGGGAGGGAAAATGTTCACGTGTTTGAGTTTCTGCCTTGCCTTGCACTCTGTCCCCTCCCTGCACTTCAGCCCCTGTGTGAGCAAGGATCCTGTCAGCCAGGCTCCCTCCAGCTGCACCAAAGGCATCAACTACAGCCAGGGTGGACGTGTGGTGCTCACTGCAGAGCCCTGAGGCTTATCCACAAATGTGGTCTGTGTTTTACTAATGAGCGGGATCAGGATGTTCTCCCTGAATCCCGGACTAAAGACTGAGGTGCTGATGCTTGAGGCCTTGGGGTGATGCAGATGCTGTGCAAACAGTGCCCTGTTCTTCCTGCTCTGCCTGCTCTGGGGCTCTGCTGTACTCCAGGGTTTGGCATTTTGGGCTGAAGGTTTAAAAAAAACCCAAACCACCAACAGAGAAACCCCTCCAGTATATATAATATCCAACTGGGTCCCCAGCACAGGAAGGATATGGATCTGTTGGAGCAAGGCCTCAAGAGGCCACCAAGATCAGCGGAATGGAGCAGCTCTGCTATGAGGAAAGGCTGGGAGAATTGGGATTGTTCAGCCTGGAGAAGAGAAGGCTTTGTGATGACCTAATTGTGGCCTTCCGGCACCTGAAGGGAGACAAGACAGATGGAGAGAGGCTATAGAAAAGGGCCTGGAGTGACAGGACTAGGGAAAATGGCTTCAACCAACAGAGAGCAGGTTTAGATTAAACATAAGAAGAAATTCTCTCCTGTAAGGGTGGGGAGGCCCTGGCACAGGTTGCCCAGAGAAGCTGAGGCTGCCCCATCCCTGGCAGTGTCCAAGGCCAGGCTGGACGGGGCTTGGAGCAAGCCGATCTGGAGGGAGGTGTCCCTGCCCACGGCACGGGGTGGAATGGGATGATCTTTAATGTCCCTTAAAACCCAAACCATTCTGTGATGCTCTGATAAAACTCTCAGTTATCAAAACATGCAATGTACGTTTCTAATAGATGTATAAGCGTATGACTATCTACAGCCCCGGTGTGTATTTGTGCACAGACGCTCACAGACAGCACCCGCGGCCACACCTGACCAGCCGCGCTCGGACCGCCGCGGGCCCTTTAAGGGGGCGGGCGAGTGCGCACGCGGAAGCGCCTCGCGGGCTCTGATTGGCCGGTGCCGGGCGCGTCGCCAGCGGGGCTGTTGCGCCCCGAGGGGAGGAGGGAGCAGAGGGATCGGCGGCGCCGCTGATTGGCCGCGGCTGCGCGGAGGACGCGGCGCCTTTAAGGGAGCGGAGCGGCGGGTNCGGGGCACTGCAGCGCTGGCACAGCGCGGGGGATGGGACCCGTCCCAGCGCTGCTCCTGTCCTCTTGCAGGAGGGTCGAGCCCCGGGGAGCTGATCCTCATCCCGGCGGATGAATGGCGACGGCGGACGACCTCAAATTCCAAGGTAAAGGCGATGTCGCAGGTGCGGACGCGGGGCTGGGGCCCAGCTGGGGGAGCTGACAGGCGCTGGAGGCTTTGGGAGCGATTCTGAGCGTTCGCAGTGTAAAAACGTCCTGGGAGTTTTGCAGGTGAGGTCAGGATTGGGGGGGAGGTGTTCTGAATTTTCTGAGATGAAATTGTGCTGCTGGCGAGCTAAAAAATGTAACCGGTGTTGATTATCGTATCGGTGTTGAAATCGTGGACTGAAATCCTCTGTGGTGGAAAGTGACAGCTGGAAAGGGGCAGAGCGCTCTGTAACCTGCAAAAGGCCCCGGTTTCAGACTTCCTTAGTTTTTGATAAAAAATTTCTTGTCAGTTTTTGGAGAATATTAAAAGTACCCGTTTCTTGAGAGAGGCTGCTTTCCGCTCCCCTTGCAGAGAGCTGCTGGCAGGGAGGGAAGGCAGGCTCCGGTGGTGCCAGTGTAACATCCTGCAGGCAGACTGGCAGGAAAGGCGGCATCACACTTTATTAACTGAGTGAATGTTCAGCTTGATCCGTATCTGTTCGGGCTTTAGGAAACATCATAACCAACATGCCTAAGCTAGTGATTACACTGTCTCAGGGTCTTTATGGGTTTCTTTTGAGCCTTGAGAACAAAAATTTTAGTGTCTTGATCATCGCCTGTCTTGTAATGTACTTATTTGCAGAATTTGACGATGCAGCTAATTTGCTTGCAGCAAATCCTGATGCCACCACCATAAGCATCGATGAGCCGGTTGAAATCCCCAAGAATCAGCACAGCCGCCTGCAGGAGCCAGGGAGGGAAGAGGATGATGAGTTACTGGGCACTGATGACTCTGATAAAACAGAGGTAATGCTCTCACAGCTGCTGGAGGGGGCCTGTGAGAAATATGGAGAAGGGGCTTCTTACAAGAGCATACAGAGAACAGGACAAGGGGGAATGGATTCAAACTTCTTAAAAGAGAAGAGGTTTAGATTGTGGTCCTGACAGCAAAAGGAACTTGTCATGGTGATGAGGGCGTGGGTTACAGGTGATATGGCAGCAAGTAGTAACAGGCTGCTCTTTAGAATCCCAGGCCACAATTCTGCTTGCAGAGAGATAGGAGACTGGCTGCCAACAGATATTGGAGAGGGAAAGGGAAATCATTGAATCATTTATAGGAAGCACCACCTTGTTAAGTGTGTTTTTTGTTTTGGTTCCGAAATCATGTGACTGCTGTGTAAATGAGCTAGTAAGGCATAAATTGCATGCTTGTAACACTTTCCATGTTGCCTTTCCCACCATCCAGCTGCTTGCAGGACAGAAGAAAAGTGCCCCTTTCTGGACTTTTGAGTACTACCAGACCTTCTTCGATGTGGATACATACCAGGTTAATACTCTGCTCCAGAGGAGAGCTGTTGTCTGAATTTTGCCTTATCCATTGCGGTTTTTTACCTTCTTGCATTGTCAGTCAGACAAATCCTTATGTTTCATAGGTCCTGGACAGAATCAAAGGGTCTGTGTTCCCAGTCCCTGGGAAGAACTTTGTCAGGCTGTATATCCGCAGCAATCCTGACCTTTATGGTAGGTACAAGGTGTGAGAAGTTTTTTCCTGGGCTAAATATTTCAAGTTTATATTTCTTTTTACTTGCTAGTCTTAAAAGGAAGGAGGGCAGGGGAGATGTTATTGAACTTGTTTCCTTTTAAGGTCCCTTTTGGATATGTGCCACACTTGTGTTCACCATTGCTGTTAGTGGCAATCTCTCAAATTTCTTCATCCATCTTGGCAAACCAACGTACCACTACGTGCCTGAGTTCAGAAAAGGTGTGTAAGTAGTCATTTGTGGGTGTTTTTGGTTGGGCTTTTTGTTGTGTTGGTTTTTTTTTTTTAATGTGCAAATGAAGTAATATAAAACCAGGCCATGGCTTTGATTTAGCAGTCTTTTGATTGATTGTTGTCTTTAAATTTTTAGAGATGTGAAACAAGTCCTTAAGGTGGACTGTGACTGGCAGAACCCTGTTTCTCCAGAGCATAAAGTAGTTCCAGGGTTTTAGAAGAGCAAGCAAGAGTAATTAGTTATTTTTTAGCCTTAGTGAATGTCTCCTTGTACAGAGAGTGAAAGCCCAGCACTGGCCACCGTGGTGCTTTGGTGGGTGCTTTCCTAGATCTGTGGCCTCCCAGGAGCCTGCAGGCCTCAGGCAGAAAATAACCAGATCAGATTATTACTCATATCACCTACCAAGGCCTGGAAGTTGTTACCTTCTGGCAAATGCAAAAATAAGCAAAAGATGTTCAACTGATCTGTTCCCCAAAGAACTCAGAGTGAAGAGCCAGTTTTTCTATATCTGTCTTTGTGTTATGAGGGAGGCTGCTGTTCCTGCAAAGGAACCCAGCTTCTCTTTGTTTCCAAATTCCTTAATGTACTAGGAAGAACACTGCCACTTGGGAATGCAGTCACTTGAAAAATTTCAGATTTGACACTAGCTGCTAATAGCTGAATTTCTATTTTTAACTAAGTTTTTCCTGCCTCTG
Organism: Vireo altiloquus; assembly: GCA_013396875.1. Classification (NCBI taxonomy): domain Eukaryota; kingdom Metazoa; phylum Chordata; class Aves; order Passeriformes; family Vireonidae; genus Vireo; species Vireo altiloquus. The sequence goes on along the minus strand of VZRF01013261.1, from coordinate 1,268,036 downwards.
TGGTTTTTCCCTTCCAGCTGAAACCAACAGCATTTTGTACACAGGTGTAATAAAGAAATTGAAAATACCAAGAGAATTTTTCTTGACATTTTTACTTTTAAACTAACTCGAAGTGCTGGCAGAGTAGTGAGTGTAAACTAGATATAAATGCAAAGTTCTCAGCTTATTAATAATTCAAACTTAATCTTTTGGAAGTATCTTCACAGGTAGCTTTCTGGTTTTCATGCTGAATGCTTCTACACCTTTGATTCTGACAGGATGCAAAGTAGAACAACAAACTTTTTGTTGTGTTTCCAGTGTCCATTGCGGCTACAACAATTTATGCATATGCTTGGCTTGTTCCCCTTGCTCTCTGGGGATTCCTGATGTGGAGGAACAGTAAAGTCATGAACATTGTCTCCTACTCGTTCCTGGAGATAGTGTGTGTCTATGGCTACTCCCTCTTCATTTACATTCCCACAGCGGTACGTATGGCTCACGTGTCCTGGTTGAGATTTGCTCTTTCTTAAAATATTGTTGATATTTGTCAAAATTTCAGAGACTGGGAGAATCTTTTTTTCTTGAAGCTTATCTAGTGCAAAGGTGTCTTATGTGTGCTGGAAAAGCCCAAGACAGGTCGTTTCCCTAGAGGCAGCAAACCCAAGCAAGGTGCTGCTGGTGAGCCTGGCAGGCTGATGTTTGTGTCGCCAGGGAACAGATATCTGTGTAGGATGGCAATGCTGATGTCTCCAAGGACAAGTTTCCCTGGCAGGGACCCTCCTCAGGCCTTGGAGGACATGGCACAACTTGGGATTCACTCTTGTTGTGTCTGGGAGTGAAGCTCCTTTCCTCCAGTAACAGATGTTTCAGATAAAGGCGTGAGTTAACTTGTGCACAAATTGGCTGGAAGCGATGCCGTGTCACAGAGCACACAGCCTCTTGGACAGCCCTTTTCCTGCCTTTTCCAGATTTTGTGGATCATTCCGCAGAAGGTGGTGCGCTGGGTGCTGGTGGTGTTCTCGCTGTGCCTCTCGGGCTCTGTGTTGGTGATGACCTTCTGGCCTGCGGTCCGAGACGACAACCGCAGGATCGCCGTGGCCACCGTGGCCACCATCCTGCTGCTCCACGCCCTGCTGGCCGTCGGCTGTTTGGTGGGACACTGCCACTCCTTTTTCCTAATGTTATATTTCCTGGGAGAGGTGGCATTTTATGGGACAGGGAAGGAAGTGACCAGGATTGGCTGGTCACTGGAAAACTGCTGGTGTAAAAATTCCAGTTATTTTAAATGTAGCAAAAATTGATGTAGCAACGTGACCCTGACAGTGCTGGTAATAAATTTAGTAATCAATTATGGACTCACAGAACATCCCCCAGGACGGGACCCATCACAATCATCGAGTATCTCCCACAGAACACTCTTGAATTTATCTGGAATTCATCATAGTATCAGCAAAGCATTAATCTTTAAAGTATCCAGTTGCCCTTTATTCCAATGAGTACTATGCTTAGTCCTTTAGAAGGATTAAATGTTCAATGTAAAGTGTGTGTGATGAGTTTTGGCAGGCTTATGTTTTCATACACTAAGTGTTAGAAAACAGAAAACCTTGATGCCACTGAAATACACAACACTTAAATTATTTGTTTCCTTACTGCAGTGGGTACAAGGGTATCAGCCAGGCCTCATTTCCACAGCTTCCAGAGTAGACAGATTTGGTTCCCCATAGCTCAGTGTGCAGGGAGGCGACAGCAAAATACAACTCTCCCTGGATCTGCAGTCCAATCCTTTCCACTACAGGTCTTTTTCAAAGCACCGTTTTAATTGTTTCTAATATGATAAAAACAGAAAAATATTCAAATTTGCCATTTCAGTGCTGTGTTTGTACGTGCCTTTGGTGGGTGTGGAAGGAAAGAGCTGGGATGAGGCAGCACTCTTATGTTTCTCTCTAAATAGTTTTTTTCCTCCTCTGATAATGTAGGCATACTTTTTTGATGCCCCTGAGCTGGATATTCCTGCACCTATTACCCCTGCTCACAATGGAACCACAGTAATAACAAAGAGTCACTAAATAAGGTAAGAACCCAATCTAAACTTTTTTCCTGCAGTTGTCACAGATGTCTTGAAACTTTTCTACATCACTAGGGTTGAATGGAAAGGGGTTTAACAGACTAATTTTGCTAAATGGGGTCTATATATAAATAACACTTATTAACTTTGTTTCAGTTGTACAGATGTAAAAACTGAAAATACTCTAAGGAAAAAAGATGTGTTACCTTTCTTTTCTTTGAGGTTTACTCTTGGTGAAGAGACTCATAGTTAAATAAATAATATACTCAGCCCCTTAAAAAACCTAAAAGCATTTATTTGAATTTTTTCTGCACAAGCGAAACTTCAGCAATAAACCGTTACACTCCAGTTTTTCTTTCCTTTTAATGTCAAAAGCAGATTGGATTTTTCCCCTTGATGTTTGAGGCAGCGTTTCAGGGCAGCAGCTGTGTGTGGGGACATCGTGTAGGCTCTGGGCAGGGCTGACTCAGAGCCTGAGCCATCCATCCCTCTGAGCTGCATTCCTTCTGTGGGACAGCTTGAGGATTTGCTTCCTGGTACCTGGGACTGCTGCCAGCAGCAGATGACATTTGAATTCTGTTGGATAATTCTGTGGAGCAGGTCCAGGAATAGGCTAATAGACATGTAAAGGCCAGGCCAGTGCCAAGTACACCAGCCACAAGTGTGTTTGTGAAAATAAGGGTATTTACTGAATAGAAGTTATATTAGATTTAAAAGAAATAATATTAAAAATAGCCAAATGTGCCTAGCTAAAGGCACATAAAATATTTCACAATCCAGTCATCCAAGTCAATTTTAGTGGCGTTTCTGCAAAATCATTTCTTTATTCTAGATACCTAATAAGAATCAATATGACAGTAATGAATTTCAATATTGAGACCTAAATATGTGCCCTGTTGTGTCCTCTGGTGAGGAGCTGAAATACTCACGGGAGTTATTTGTCTCTTTCAGATGGCAGCACCAGTTTCTCCATCTATACAGTAGTTTTATTTTAGATTAATTTCTCACCGAAGACCATGGAAACTTCAAGGACAGAGGATGTGTTTTGCAGCAGGACGGGCAGTGATGTCCCATGGACACACAGACATCTCTGTGCTTACCGGACACCGACTGGCTCCATGAGAGTGAACCTTTGATCCCAGTCTAGAACAGAAAGGGTTTTTTTGTTTGGTTGGGATTTTTTTAATGTTTTCTTTTGGTTTTTTGGGAGGATTTGGTTAGTTTTTTTCTTTAATTCACTCTATGCTCGCCACACTGTTTTGCCTCTGAGTGAAGCGTTCTGAAGGCGATGTGAGATCCATGTTTTGTGCACAAAGCATCTTAACGCTCTAAAGCTGAGGGGAGGGTTCGGTCCAAGGCATGGTGGAGTTGTGACAGGACTGAACCTCCTCAGGTGGGCCCGTGCCCAGCGAGGCTTTCAAAGTGTTAATAAACGGACTGAATGTGGGCCGATGTGACAATGTGTTTCCTCGCCGCCCCGGGCCGCGCTCTGTCCCCTTAGACGCGGAGGACTCCCCTGGCCCTCAGGTGGCCATGGCCGCGCGGGGCACGCCGGGACTTGTAGTTCCCTCTGCGCGTGACGTCACCTCGCACCCGGGGGCGGGGAGAGCGGGCGTGCGCGCCTTCCCATTGGCTGCTGCCTGGGCGCGCGGCGGAAGTGTCGCGGGGCCGGCACGTGGGGCCGTTGGGCGGCGGCTTTGAACGGGCGGCCGGGCCGCGGCCATGGAAGCGGCGTCGGCGGCGGCGGCGGGCGGGCAGCGGGCGCTGGTCCGGCAGGTCGGTCCTCGGGCTGCGCTCCCCTCAGGCTGCGCTCCCTCAGGAGCTGGGCTGGCGGGTGGCGGCGCATTCCCCCCGGTCCCGGTTCCATCAAGCAGTCTCCCCGCAGGTGCTGGGCTGGCGGATGGTGTCGGTTCCCGGCCCCCTCACGCTGTCTTCCCTCAGGTTCTGGGGTGGTGAGCCCCAGTCCCCTCACCTGTGCACCCTCCAGGCGCTGGGCTGGCGGGTCCCGGTCCCCTCTCCCGGTTCTCCCCTATTGTACCGTGCAGGCATTGTTGGCGGGTCCTGGTCCCCTCACGCAGTGTCCCCGCAGGTTCTGGGCTGGCGAGTGGCCGCCGCCGTCACCTGGTCCGTGCTGCTGCTGCCCATCTGCACCGCGGCCTTCATCATCCTCAGCGGCCTCGACCTGTTCCACCCGGTGCGCTGGATCTCGAGTAGGTGCCCGGCCGTGTTTTCCTGGTTTTGCCCTCACGTGTTTGTATTTTGGTTGGTTTGTTTTTTTGTTTTTTTTTCTCCATTCTGTTGTTTTGGGCTCAGTCCCAGATAACAGGAACACTGTGGCATCATGTTACACTAGTGTTTTGAATCGTCTTCGGCCTTTGAAATGTTTCTGTGTTACAATCACAGCAGCCACAGTGCACCCTGGGTAGGAGTAAGTGTTGCAAGTTCATGTGAGTGTATCCCTCACAGAAGGAAAAAAAAACAGGTTAAGTGCTTTGGTTGTGTGTTCTGAGTACTTGGACGCCCTTCCCCTTCCACCCTGTGCACCTGCTGTTTCCTTAAACAGCTTCAGTGTTCTCTGCGGTGCACTGAATCCTAAGAGAAATTCCTGAAGCAGACACTCTGCGTGGTGAGAATAACTTTCCTCTGAGTGCCTGCAAGGAAAACTGAGAGATGTTTAGCTGGAGGCTCAATGCCTGTGACCATTGAGTTGACTTCCTTCCTCCTTTGAAAACAGAAAAACCCAAAAGAACCACTCTGTAAGAAATTTCTTCCCTTTTTAGTGTGGCTGGATGGCTGCAGCTTTTCTTAAATGAAGGGAAATGTGATGTTTGAGCCATAGTTTAATTCACTTCGAAAGATTTTTTTCAAACAAACTTCTGAGTGTTCACTGATAAGAAAATCAGTTATAACCGTGTAAAATAATTTCTATGAAGTTTAAATATGCTTTTGTGCAGAAATATTGTGTAGCTGCACAGACTTCATGTGGGATTAGAAAGTCCATTGACCATTACTCCCCTTTAAGCACTTAGAGGGTTATTGTCTATTGCTTAAGTGCTCATTTCTGTTACTTAATGTGTCACTGCTATGTTATTGCAATCTTCTGAACTATATATATTTTTTTTTAGATTCTTTCAATGATTTGTATACTTCCTACTTCATCTTTTGTATCTTCCTGATGTCTGTGGTGATAATAGTAATTAGCATCTTCAACGTTGAATTTTATGCAGGTGAGTTGTGTAAATTGTTGAACTGTCTTTGATACCTGAATTAAATAAGATGATAATTTATAATTTAGTGACTGTGAAAAGTTCTTCAGTGACAATGGTGGGGTTTTTATTCTCTCTTTTTAAAATTTTTTTAATGAAGGGTTTTATTAGTAAGAACTGAAAATTAATTTTCTGCTTTTATTTACAGTTGTGCCATCAATACCATGCTCTCGATTAGCACTGATAGGAAAAATTATTCACCCTCATCAAGTCATCCATTCCTTTGTTCATGCTATCATGGGAATGCTGGTCGCTTGGTGTGCTACAGTCATGACAAAAGGCAGGTTCCAGTTCCTTGCTGTGTCCTGCACACCTTCAGAAAGGTAATTGTGTGTGTCAAAGATAAACAAAGAACTTTTATTGTTATAAGTATTTACTGATTGTTCCTTTCACAAGGAATTCCTAGAATATGGGTATTCTCAAAAATCAGCAATTATATGTTGATTTTCTTTATTAAAGGACAAAAAATACCCCCATTTGTAAATGTTACAGTGCACAGAGAAATAACTGGACCAGAAAAACTAAATTGCCAGGATTCTTAATGGAAAGTTGATGACTAGTTGGTTGTTGCTTGAACTAAGTCTTGGTCTTGTGGTTAATAGGACATATTTCATGCATAAATTATATGCATAAATTACAAAAAGAGGTAGTGGGATTCTTACTTTAGCAAAAACTTACTGAGGTTTTATCCGATGTACTGATCAGGAAAGTAAAACCAGACTTCTGATTTGAGTTTCCTAAGGCTTGAACAGCTTTTTGTTTCGAACTCAGAATTGATTCTAAGTTTTCTATTTTAGGCTAGAAGATGCTGTTCCTCAGATGTGCCTAAATGAGTATCACCTCTTCTTTCTACTTTCTGGAGCTTTCTTGGGATACAGTTACAGCCTTTTCTATCTTATTAACAACATGAATTATTTGCCATTTCCAATCATACAGGTAAGAGGTTTAAGTCCCTTTGTAGAAAGACACCTATAAGTGAAACAGTGATCAAAAAAGCCTGGATAATTTATCAGTATGGCAGTAGGAGCTGCCTGTGGGCAGCTGCTTTCACTGATAGATGAAGTGTACACACAGCTTTAAATGCCAGCAGGGTTCATCCTACTCCTTCCTGCTCAGCTCCTTTTAAATGAACACAGAAATTGGGATGCTGGGACTCATAACATTCAGACTACACTCCTCTGATGCATGGTAAAAGCTGGCTGAGGTGGCAGGTCAGTATCAGTTCCTGGAACTGACAACAAGGGTCACCTAAAAGCTGAAAATCTTGACAGTTAAAAAGAAAAAGCATATTATCAGTTATAACTGGGTTCCAGCTATACCAGCTCAGTTCAAGTCTAAATAGCACATTAAATCTTGCTTAGAGCTCAGCATCCAAAGCCTTTTTGTGTGTGTAATGCTATGGAAACTGAAATTCCATTAATTCCTCTGGAGGAGTCCTGCAGAAATCTGTACCAGTGTGAAACATCATCTTAAAAATACTTCTGTTGCTGCAGCCTCACAGCAGCATTAATTTTGCCTGATTCCCAGATTGATGCAGTCTAACCGATTTGGGAAGAGGTGTCTTTAAACAAGGTTGGTTCTATTAGTGAAAAACACATGTGCTGCATTATGCTGACCATTCATTCAGTTCATCAGCAAACCAAGCAGCATTTTGTAGCTGAAATATTTTTTTAATCTATTTCAATATTGTTAATTCTCCTTTTTTTTTGTTTTGGATTTTTTTTTTCCCTGATGCAACTTAGTCAAATGAAAAACTAAATCACTTCGGTTGCATTTGCATAGTTCCATTTTCATAGTTTCATTTTTCAACTGGGTTGCTTTTGTTATTTGGGAACATATATAGTTTATTTATTTGGAGGAAAGCATCAGTATTACGTTGGTTTCACTGCTTAGAGGATTACTGACTCTGGAACTCAGGCTTGTCTAAATTTTCCCTGTATTTTAATTGAACATTTAGAATCTAAATGAAATCTAGTAGATTAAAGATGTCTTTTTTTTTCCTTTATTTTGCATTAGACAGAGCTACTCTAATTTGTTCTCTTGTGTATTGAGTCCATCTACCCCATCTTCAATTTTCACTGCTACAAGTAGGAAAAAGGATACGAACTAGACATGAGTATAAAATATCAGGAAAGACTGGGAGCATAAATAATAAATGTAACACCTGGAATTACCTTAAATTAAGTTTTTAATTGATCTAGACTACAGGCTTTCAAGTACCTTGTCCTTTTTTTGTTACATTATTTTTATTAACTGTTTCATTGATTTTTCTCTGAGTGTGGAATACTAAACTATTTATTTTGTTTGGTTTTAGCAATACAAGTATTTACGTTTCAGAAGATCTTTGCCTCTCCTGATAAAACACAGTTGTGTGGAATCACTATATTTTGTTAGAAACTTCTGTGTCACATATTACTTTTTTGGTAAGGGTTCCTGAAATTCTCTCTATTTGTAATTCCTGTATTTGAAAACTTTGATCAGTCAGGTTTTGGACTACTCCTTGCATTGTCTGGTATTGGAAATGTAGTCCCAGAGCTGAACCTGACACCAGCAGTGGGCAGGACTTCACGGTGTGTGATGTTGCTCTGTCTTCACTATTTTTTAGGCAAAGATTAGCACTTTGGCTTTATTCTCAAGTACCCTGTGTATTATTTGGAGGGAGCTTGGGGAACAAAGGTAGGATGGCTCCCTCTCATATGAAAATGGAGTTTAGCCTGAGGTACAAAAAAAATCTCTGCTGCTGAAGATAATTGCACTGGACTTACTAAAAATCAGGAATTCTTTGTTAGGGTTGTAATTATTCTCCTAAATGATGTCAAAATATGCAAGAATTATTATCCCTTTATTTACATCAGGGGATAAATTGGAAGTATGGTGGTTCTGTATCAAATTCCATTAAGTCTTTAAAAGCACTTTGCTGCTGCCTGGGCTGTAGTGAAAATTAATATTGAACTACTATTAACCCTGTTTTGTTAGTGAGGAAACAGAATTAACTCACTGCTGAGAAGCAGCAACAGAAGCTCTCCATCTCTCAGTGTATAGCTGCTGGCCAGAAGCATTTTTTCACTCTCTTTTTACTATTTCTTAAAACAAAACAACCCCGAAGGCAGATTGTTTCCTTTTCCATCTGAGTTACAAGACCAGTCCCTTGTCTCTGCATGAATTCTATTTTTGTCTTCTTTTTTGGCCTACTGTGTGTGTTTTTTGTAGTGTTGCATTTGTTTCAGAGTTTCTTTTTGACCCCCTAGGTTATATCCCAAAGGTATGGATATGTACTACGATGGATCTGCACACAGACAGGTAGGTACATTGTGCTGGAAATTTGGAATACTGGCTGACAGCTGCCTTTGCTGAGGAAGTGCAGCTTGGCAGGTTGGTAGCAGGACTCAGTTCTTTGCCTCCCCACACAGAACATGGGGAGCTTTGGCCATTTCTGAAATGAATCCTAAAGGAACCAGCATCCTCTTGTAAGAACCATCTTGTCATTAAGATAGTAATTAAGGAATCACCTGTTTTTTTTCATCTCTGTAAGTCTCTAGGATATTAGGCTAATTCCTCTAAATTGTATCTATGAGTTTTATCTGATTTTCTGTGGTGGGTTTTTTTTGTGGGGGGTGAGGGGAATCTTTATTTTTATATGGCTGTTTTAAAATAGGGAAACTGGAGTCTTAATATCTTAATTGACTAAAACTGCAGTCATTATTACTTATTTCATATTTCTTTTCCTTTATTTCATAAATTATTCTTAACTTTCTTTCATCAGTTGTTGAAAAATCAAAGAGCTGGTATCTCAAACTTTTTTTGTAAAAATAAAAGAGGAGCTTTATTCCTGCAGTTGTTGCTACTGTAACAGCTTGCTGCAGACATCTTCCATAATAAGAATACTAAAATACTTAAATCCTCTTGGTTATTTTATCTGCAGTAAATTACATCCTCTTGACACTGTGAGTGGCTTACTGGATCTCTCCTTGTTCTACCATACCTGGCTGACTGGTGTGTTTCTTCTGATGACCTGGTACATTGCTTGGCTGCTCTTCAAAATCTATGCCACAGAGGTCAGTGCTCAAGTTAGAACATCAGTGTGGCACAGATAATTCTTCTATTTCCAAAGGAGTTCTACTAAGAAATAACTCATTGTGAGTTCTTGAATTTTCACAGCATGCACTACAGACAGGAACTGATAACTGAGTAGTCAAGAGAGGCCTGCCATTAACTGACTTTCCCTTTCTTCTCATAGCAAGTCCTGTGCTCCTTACAAAATTAATGTTTATTACTGCCACCTCCTCCTCTTACTCCTCTGCTTCTGCTTCCAGATATTTCCTTATAAGAACAGAGATGAAAAAATTTTTTGTTAACTTGATTTTTATGTTTTTTCATTAAAACACTGTGAGACTCTTGACAAAGAGAAGTGAGGTTTAAATCCTGGGTCAATGTATTGGTGCAAAGCACTCATGGAATTAAATGGCAAATCCAGTGTGTGTTTAATTAGCTTTAATTAGAAAGGTGTAGTTGTTGTGACTACATGGAGAAAAGATCAACAATGAGTTAAGCATGACAGCAGCTCTGAGGTGTGAGCAACCTGTCTCAAAGGATAATAACAAGAACCAGTGAACACTGTGCCAACACCTGTAATTACTATATTGCTTATAAAACTGTAGAAGACAAAAGAAACATCCATCTGTGAAAGTATAAAATGGACTTTGCCCTTTTAGCTGATGAAAAAAGATTTGTTTATCCACTTGATTTTGTTTTTCTTAATGAGCTAAAAAACTTTCAAAGTTGCTTTTAAATATTCTCATAGCGTTAACTGAAAAGTCAGGAAGGAAGTTGTAAAATTAGCCCACATGAAGTTAATTTGTTAACACCTTGAAAGCAATTGCTACCTCAAATTTCAGTGTTGCAGTTGGAAACAGAGGAGAATAAGGTTATGATGTGTAAAATGAGTGCAGTAACACAAAACTAACAGGTAATCTGTGCCCAAATTGAACTGTGTGAAATAGCATTAAAGCAATGGGATGCTTGATACAATTCAAGCACTGCTATTTCCATTTAAATGCTGTAGCCACAGAAATTCTATTAAAACATCGACTGTGAATATCATGATGATAAAAATAAGAATTCTTCTGTTTATCAGTGGAACAGCACAAAAGAAGAATTTCAGAAATCTTATTTGGTAAAAGAACCCTCAGTTCTTCACTAGAGTTGTTACCCAGGTGTAAAGACAGACACTGCAGTTTAGGTTTCAGTCTTGCTTCGGAATATGGTGTTGCTAGTGTTTCCCAGGTAGGTAGAGGAATTTCTTACATAAAGATGTGATGTCCCTAGCCACAAGTTATATGAGCACATTTATTTGAAGATAAAGATAACTAGATTTTCTAAGATTTCTCAATTTTAAAGGAAAAGAGAAAACTCTTTTTGTTTCTGTGTTAGAAATTCCAGGCCAGTTTACTGGTCTTTCATAAGATTTTCTTGTGCTTGCCTCTGTATAACACAACTTTTGGTGTTTGTATTTAGAGTCATCATTTTCCCATTCAACCAACATTTGCTCAAGAGACAGACCAGTGCCTGCCTAAAATCTTAAACAGCAATCCTCCCCTCCTTATAAAGGTAATTGAACTCCTACCTCTTCCCTGATAGGTGTGTGCTGAAAAGGTGTTTTTCAGAGCATCCAGTCACATCTTCCAGGTACAAGTTCTGTTCAGTGAGGTGTTCCTTGAAAATGAGTCTCAGAGCACTCACAGGCTGTTGCATTTAATGATGAAAATTAGTTTAGTAGTGACATCTGCTGGTGCTCACCACAGTTGCTGTAAGCTGAAGATTCATTTAGTCAGAGGTGAGATCTGTGTGCAGCAGAAGTGTGATTGTGTGTACTGATGCAAGAACAGCAGCTTAGTGGCATTCAGGTTTTGTAACTCAACTTTGAGTCTTTTCACATAAGCAAGTGTTCTCTCAGACCTTTGTACTCTCAACATCTTGTCCCTGCTACATATATTTGAGCTCTTAACATGTGTGTTCTCTCTTGAAATTAAAAATATATCCATATTTACATTGGAAGTTGGGGGGTTTCTTTTTTATAAAAGGCAATAGTAAAAAGCTACTTAAAACCTGTGAGTAAAGAAGAGGAATTTTGGTTTATGGTACTCATTAATAGGACTTACTGATTATAATACTTAGAAATTGGAGACCTCATTTAAGAGGCATTATGTAAGTAAAGATAAGAATATTCTCTTGCACATGCAAAATCTACCTTTACTGATTTTACAGATTTCTGATAAAGCTGGAGATATAATAGGCTGAAATATCTTTTTAAGCTTTGATGCATTATCTGAGGATAGGTGGGGAAGAGTTGAGCACAAACAGTTAAAGGGAGAGGAAATCTCTTTTATGATCTTAGATGTTATTAAAATGTCCAATTTATAATAGGGTTTGAATACTATGAGAAATCTGGTTATTTTTAGTTTGGCACATGAATTGCTTAATCACATAAAAAAACAGTGCTGGGTTGATCCCATAAGGCACTGACCCTAAAGCCATCGTTGAGCTCTGGTTTGCAAAAACAGTTCTTTTCTTAGACTCTTTAGTGTCTTAATATCCTTCTGCCTGAGTTGTTAGAATAAAAAGTGTTGGACCTTCTTGAACTCCTGAGAACTGACATCAGTAAAGCATTTAATAGCTCAGCAGCTCCATCCAGAGTGCTTCTAGGGATCTGCCTCCTTTCTCTTTCTGTTACGTGTCTGGTTTTAGCCTGTGTGAACTCATTCTTTGGTAGGGATTGATTTTGTATGGATAACTACATATTTTTTAAGCAAACACATTGGACTTTGAATGCACTAAAACATTTTCCTTTCTTTGTAGTTTTTAGCCTTACAAGACTTGATGTTACTTTCCCAGTATTCTCCTGTTCGACGACAGGAAGTCTTTAGCCTTAGTCAACCAGGTAATTATAAGCATTATTTTGTGTTGGTTTATTTTTTAAAATCATCAGTCAAATGCTCTTAGAAATTATGTAATGCTGTGAAGTATGGTATAGAAACCAGGAGCCTCTACCCTGTGGTACTTTTTTCAAAAAGATGCTTAATTATCTATATTCATATTGTTTCATCTGCTAAACTCAACCAGTTCTGGTGTCCGTTGGATTTAAATGACAGCCACGAGGAAACACAGGTTTAGGATTTTGAAAGCAGGGCCCACTTTACACCACCAGTCAGATAGTCCAGACTGGAAAACCCAACAGATGTGTGTGGAAGCTGAATGTTGAGGTGGGAGTGAGGGGAAATCAGGCACAAATACTTAGTCACCACTGCAGTAACGAGAGCAAACACTGGCTGTAACTTCAGTTAGTATTTTGCTGTATTCAAAGATATGGCAGAGGAGGTCAATAAAAACTACTTAGAAGCCTTCAGGAACTTTTTGTAGCACCTTATCAGAAATTCTACTGTTTGTACTGCTTCATAACTGTTTTGCCATCACCACTGATAGTTGTTCATTTTAGCTGTTCAGTGATTTCAGATCTGATGAGCTGAACTGCCTGTGTTTCCTGCTTGCTTAGCAGGTTTCACTGAGTTGTCCATAGAATCTGTCCATGTTTTCATCTTCCTCTCAACACAAACAAGCTGTCACAGTGGAAATGCCCTGTGGCATTTTAGAACCCGAGTGGCCCTGTCACAGTGAAGCTCCTGCTGGGAGCACATGGGCACTGCCAGAACAGATAGAGGGAGGAGCAGCTGGGTTAAACCCTGCTCTTTGTGTGCACTGCCAGGTGGGCACCCACACAACTGGACTGCGATATCCCGGGAGTGTCTGAGTCTCCTCAGTGACCTGACCCAGAGGCTGATTGCACAGCAGGAAGCAGCAGCAGCAAATGGGAGAGCAAAGCTGCCAGTGGGAGAGCTGAAAGTACCTCCACAGACTCCAGGTATGTGAGGAAACGTTCATAAAGGTTTGTAAAGCATGAAAGTACCAATAGATACCTTAGTCTCAATTAAATTTTATGAGGAAAATGAGGGATTTCTGCAAATAAATGCAAACAAAAAAAGATCCTCCCCAATTAATCTTAGGTATTTGTGTTGAAATAATACCAAAATAGCTAGAAAAGTCGCAATTATCATGTTTACTCAGTTTGTTTACTTGCATGATATTATGTTCAATACAGTATTTTTTCCATACTTGCATGAATAAAAAAAAGTCTGATTATCACAGTTTCAGTAAGTGGTTCAGCATAGCAGAGGGAGAATTTAAGTGTTGCCAAGAGATGCTCTGTAATTTGCATAACTGCTCTTATGATTAGTTTAAGATGGTAAAATGAGGTTTTGTTTATGTTTGTGTGATTCACTAATATCGCTGTAGAGTGAGGAAAGCCAGTCTGACTCCTGAGCTGTGAGCACCCACCAGGCATTTCGAGTGCTTTACATGCCAGACTTGGGCATCATTCCTGGCAGCACAGCTGTGTTAGCACAAGGCTGCCAGGTAATGGAATCCCTTGGCAGGCAGTGCCCTGGCAACAGCAGGGGCTGTTGGTATGTCACAGGTGAATTTCTTCCAGTGCTGCTGATCCTTGGCTTTTGAGATGGACATGCCTTTTCTTACACACCAATCAGAATGACTTTTTATTCTTCCATAGGCAACCTTTTTTCTCATACTTAGTACTAAAAACCCATTTTACATATATAGCAGGGTGTAGTAATGTTGCCTAGCAGGAGTAAAATAAATAAATCCATAAGGATCCTTCTCATCACTTGCTGTTTTTTTAACTTTGAAAACACTCCATGCTTCTGTTAATGTGTTCTTCTTTGCAAGACCATGGTGCTAACCATGTCCTTTCATAAAAGCTCTGATACAGAAGTTGTTGTAATAGCAATCAAATAACAAACCCATCTCTTATTTCCTTGTGTCAGCCTGTTGTCTTCATGCAGTGTGTTCTTTGTCACTAGGAGCTGGTGGGATAGAAGACATGTCATTCCAGTCACAGAGGTCCAACATTGTTCTCAGAGCCTCCATGTCTCCACTGGTTAAGCCATCCCTGATGCCTGTGAAGACGTCTCCTGGCTCTGATGTTGGTTCACCTTTCAGCTCCCCTGCTTTAAGTTACAAGATGGGAGTTGTGGATGCAAAGTCCCCTTGGCACGGACCAGTCCAAAATCCCCATGTCATGAGAAGGGGACCAAAGCTGTGGACATCAGTTTCAGGTAGAGATTCTTCCCCAGCACTGTCTTCAGCCTCACAGCCATAAGTGTGGTAACCATGTCAATGGAGAGTGCATTGTGAGGATTAAAGTGACAGCAACCAGTTTTCTCAAGATACTGTGGGTTTTTTTTCTTGCAGATCAGCAAATGAATGGTTCCCACCATGAATCCTTCCCAGTGCTCTCTGCTGCAAGAACTGGCACCGAGGCAGTGCAGCCAAGATTTATTTACACCTGGCTTCAGAACAAGCAAGAACAGGTGGAGTAAAGTTGCAGTGCATTGGGGTGCAGCTTAAGTGGTAGCTGTCTGGAAGAATTTTCCACTTTATGGAATGAATACTTCCTTCTCCACTTAGCTTATATAACACAAATCCTTCCCTCCACTCTCTGTCCCTATGCTGTGGGAAGATGGTAGGGTTGAGGAGGGCCAACTGTGCATGCTTTAAATGCAGATATGTTTAATCTTTTGTTTCTTTTCAGATGAAAAACTTCTTGTCCAGACGGGCACTGATAATGTATTTCTTCAGCAAGGTAAGGGTGGTCCTGTGTTTGAGACACAGGTTATGGTTCTAAAACCTGTATTTTCATCTAAGGCTTTCCATTAGTACACCTTCTTGCTTGCTGTGAGTTTCACAGCAGGATTGTCCCATACCTGCAAAAAATAAGAATATCAATCTGGTTAGAAACTGCATTTTGCTTAAAGCATTCTTAGCCCTTGAAAACACCCTAGTGTATATCCTTTTTGTCCTCCTTTTTTTCCCTCCCCAATTAGAGCTGTAGCATTGTGGGCAGCTCCTGTCCAAAAAGAATTTTACTTATTTAGATCAGATTTTTCTGGCTATTTCCCAACATCAGTTGGCCTTGTGGGTCTGTTCTGAGGGGAGANAATCTGGTTAGAAACTGCATTTTGCTTAAAGCATTCTTAGCCCTTGAAAACACCCTAGTGTATATCCTTTTTGTCCTCCTTTTTTTCCCTCCCCAATTAGAGCTGTAGCATTGTGGGCAGCTCCTGTCCAAAAGAATTTTACTTCTTTAGATCAGATTTTTCTAGCTATTTCCCAACATCAGCTGGCCTTGTGGATCTGTTCTGAGGGGAGAGACATGACCCTGTGGAATGTGTAATACCTTAATGAAACCTTGGTGATATTCATAAAGTGCACTCACAACTTTGGTTTCTTCTCAGCACCCTGAAGCCTCCATCCAGGCTGTCTTCTCTGATGCCCAAATGCACATCTGGGCTTTGGAAGGTAAGTGGTTTCCAGGTGATCCACTCTGTTGGTTCATGGAAAGCTCTCTGGGCTCTGTGCTTTATAAAAGTAACAACAAAAATCTTTGAAATGCTTTTGGCAAAAACACAACTGCATTTCAAACACCAATGTGAATAAAGTCTAATTCACTTGTTAGTTTTGAGATCCCATGTGAGATCTCTTACTTTATGTTCTGTACAGATTTTCTAAACTTGATTTCTGGTGGTTCTCTCTGATATGAACCCACATATCACTTTTACATTTTTACTAGTGACAGATTGATGGATGTCTTTTTACAGCAGCTTTTCTGACTAAAGGCGCTGGGTCTTTCTCTGTTCATCAGAGAGCTGAGGGAGGCACTCAGGTAATAGCAAATAAACAAAAAGATGATCTGCAGAGAATTGGAAGAACAATGACAGTATGAAGTTACATTTTGGATTTTTCTTGTTTCTTTCAAAGTTTGAGTAAATACCAGTATTGATAGAACCTTTAATTACATTTGACCATGCAAAGTTGATCAGTTTCCTTGGTGATATGTTTTCTGTGTCAGATTGAAGGTGATGGCTTGGGATGTACAGAGTCTGGAGATGGGAATCACACATAATTTTTATATAATCTTTCTTGCTTTACCAACCTCAAGCTATTATACCTGTCAAACCAGTGACTGATTTAGTTCCTGAGCCAGAGTTGAGGTGACTGTCAGCTGGCTGCAGCAAGTCCTGAGGAATTCCACCACACTACTGGAATCTTCAGGCAGCACCATGATCTTTGTTATTGAATTCTCACTTTTTGAAGCATTAATTACAACAAATTTCTTTTTTTCTTATTTTTTAAAGGTCTGTCTCACTTGGTAGCAGCCTCCTTTACTGAAGACCAGTTTGGAGTTGTCCAAACTACACTGCCAGCTATCCTGAACACTTTACTCACTCTTCAGGAGGTAAAACTCTTTAACTTTTCCTTGCTGCAAGGCAAGTTTAGGAGGAGTCTTGTTGATTTTACATAATGACCTTGCTGACTAGTCATAACATTGAAATTGTTGCCACTAAAACAGCTCTTCTGCAGTTAATCTAACCAAAACAGTTGGTTGCCACTAAGTACACTATGAAACAGCTGAATAAAAAACCCCTGTTGGTTTTTTAAAATGTAGAAGGAGAAAACATGGAATGTGTAATTTTAAAGAAATGCTACTGTGTGCTCAGTTGAAGAGTTTATTGCAGGGATGCAGCAATTCTAATAAAATATCTTCTGCAGAGTTAGAACTTAATCTTTATTTGGTTGCACACAATTCCTGGTGCAACATGGAGCACTTGGAGACATTGCAAATCTCAGGAGATAAGATCTGTGTCTCTGCTAATACTAAGACACTGCTCTCAAATTACTGATGTTTGTGTAATGTGTTTTTTAAAAAATCCAGATTTCCGAGGCTGTGTATGTCCTATTAACATAACCATTTTACACTGCCCTAATGGAGATTCTTGGAAAGAATTTAGAGGTTATTAAAGTTCTTCAGTGTAAGTCATCTATTCCAAGAACAGGCACCAAGGGGGAAATAAAGCCAATACTCTTGTTTGTGAAAGAAACAAGTCATAATGCAGGATAGAATTGTGTTTCTCCTGCAGCATGTGCTGTTCTTATTTCACAGAACCTCTGTGTTCCTGTTGATGGCTGGGAAATGCTCAGTCTCCAAAACATTTTTGTGTGTCTTGGTGGAATTTCTGAATTTGCACTTTGTTTTTGCTTTATTTGACACAAACATGTTACTAGTTACATTTTGAAATAATTGAACAGATGACAGGAATCTGTTTGTTTTTCTCAACCAGGTCGTAGACAGACATTTCAAACTGCCACATGTTTCTAGCAAACCTCCCAGGATTTCAGGGAGTCTGGTGGACACATCCTACAAAACACTACGATTTGCACTTCGAGCATCTCTGAAAACAGCCCTGTACCGGATAACCACTGTCTTTGGAGAACACTTGAAGTAGGAACTTTCTCATGATTGCTTGCTTGTTAAATTTAGTTTAATTAATGTTATTGTAGGACCTGTGAAAAGGGAAGTTTGGGGAAAAATCCCTTCTGGTCATTATTATAATGTGGTATTTTAGTATTTTTTGATTTGTGGAGCCTTAAAAAGTTCCTGTGTAGATATATGGTCCCCCTTAGAAATTTATTATTCATAGATTCCTGGGCAATTTTTCTTAGTGACTTTTCATGAACTCTTTAGAAGCAGTTCATGAATACCACTTGTTTAATAAATCTGAGCTGCTGAAAAGAAAATAAATCAACTAGAGACAATGGTTCTGCAGAGAGAGAATCCTGTGAAGGGTCCAAATAATGAAATTCTGTTGCCTGGTTGTCCAACAGCTCTTCCTCAGCCATTCTCCCAGGGGGCAAACTTCCATACTTGGCCTCAGAATATGTGGGACTGAAACATCCTGTAGTATCTGCCCATCTCTCCCTCTGGGGATGAAATCTTCCTCAGTTAAGAAGTGCTCAATATACAGGAGGGATCATTTAAAGAGGTTCTTTCTTAGCTAAATCATCCTTGCAAGTTAATCAGTTGCTGTTTAAAGGTAAGGAAATGGGCAAGGGTTCCTGGTATAGGTATTCTTTAGAAGCTGTTGAGGGTAAGAATTGACAGTTTTAAGACTTAATATACTTCTTAGTCTTGGAACATAGATGGTTTTTCATAAAATTTAGCTTCAGTGTAATTGATTTCAATGTACACTCAATTTTGGCATGAGACTTTAGTTTTGTACTGTATTACTTTTAATGTAAAATGTTCTGCATTTGTTTCTAGTGCTGTACAAGTGGCTACAGAACATAAGAAAAGACTTCAGCAATTCCTGGAGTACAAAGAATAAATTTTGATGCAGCTACAGTTGGTTTTTTCAAGACTCTCTTGCTAAGAAGAAAGTGGGACTAATGAGGCTTTTTACCTTGGCTTTTTGGAAAAGCATATGGAAGTAAAAGTTGCAGAACAAAACTTTTAGAACTGTAGAAGAGTTCTTATGGGTTTGGATCATCTTTTGTATAATAAAACTTGTAAAATTCATCTTGCCTTCTTTTAATGTCACTTGCAAATGAGAAAGTGCCAGTTCTTCTTAGGTAAGACGATGACATTTAAGAGTGTCAGAGTTACTTTGACACTCAGATCTGTAATTATTTTTCACACTATGTTCTTTCCCTACTCCCTTCTGTTAAGGGGCTGAGGAGAGATTCATGTAGATACTTAGTGCTTAAGTGCTTCATAAATTTAGTTGGTAACACTTCTAGATCGAGAGTGTAGTTTAAGTGTAGGAAACAGATGTGCCCAGGAATAAAACATGCTGCTCCTCTGTAAGCTGGAAATATTCCTTCAGAGTAAAATGGGTGTGCAGAAAGGCATTATTAGCACACAAATACTGCCTGGAAAGGGAGCAGCTCAGATTTTATATTTAAGGTGACTTAGCAAACCAAGTTCTGATCTATACAGGAAACATTACTGCATTTAGTAAAACTCCCAAATAAAGATACTGAGAATTAAAGTTTAGATGAACAGCTTTCTGTTCAGGGGGTAGGAAGGATGTTTGCAGCACATCGAAATTTTTCAAAATGGTATACCTTATTGGTAGATTCTGGTGAAAAATACTACTTTTTAAAGCTTTTTATCTGAAAACCTGTCTAAATAATTTAAAAATTACTCAGTTTTTAAACAGACTCCAGTGGTTGTGATACCCATAGTGGAAAACGAGTGGAGTTAGGAAGATGAGAACAGTAAGCTAAATGGTTCTGCAAATGAATTTAGTTTGATAAGGGGAAACAAAACTATCATTTTCCTTCAGTGCTGTTAATCCTATGGTTTTTGTTGTGTTGTTTTTCCTGTTTTTTTTTTTAACAGAGGACCCAAGATTTGAGGATGGCTGTAGTGTTAGTTATGTTGGTGTGATGTGGCTGTGTAGTAATAGGGTGTCTGTAAGGTTTGGGTAAGAGAGAAAACCCTGAATAATCTCCAGTGAGACCTTTGTATTGCTTTCTTCAGTACAGACAAGTAATGTTTTTGTAATGCAGACACTGCAGATGTTAGATTTGGTAGTGGAAATGGGAATTATATTGTTGTTTTTGCATTGAGATGACCTGTAGCAAACACAGTAAAGTGATAGCCTTTCACAGTGTTTAAAGTTAAGCTAAAGCTTCCCCTAGCCTGACTTTTACCACAGGTAGAAGCCTCTTGCCTGCCTGTCTTATTGAATAATTTAATTTGCACACTTTTTGGCATTGCAATGTGCACCTGGAGTTAAATGGTGCTTTAGCTCGTACCTCAGGTGTAACTGGTAACCCAAATACTGCAGATGAAAGTTTCAAATAAATTTCTTCACGATTTTAAACAGGGGCAGTATTTTTTCTAAATGCTGTGGTATTTTCTGCAACTCTCCCACAGCTATAAACTGCAATTTGTAAGTAAGTGTTACAGTTGTGAAGAACAGGCTTAAAATGTAGATGACTTTTTGATGGCAAAGTGGCTGAGGTCTGCCCTTGTATTGCAGCAGAGATTGGCACATATCTGCTAATGTGTGTGTGATTCATGGCATGCTCCCTATGACAGAAGAGCTTTCAAAAGCTGATTGCTTTGTGGTTTCTTTTAACAGCTCCAATATTTAAAGAGCTGAAGACTTTACTTTTTTTAAAGCCTTTTCTTAAAAGTGCATCTTTAACAGTATCTCATGCTTGTGAATCTAAGTGTACAAGAATATAAAGTGTATGTTGAACTCTGAAGTTGCAGTAACTGTCTCACAGCACAAACAGGGATAACATCTTACTCTAGTTTTGGCTCTGGGAATAATTCTATTCCTCTGGCAAACTGTGCTGGTGTTTCGAGTCCTTTTGTATACTTTTGTCTTAACATAAAAAGAATCAGTCTGTGAAGCCTCTGTGAGGCAGGGGAAGAGTCTCTCGAGTTCAATTCAGCATTCTGGGTAATGAGGAAAAAAATAAAGCCTTTTTACAGTTGGTTTCTGTGTAGCTGCAGCTAAACTGGATCCTGATAATACTTCTCATCTGTTTAATCATCTCAAAGCCGAGCTGCATCTTGTTGCTGGATTGCCTGCTGCATGCACAAGTGAAACAACATTCTGGTAACCTTGTGAACAACCTGCCTCTCCCACAGGTGAGCTGCAGTCAAGAGTACCTGAAAAAATATCCACTGCAGCTGTGGAGAGGTATGTGGTTGATGGTTCAGATCTGTGTTCCTTTTACACTGGAGTAATGAAACAGAGGCTTAAGTTCTTAAGCAATCAGTTATAAATCTGAAAGAAACCTATCCTGCTTCAGAGACACAGCTTTGAAAATTCAGACTGTGGGTGGACAAATGTGGAGGCCCTGGTCCTCGAAGCTCTTGCACACTGCTGTATCCACAGGAGCTGGGCAGGACTCGCTCCCTCAACAGGAGCACTGCCACTTTGGAGAATTGTCCCAGTGCCAGTCGCGGCTCCAGGCTTGAATGCCCCTTGAAATGAAGTGGTTTCGATTCTCTTGCTGCGTGCTTTGAACAGAGGCTGCATTGTGTGTGCTGTGCTTGGTGTCCTGAGGCCTGCAGCAGCCATCTTCCCACCTCCCACCACGCTCCGGCTCCCAGGGCAGCCAGGGACATGCCAGGCTCTCGCTGATGAATGTTCTGGTACCTGTTCAGTCACAGGCAAGTGGTGCAGTCTGTGGGCTCTGTGCTTGCCAGGCCTCCCCAAGCTCCAGCTCCTGGCCACCTGCAGGATGGGTGCTGTGCCTGGGGAGGGCATGCACTGAGGGGTGGGTGTATGGAATCCATAGGAGGTGGCCTCAGGAGCACCCCTGGCTGTGGAGGTGCCTGCCTTACACAGTGCTGTCCCCCTTCCCCATGGGATGAATGGTGACAGCAGGCAGTGCTTTCCCTGTTCAAGCAGGTGTGCTGTAGCTGCAGGGCTTCACATGCTGATGGCAGCTATGCTCCCACGACTCCCATCACCACCTCTCCACAAAGATGCAATAAAACAGTGAAGGTCTGTGAGGAATCATCACAGACACTGCAAGCTGAGAATCCTCCCCATGACCCACATGCCCTCCTCCCTCTGTGGTCTTTGATATTTGCCATCACCAGTACTGTGTTAATGTATTTACTGTGTGGATTAAATGCATTTGGGTGCTGTGGACATGCCTGGAATGTGGTTTGCCAAGCTCTTGTGTTGTAAGGGGATGTCGAATGTTGCTTTCCCTTGCTGCAGACTCAGGGTAGAGATTTGTATCTGGCAAATTGGCTTCTCACAAACAGCACAGAATAAACGGTGCAGCTCCCTTGTGTCAGAGAGCAAAACCTGCACCATGCTTTGATTTCAGAAGACAAAAAAATAATCTAGCAAAGACCTCATCTTTCTGTCCCTTAAAAAAATCTTGGGACTACAGTAGAGCTAGTCAGTCAGGAGACAGATGATCATGGAGTCTCTGGAGCCTGCCATGAGAACAAAACACAAATTCAAGTGGGAATAGCTCTCTGTTGGATGTGCAAACTGATTCTTTGAATAATTGGTGATGGCACAGGAATGTCCTCTTTTTTTATTTTCCTTTTCTATCTCCCTAACGAGTCAGTTCCTACAGTAAGAAGAATTTCAGAGAAAACTATGGCCTAAATACACGTATGTACTCCTGCAATCATCAAAGGAACCAGTGCTGAGTGTACTGTGAGTTCCTCTCCTGCTCCTGCCCAAAACACACAAAGAATTACAGGCTTTGCCTTTCGCTTCTCGAATAACTCCACTTTTAAATCTGACTCCTAAGACACAGGACTGGGGTGGGCTGTTGTGTATAACTGCATCGGCTCTGAAAAGGTATGACAAGAGCCCTGGAAGGAATTTTGCAGGAATTAGGAATGGGAATATATAGCTTCCTGTGAGTCAAAGATTGTTGAGGGTTATGTGTAAGCATCATTCTCTGCTCTTGCTCAGCAAGTTCCACTTGGGTTTACTAGTGGGCTTACTAGGGTTTGAAGTTTCAGCTCAAGAGACAGGCTGTGTGCCTACCTCCAGGGCAAGCTTTGAGGAGCAGGGAGATGGGGCAGCAGCTCTGTAAAGCACTGGGCTCCCTGTCTGTTCACTGGCAGAGGTCACTGCTTGCAGCAGGTCCAGGCTGCAGACCTTGTTTTGGGTTGAGCACAGCTGCACCTCAAAGTTGGGTACTGAGGGGCTTTTGTCTTTGCAGACACTGGCAATCAGTTCTGGGAAAGCTTTATCAGCAACCACGGTGTGTTTTAGGAAGAGAAAGCCCACTCTTGTAACTAGTGCAAGCTGAAAACTTCCAGGGAAAAATGAGTTTGTCCTTTTTGTACTTTGCACAGAGATCCTATGCAAGAGGACTTCAGCTCTTGACTGGTGGCCACTTTGCAAGTCTCCCAGATTCTGCATGCTCTGGGACACCAAGGGTGGAATTTAACCGATGGAACTGGAAATGGGTTTTACCATAGACAATGATGGGAAATGCTAAATAACCTGGAGCAAAGCAGTTGAGGGAAGCAGTTGATCTTTGTTACAAGTTTAGCACTCAAACTGAAGATTTTGGCTTCTGGGCCCCTGTTGTAAAATGGGGTTTAGCCTAACCCCACCCTCCCTCACCTCCAGTGATGATAACAAAATATTTGTGTCCAAATCAGTAGGCTGCTGTAGTGATGGACACCAAAGAAATGCCCTGGAGTAAATGAATAATTCTGTATTCTGCACAGGGCTTGGCTGGTGTTCAGTAAATACATTCACTGTGTGGCCCAGACACTGTGCCAATGAAGAGAAAACAGAAAGAAGAGTGACTAGCTGCTCTTTCAGCAATCACTGTCTTCAGTGCATTGAATATATGGAATCCCAGGCAAAATAACTGGGGGTCATAACTCCAGTTCTGTAAGTCATTTAGAGTAGGCATGAGTCAAGTTTGTGTCAGCAATTCCAGTCCTGGCACATCCCCGTGCCAAGGACTAGATTTTACAAGCTGAACATTCTTAAGTTGTGCTGTTCTGTGGGGTTTTTGTTTGTTTGTTTATGACTGAAGTTTATTTTACCACCTGTGTTATGTATGCATGGTGTGAGAAATGGATCTATTTATGGACTGATGCAGAGAAATAGTACAGATGAATGCTTGAGGAAACTAACTGCAGGTGTAAACAACCACATCCTGAATGGAGGCTGGTTGGACCCTTCTTTAGAGGTATTTTCCTCAAAGTTCACAGGAATGATCTGCCAATTAACTGGGGAGGCAGGAGGGATCTGTAGTGTTACAGTGGCTTTTGGAAATGATGGTTGTTTCTTGCAGTCTCTGCAAGACAAAGGTGGATTTAAGATTACCATGTGGTTTTCCCAAAATACGCTATTTTAAAGAGGTTTATTTTTAAAAGATAAGTCAGCGTGATCTGAGGAATTTCTTTTTTCTAACTACAAGAACTATAAACAAATCTGTAAGTTATGAGGCAATAGTTGAGTACATCACTAGATAATGTGTGGTCAGTTTGACCCTGCTGCCTTAATTTAGGAGGTCATTTTCAAACCACTATAAAGAAGGGCTTTGTGCTGCCTTAAAGGGATATGGGCAATCTCTAAGAAACAGGCATACTCACAGAGACAATCCCTTTGGCTCAGTTTTTGTTTGGTTGTTTCTCTTTTGCTATCTGTGGTGCAGTAAATTAAAACAAAAAACAAGCCCGGACTTGGCATGCCTTTGTAAATAAACTGCTGTGTGTGAATTGACAGCTCCTTTGCAACCAGGTTATGTATAATAAAGTTTGTTATTCTCCCACCAGAGAGCTTGTTTTGCCCAGTATTAACAGAATGCTTATGGTAACACCTCCCACCTCTGCCTGCACTGCAGCAGTTACACAAAGTTCTCACAATTTCAATTGTGTCCTTTTAAAATCTTGTTTTGTTGCTTGCTGGAATAGACGATTTCAATATATGAACTAGAGATTAATACTTCACCTCTGCTTGTTTGCTCTGCGCAGCTCACCTTACCTGTATCCGTTCTGCTTCATTCCTCTCCTCCCACAGAACTGCTTGGGGAACAGGAGGCTTGAGCTGCTCTGAGTTTCTCGAAGATCCGGTTTGTGACGGCAGCTGGTTACAGCCATTGCTTCCTGACAAAGGTAAAGAGCTTTGAAGGCTGCATTTGGTGGAGTCTCCTTCATGCAGTCCCCTTTCCCCCCTCCTATTACAGGGGATCTGTCACTATCCTCCTGTGTATCCTGCTCTCGAGGCAGGAAACTGTGCCTCTGCCTGTGCAGCTGTGAGCACAGGGGCTGTTCAGAGCAAAGAGGCTGTTGAGTGTCTGCAAAAGCACCTGTTGGCCCTGGAAATGCTGTCGTGGCAATGATCTGATCATGGTGTCAGCAGGGAAAAACTGATGTATCAAACTTTTTAAAACTTGTTCTCCTTACTGGTACAATTTCACTCTGGCCCAAGCTAGCCTTAGACTACTACCCATTTTCTCTTTCTTTGGTCACCAGCTAGGAGTGAATGGGCAGATGGGCAAGTCTCTGGTTACTTAGCACCTGTGCCCTACCCACTTCACCTAGTGAGAGGATATTCAGGCAAGCAATTTCATTCCTCTGGATGTTTTTTATACCAAATTGCAACCCCACCTTTCATATGTGACTCAAAATGAAGCAAGGACTAGCTTCAGGCGCTGAAGATGGGCTGTCTGCCTCAGCTGAAAGGTTTGCTTTGGTGATGGTGACATCATTAACAGAGAGAAGAGCAAACTGGCCTAACTGTGGGCCATGCCATGACCTATGAGCACAGCCCATGGCAACCAGGAATGCTGAACAAGAAGGCTAATACAGAGACATCTTCCCCCCATTCTCCTAAGGGCAGACTATTGCTGTCATGGGGGAGAGAGGACAAATGACTGGTTTTCACAAGGACACAAAGAGGGAGACACCCATCTAGCTCATGGATGTAGTGACAACATTGGGTGAATCAGTGTGTGCTGTACAGCTCGTGCATGCAGCAAAGTCATGGTGACCCAGGGCATGGAATAGTCTTAGCAGCTACAATTGCACTTGCTTGGCCTTTGTTCCAGAACCAAAACATAGGAAGTGTCCTCTGATTCAGTAGGGAGAGAAAAGGGACTACTTAACTCTTGCATTAGTACAGTTATTCAAGGAGTACTTGTTTCTCCCAGCACTTGTTCCTTCCATGTCTGTGGACTTGCCAGAAGAGCCAGGTCATTGCTAGAACAGGTCTAAGAGTCAAGTCTCTATCAGATACATCCAGGTCTTGAGGAGAATGTCTATCCACCACCTGTTTCTCTTGCTCAGGGCCAGGGCTGGGTATCCCCAGCTGCATACACCCAGCAAAGACAGGGCAGCTGCCAAATGCTTCCCTCGAACCTGAGGAAACAGTGCTGAGTCCATGGGGCCTCATTTCCTATGGGAGGAATATGGGGACTGGCAGCTTGAGCTATGAGGTCCGTATTTCTGTGAGACAATCTGCCCCAGAGAAATTCACCTCGGTGTGAAGGGCCTTTGCCCTCTGTGCTGTTGGAGCTGGGAGCTGTGATGTGCTTCAGTCCAAGCCTTTCCTGGTTTGTAGAGGGTGCCCCGCACATGGAGGAGGCTCTGTGCCCGCTCCTGCCCATGGAACAGCCTAGCCCTGGGCGATTGCTGAGCCAGTGGCGGCACCTGCCGGTATTTTGCAGAAAGTTCTGGATATTGGTGATAAAAAGAAAGAAGCAGCTGTTCAGAGCAGGACACACACGACCTCAGGTACAGAATGCAGTGATGAAGGCTAAGGAGCTTCTCCCTGCTGCGGGAAGATCCCTAACCACAAAAGAAAATCCCCCCCGGAAGGTACACAATATATCCAAAACTACCTGTTTTCTAGGAAACTCCCTCTAGATATTTGGGCAGCATGTATCAATATAGCTGTAACCATTTGCAAAAGATGAGCCCCTGTTCAGGATCCACCTAAATGCTATTTACTTCCTGCACTGGAAGGAGCAGGATTTCTCTGGTTACACTGCGTTCTGGAATAATATTTCCCTCAGTAAATTTTACTGTCTCTTCATGTCAGCTGAGGTTTAGACCGTTGCCACAGTATATTTTTGTCTTAAATAATTACTGCTTGTAGTAGTACTGCCAGGTGCCCTCAGCATTTCCAAATCAAGGAGAAAGAACAGCTTGGTCCTGAGGGCCTCATGGATGGACGGGACTGGGGGATAGGGGTGTAGGTTAGCAGAGAGAGGTGGTATGTTAACATACACCGAATATTTTTACTTTGTTTTCATAAATCCCTAGGATATCACCATTCCAATTCAGTATTTTTACCAGCTAGTTGATATTTAGTTTTGTTTCCCATAGAAGTAAGGTGGGGATTTTCTCCCTTTTTGTGGCTTCTTGTTCCCACATATTCTGAGGACATTTACCAATTTTCAACCACATTTTACAGACAGCTATTAACTTCTGACAATTTAAGATGTGGCCTTAAAGAGGAAAAAGATCCTATTACTGCCATTATTGAGGGGAAAGGCTGGCAAGCTTCTTCCTTGGTAGACCTCAGGTCATCCACGCTAGGCACGAATGAGGAGAGGCATTGCAAATGAGAGTAATTAGTACTGCTTCTCCCAGAACTACTTGTTCTATCTCAAGATCTTGTATCTTTTATTGAGAGTTGCTTCCCTCCCACTAAATCCACAACATTCACAGCATTTGCCAAGAAAAAGTCATGCCCTCCTGTACCGACTCTGCACACTGCAGCGTGGCAGATGTTATTAAGGGCTGGATAAAACTGTGAGTGAGGCACTCTGTGCAGCATCTGTGCTACAGGAAGATGAAGATCTCTTGTCTTGCTGCAGGATGCTCCTCAGGAGGGGTGTAGCAAGATGCCAATTCAGTAGCTGTCCCTCCTCCTTGTGCTAAATCTCCCAAGCCTCTCCTTTAGGTTTGCTGTGAACAAGCAGGATTTCCAGCCAGATGTCTGTCTGATTTACACCCATGTAAATCAGGGCTGACTCCAAGTCTCTCCTATCTGTGAGCTGCCCTGGTGTGTTGCAGACCTGCTGTGCTGTACCTGTGCTGACAGCAGCATGTAGCAGACAACAGACAACCCTGAGCCAAAAAAGTGTGGGCTGGTACATCTTGCTGGTGCAAAGCTGCACATCGTGGCTCAGCCTGCATTTGCTTGGAACCAGGCCCAAGCTAATAAACCCAACTAGATTGCTTCCAGACCCGAGCTGGCCCAGGAGGAGCCAACGCAAATGTCACTGTGCTGTGGTGCTTGCTCTGAGCTAGCTTAATTGTCTCTTCGGGCACGGGCCTGCTCCTGCACCTGTAGGGCAGGCAGGGAACGATGCATGTCCATAGACTGAAGCACTGAATGCAGCTGGAACTGTGCCACCAGAGACACGTCTTGGCCAGTTTGTATCCACCTCCAATATATCTCCTGCTTCCCAGCCCCTGTCCTTGGCAAGGCTTTGCTCTATCCCGCTGCTCCTCCGTGACATGCTGCAGTGGCTGTGGCTTTCGCACTCAAGTTGTTTATAGGGCACTGCCAGCTGCTGAGTGGTGGGTTGGCCTGTGGATGTGCGGTGCCAGGGCAGCTGCACGCCTGAGCAGATTGCCTGGGGACAGGCACAAGGATCCTCGACGACCGCGGGCAAAGAGAAAGGATCCAGGCCTATGAGAGAGGGGCCACGGGAGGGGAAATCATGGACCTCTTGGGAGTCAGTGGGCAACTGCAGGGACTCTCCCCGCCGGGGCGGGCACTGGGAAGGTGCGGACCCAGGGCGTACCTATTCCCAGGTTGACTCTGGCCCGCTGTCCCCCGCAAGCACGGAGTACCTACGATCCCCCCGCCGGGCTCCGCTCGGGGCGGCCGGACCGGGCCCGCGGGCGGACCCCGCTGTCAAACCCCGAGGGGCGGCCCCGGCGGCACAGCCCTCCCCCTGCCCGCCCCGACTGGCCCCGCCGCCGCGCCAGGGTAATGGCCCGGGNGCCCGTGCGCTTGGCGCGGCGGCGGGACCCGGCGGGCAGCGCGTCCCCCCGGGCGGCCCCTCCCAGGTAGGAGCGCGGGGGCGCGGCTGTCACCGCGCCCGGCCGGGCTCTCCCCCCTCCCTCCCTCCGGGACCGGTGATTCGGGGGCCGCGGCGAGTCCGGCGGTGGCGAACCCGCTCTGCCACCGCGTCCGTGGTTGCCGGGGCGGCCGCTATTCGGATGCCTCAGCTGAAAGGCACCGGCCTCCAAACAACCCGCCTGTGTGCCGGGCCCTCTCCCCGCCCCTCTCGGCCGCGCTCGCCTTCCCGGGAGCGGCTGCGAGCAGCCCGGCGGTGTTGCCTAGAGAGGGAGCGAAGCCGACGCGCGGCACCGGCCGCCCCGTCCCTCAAGGACGAGCCAACGCCGGGGTCCGAGTGCCCCGGGTCTTCCCCTGTTCGGCCGGTGTGTGTGAGACAGCGGGCGGGTGCTGCGATGTGAGGGCTGAGGGCTGCGGGGTTGAGGTTTGCGGGCTGCGCCGCCTCACGCGTGGCGGTTATCGGCCGTTGGCGGCGCGGGGCTGAGGCGGGAGGCGGCGGGACAGAGGGCTGAGGCGGGGGCTGAGGCGGCGGGTCCGGGGCGGCCGCCCGCGCTGACAGCCCGTGTGCCGCTCGGTGCAGGAGAGCGGCGAGGGCCCTGGCAGCAGCCGCAAGCGGACATGCACTGTGAGCTCGCCGCGGGTCAGAAAGGCAGCGCCCGCGTCGAGGTGACCGACAAATGCCAGGGAGCGCCTCAGAAGGATCTGCCGCGGGTGACTTGTCCCGGCGCTGGTAAAGCTCACTTGAATCCTCAGATGTCCTTTAAAGTATCTGTCAGCAACGGCAGTGACCACACGGAGCCTCAGCAGAGCCCCCCTGAAATGTCAGCACCTCTACTAGATTTCATGCCCAAAAGACCCAGCATATTCGAGAGGATTCCGATTCTGCCGAGGGCGCAGGAGCTGCGATGCGCTAGAGGCTCGAAAGATTATTTCCAGCAGCAGAAACATCAAAGCATGAAGGGTGAGTTTAAAAATGCATGAACTGAATACTATCACCACCAAAAGCTTATACACCAAACAAATAAAAACGTAACAAGCCTTCCCCCCCTCCGCCCCCCTTTTGGTCTTCATTTTGTTTTCTAACTTGTTTATTTAACTTTAAGCTTTAAAACTTTTTTTGCTGTGCACCTTGGAGGCACGGGATAAACCAGACTGTGCTTTGCCAGTGTGAAGCTGAGTGTGTTTCGACAGTATTTAAGTCTTCAGACGGGTGCTGCTCATGCGGTCGCGAATCAGAGGTTGTTTTGGGGTTGGTGCTGAAGACTGGGCTGGTCTGTCCTATGCCACAGAGTGCGTGTGGGGTGTTTGTTTGTGAGCATGCCTGGCTGACAATAAACGCCTGGTTCTTAATCAGCAGCTTCACCACTTGGTTGCTTGGATTTTATAGTTTGTATTTCAAGGAGGTGTTAAAAATGCTGGGTTCGGGCGGTGAATCCTCAGACTGGGGAACTCCTGGCGCCCGAAAGGTCAAATTCTGCAAGTTAAAAAATGCCTGATTTTCTGTCCATTGTTAAAGAAGTGGCACTGAAGTAAGGTTAGGAATTGCCTACTAAAAATCTGTTAATTACACTTTTAAGCTAGAACTTGTTAACTGAGTTGAAATTCAGTTTTAAAATAATCCCTCTAAGGTATTACTGGACGGGCTCAGAGGGAATTGAAGCATTCCTTTATGCTACAAAGTCGCTTGCAGAGACGTATGTGCACCTAAGGTTAACATTAAGACAACGTTTTCTTTAATCTTAAAAAGGTAATCTTTTTTCTCATCAGTCCATTCCCATTCTCTATTTTAGATATGTACATACAATTATCTTGTCAGTGTAAGACTCTTCTCACTGGGATTTTTTCCAGTTCTGTCCATTCTTTTGCAAACTAAAAGTAAGCTGTGTGCCCTTGGACTAGTGACATTTTCTTTTGTGAGCTTGTTACCTAGGGTGATGGCACCTTTCATTGCCATGAAGTTATGTTAATGAACACCTCAATCTGTGCTAGGTCTGTCCTGCAGACTCTAGGATGTGTTTGTTCATCACCACTGAATACAGACAGAGTGGAGCAGCAGGTTATAAATTACCTTTTTTATTTTTCTGTTTGTTAATGCTGGCAATTCTTTTCTCCTGATTAAAGAAAAAAAAAAGGTTGTTAATGTTTGGCAGGAATGAAATGAAGGTCTGTTACACAGACTCATGTTTGGAGGGAGTAGAAGGAGGATTCGCAAAGTATGAATTCTAGTACTGCTGTGCTGCTGCTGCAACTGCTGCCTGTGGAAGGGACTCGGGGTGTTCGAGTACCTTGTGGTGCCGCTGGTGAGGTTGGTGCCACTTGACACAGTTCATGCCAGCTTAAAATCCTGCCTGTGCATTGCTCTGTCCAGGCTGACTGTTGAAACACTTTTTTTTTCTTTATTCATTTGAGCTATTTTGCTCTCTTTTCATGCATATCCCTCTTGCTGTTGCAGACGGCAGGGGTGTAGGGAGGGAAAGAGGGGAGAGGTGTAGTTCTGTGTTCACTTTGGTCTTTTACAGTAGGTGTAGGTATGGGAGAAGGTTGCTGATTCATCTTTCCTGACATATCAATTTCCCATTTTCACTGCTGGGGGGAAAAAAAAGTGTTTTAAGTTTTGTTGCTGGTTTTGTTTAATGTGTTTTCTGTCCAGGGTGTTAACCGTGTGGTTGCTTCAGTGTATGGGTGACTTGAGTCATGGGAGTAAGTAGGAGGTATCCATAGGCAGGTTAGGGTTCATTTAACTGAGCAGGATGATTTGATGGATCATGTTGGATTTTTTCAAAGATGTCAACACTGAGTTTTTTGGGTGGCTTTCTGGTGTTTATTTGTTGGGGTTTTTTTGTTTGGTTTGGTTTTGCCTTTTTTTTTCCCCTCTGAGAAGACATTTTCAGGAGGAGTAAGGGAAAGTAAAATTTAAAGTAAAATTTTGAGTCTGATTCAAAATGTGTGGGATGTGCTGCTCCTTCTGACTTGGACAGTGTCAACAAGTGCTTTAATGTCCACTGGGGCATTTTGGAGTGCTCACTGTTCTCTAACTCACAAATCAGAGTGTATCTAAAGTGGGCTGTGCTGCAGACAGAAGAGCTGCTGCTCTTTCAAGGAGCAATGCAAACCATCTCCCACCAACTGTGGTTCTCTCAGGATGATAAAGGACTGGGATAGTTGCATGTGGATGTGATATACCAAGATAAAGCTAAGAAATGGGAATGAGGGAAACACTCAGATTTATCCAGTGAAAGGTTTTGGGAAGGAAACTGATGACAGCTTGATTTCTGACCATTGTGCTGTGTGTCTCCTGTTCTCCAGCCCCAGAGTGCCATGTACCCAGTAATTCCCTCTGCAGTCTGGGTTAGATTACAGAATGTGCCTCCTGGTTTTGGTTTATCCACAGTTGAAAGCTGCAAGTAGGAAGCGTAAAAGACGCCCTCTAACAAGAGCAAAACCGAGTTTTATAGTTGCCTGTAAGGTTTTTTTTTTGCTAAACAAGCTTTACTTTTAATTTTTTTTCCCAAAAAGAATCAATCAAAATGATACACTCCTCTACTAATAAAAAGGGTAGCTTTGAAGTAATCACAATGGGGAAGAAGTATCCTGCTGTTGTAATGTCTCTGTGGTGTTATTCTGCTGCTTCGCAGTGTTTAAGTTATGATCATGCAAAATGCATCCATGCCTGAGCAAGTCTTTTGGACTTTATGAACAGCCAAACAAAAACTTGAGGGGTGGTGGTGAGGATTATTTCTGGGAATTGGATCATTTGGGTCTAAACTTTGCAGGATGGAGCTGTTGGTTGTTTGCCGAAAGTATTGGTATTTTGGAAATGTGCTTCATGTTTTGTTCTGTTTGGGAGCTGTTTAAAATAAATGCCCAATTTTCACCCTTCTGGTGTGGCTGGCTGTGATAGGCACCACACTTTTCTTGGTCATTGATTTCCCCATGTGTCACAAGGCAGAATATTTGCATACAGACACTGCTTTTTAGAGGCATTTGGCATAGGATAACTGTGCCATAAAGTATGAAGTCCATTTTACAGTGTTTTCCTGGGATTTTGTGGGTTTGAGTCCGTGAATTTCATGCCATGGTATTACAGTTTTGAAAGTAACACAGGGCAAAATACTTATTGTCTACAGGGAAAGAGCTTTTGGGAAGGCTTTATTGGTGACAAAAGAGTAATCTATAAAGATGCCAAATATTTCAGTTTCTAAATGACATTGATTATGGCTGTTACCAGGAAACACTTCTCCTTTTCATTCTTTTCCAGTTTTGTTCAGTGTACCTAATTCATGACTCAGTAGAAATGACGAGATTTATCCTGTTAGCTGTGCCACTGGGCAATCATCCAAATGGCCTGGACCTTTGCAGCAACCACTTCAGATATTAACTTACAGTGGGCAAAACAATAAGCTGGTCGAGTTGCAGTAGTTGGATGTTTCCTTGTTGAGAGTATGTTTTGTTCAGACGAAGAGAGAGCAGGTTGGATTTTTTTTTTGTTTGTTGTTAACTGTAGCTGCTTTCAGCAAACATACAACCAATGTATTGAAATGTATTGATTTCCTTCTGCTGTTGAGAAGGAGAGGTATATCTTGCCATTTAATCCCCCTGTGACTATTTCCTTGGTTATCAGGACTGTCTTTGTGAAAGTAACAGCTTATACTGTTGAGATCTTAAGCAAAAGCATATACTTTGGTTATATGACTTATTAGGTGAATTCACTGGGCTTGGGCCTGATCCTGCCATTTTCTTTCTTACATCTTATCTGTGTACACCTGAATTGTCCCACTGAAGCAAGTGTGACTGGCTAGAGCTGATAAATATGATATGAGCTGATAAGGAGGTAGAGACAGGTTCACTGGGGTGGTGATCTCTAAACTTTCAGTTTTATGTAGAGCTGTAGAAATAATTATTTCTTATTGAACTCTGCTACAAAAAGGAATTTAAAGGTTTATTTGAACAGAGTGTGCAGTTACAGAACTATATTTTTATTTCACGGTCTTTTTTTTTTTTTGCCTAATTTTATTTTGTAAGGGGAGAAAGGAGAAGAAACTGCAAATGGGAGAATGTGAGAAAGGAGAAGAAACTGCAAATGGGAGAATGTGTTCATAAATTCATTTGGAATAAATTGTGACTGTCCTCTCCTCCCTTAAGCTGGCTATAATGCTTACTTGTCTTGAATAGGCAAATAACTTCCAGTTACTTGCTGCTGCAGGAAGTTCTTCTAATGATTTGTCTTGCAAAATCTGTCACTTAATTGAAGATGGGACTTTAATGGATTTAATTTAAAAGAAATTAAATTGTATCTAATCATTAAATCCATTGTAATTTAGGAATTATTAGTGGAGAATATTTACCAAATATAGACCAGGAGATCTAATGATCAACCTGTCATATAAAGGCATTCAGTACTTGTAAAAAAAAAAAAACCTTTTCTGCTTCATATAAAAATTACAGCTATTGGAAAAGCTGCAGAGGATAAGTGTTGTATCTATTTTAATATTGTGTAGAATTATATGGAATAACAGGTAATGTAAGGTTAAAGGAAATAAGTCTAATCATTGCAAGAATTTCTTTAATTTGATTTTATTTTTGTTTGAAGGAATAGAAGTTAAAAATAAGAAATTACTTGTTCTGTCTTTAAAATGTTACAGGAATGGAGGTTATTATATACTGGGCTAAGTGGAGTGAGAAGAAAAAAATTAGTCTACATCTTGCAAATGGTTAAGTATGTACATTACTGTTCCTGTGAGCAGTCTCACCAACTACAGAATTTTGGACATAGAGCATTCTAAATGATCATTTAGATATAACTGAATACATTATTTGTATCTTAGAGTTCAACCCTGTATACACGTAAACTGTTAAGTGTATGCTGAGGGTTTTTAGTGTTTTTGAGATTATATTCTGGGAGTGCTTCAAGATTCTTTTTAGTGAAACTACTAAATTTAAAGTGAGTGTCTTCTAGGAGACTGTACTGCTTCATTGCAATAACGTGGTTTGGTTTTTTGTTGAATAAGAAGGACAGAATGTTACCCTAAATTATTAATATCAGTAGGAGCCTTGCCACTAACTTTAGCTGGGTCAGTATTTCAATCCTAATATTACAGAAGTTCTTTTTCCTGTGTACAGGGAAAAACTTGTAGAACAAATAACAAGTTTCTATTAAATCCATCTGTAAGTTAGGAAGTAGAATAATGTGTGGACTATGAAGAGAAATCTGTAGTACTGTGAATATAATTTCCATGCTCAGTACCATAATTACCATTATTCTAGAAATTCTGCTGTTTACTGATTTTAGAACTGTTAAAGATGTTGATGGCAGGGTAATTGGAGAGGGAAAATAGATGTAAACCACTCCATTTTGCACTCCAGATTTCTATCATTGTATGTCAACAAGCTTGAACCAGGCGTGCAATCTAGTAATCATTTCACAGTGCCTGAAACGGCTTTTAATAGACTGGGGTTTGTTTACTCTTTTTTTTCCTCAGCCACCCAACGTTGTTTCCCAGCACACTGCTGTAACTCGGAATACAGGGTTCCAAAGCAAGGGCAGTGCTCACTGACTGTGGTACGGCGTAATCTTGCCCTACAAATGTGCAAACAATAGCAAAAGTATGTGTTTGGGAATATGGCACAGCTGTTATCTTCTGCCGGGAGCAGGGAGCGTTACAGTGACATAGAACGACCAGTTAGAACCACTCCGGCCGTTTTATTGCCTGTAAATGGGGCGTGTAAAGAAAAGCAAGGGCCGGTCCCTGCATTCAGATAACCATCAGCGCAGACTACCGCGGCGCTACCTTTCTGCACAGGCTTCGAAGAATAGAGGCAAAGAGTTCCCCTTTTTCCTTCCCCTCCTATTACGTTTCTGGCACCCTGTATGTGAAATCTCGGTTGGAACCTGAACTTTCTGTTCTGAGAATCTGTGCTTCGCTGGTTACCTGGAACAAGGACTTTTCTTTTTTTTTTTAATTACAGTTATTAGCTTGACTATATGAAATGATTGTTAATGATTATTTGTAGACAGAGGACTGCTTGTAAAACAGATGAGGTATTGCCAGAGCTGCAGTAGGAAATACATCCAAATTCTGTATTTTAGGTTATTTTAAGGTTTGGAGCATTACAAGGTTGATCTCAGTCAACTCAAAGTGCTTAAGATCTTTTTATTTAAAGCAACTGTTTTGCTTTAACGGTAATAATTATGTCTGACTTTTCCATCATTATGTTTGAGTGTATATGGGATTATTCTATTGAATGGATTGGTAAGGAGCACTGTGATTGAATCTACGGCATGAATTTTATTCTAAGGGCTAAATGAATGCAAAACATCATAAACTACACTTAATTCTGGCATTTATGTGTGTGATAAGAGGGCTTTGTGAGAGCTGTAGAGTTGTTAGTTGTTTTACAATGAGGAGAGAGCAAATACATTTTTACATGTTGTTTGCATGTTAGCCAGAGGAAAAATGACACTAAGGCGACATCATCAAATATAGTAAAACTAACTTTTTAATACAGATGTCCATTGTTGTTTTAAGTGCTTAGGGGGTTGGTGGTTTGGTTTATTTTGGAACTTGCTGAACTATATGAAGTGTGTCTCCAGGGGCCTGGTATTTTAATACCTTGTAGAAAGTTGTTTAACAGTAGATGATGTATTTCGCCTGCCTTCCAGTGCTGTAAATAAATTACACGTGCTGGCTTGGGAGAACGTATGTGAGGTGTAAATCAAAGGCTAATATAAGAGGAAAAATACCAATTAGTGACGTCTTGTAACAGGTTAGAGTTTCTTTATGCATTTATCTATAATCAAGAGATACAAGACCAGTAATATGTATAAAAATGTTAACATGAGGCACTTCCCAAGAAGGGGTAGAGGGTCTAGGATTATTAAAAATAAGTGCTGTAGTTCAGTGCTTTTTCACAATTTGCTATGGTTAAGTCACTTAAATAGTGAAGTCAACAATCCCCTAGGCAAAGAAAGATAATATAATTTTAAGCATATTGTTAAAATTGAAATTTGATAGCTTCCACTCTCTAATCCTATCTAAGTCTTGGTTGTATTAAAAGGAAAATAGATACATGTGTCAGTTTTGGAGCATAATCTTTCTTTTGAGTTTAAAGAATGATAAATGTGCTTCAGACAAGCAACACAGCAGTTTATTGGTATGAATGTTTTGCTAAATACTACATGCTTAACGCAATCCCCATTCCTTTATAATAAGTTTAAATATTAATTCTTTGGAATGCCAGATGCCTAAAGCTAGATAGAAATGCTGTGCACTTTCGGATATCTAGGAGTGGGCTTGTGAAACAGGATATTTAACTAGGAAAGATGAGTAGCACATTTCAGAGTTATTAGGGCAGAACAACAATGCAAGAGGATGACTTAAGAAAAAAAGTTACAAAATTGTTTTCTGTGCATGAGGCTTCAATACCTTAGAGTTATTTATTTGAAACACAAGAGTAGATTTCCTATCTTTGTAGGTTCTAGATGACATTTTTTATTATTATTTTAACTTCTTTTAGCTGCCTGCCCCTCTCTACAGCAGCTGGCTTTGATTTAACCTGAATCCTTCACCGAGAGTGAGTGATCAGTCATGATGACTGCAAGTTGTGCTCTTTGATGGAACATCTCTGTAGTGGCTGAAGAGAAAAGACTGAGTAGGACAGGAAGGGTGCTCAAGGAAAGGAGCAGTTTGTATTCAGATGGACTCACTTCACTCTAAATCAGCACTTATTGTTTCTTACGTAAGTCCTGCCTTCCTCCCAAGCCCCATCTGTGCTGAACAGAGAAGAGAGAGTTTAAGTGAGAACAGATAAAAGAGGAAATTTCTGTTTTATTACCCAGTATTTTCTGGTAAAATCCCAGAAAGGATTTAACATGAAGTTTCATGGGTCTTGCTTTGCCCTGCTGCTCCTGCTGAAGTTGAAGGGAGTTGACTTCAGGAGGAGGCTAGTGTAGAATATTTTTGAAAATTCCATCCACGCTCCTTTGAGATACAGAAGAGAGGATCGAAGTGTTAAATTCTCTCTTGGAGAGAAAAGTGTGCAAGCACTTGTAGCCCAGTAGCTGGGATGCCAAGGTCAGTTAGCACAGCACGTTCACCTTCAATTTTTCTTGTGTTCAAGTCCATGCATGGGTGTGAAGCTGATGTGATCAGCCATTGTATGTGAATCAGGCAAAAGTGGCGAAGGATTGTGCCAGCAGCCAACATGGCCGAGTATAAAAATATTTTGGATGAACAGAACAAGGGTGCTTGAACTCTGTTGTAGACTGTACTACTTGTATCGTTTTGGGGCAAATCTTTGTACTGGTTCTGATATTTCTACAGCAAGAGCATAGCAGAGTATGGTGTAGAGAAGGACAAGCCAGTTTTGGAAACAGAAACAGGGCAGTTGTTTGAGCAAACTGTCAGGGCCAGCTTAGTTTTCTGTGCTGG
Source organism: Vireo altiloquus (assembly GCA_013396875.1). Lineage (NCBI taxonomy): Eukaryota > Metazoa > Chordata > Aves > Passeriformes > Vireonidae > Vireo > Vireo altiloquus. The sequence continues at coordinate 1,229,827 of VZRF01013261.1, read as the reverse complement.
GAGACAGAGTTTGTTAGTTCAGGTGCAGCGTTGGGATGATGTGGCTATGCTCTGTTTGAGGTCTGATCTGGTGGTGGTGCAGGACGTGGCATTGCAGCTTGTGGCGGTATCAGCCAGCATGGCACTTGATAGTGTACACATCGAGTGTAGCTGCAGCCCCTCTGCACAGTGTGTGCATGGACTGGGTTTCTCTCCAGGCTATAAGAAGGTTGTGGTGTTTGCCCTTGTTGGTGAGTCTCTGTGAGTGCAAGTGAAAACTGAAAAGTGCAAATTACATCTTTGTTATCTTGGGAGAGTAAGGTTTTTAACAGAGCATTTTAGTTGGGCTTCTTGCTGCTTCGCATCTGGATTATGGTGCTGGTTGCAGAACTGTTGCAGAGGAACAAAATCTCCCATTTATTTTAGCACTTGATGTGCTGAAGTGAGGGAAAGAGGTTACATTAAGGGAGCTGTGTTGGAAATATTGGAAATAGCCAAGAATAAGTACCTGTTGGGAGGAACATTTCTCTTCCTCTGCCCCCTCCGATTTTCTGGGTGGCTCTTGCCTCCCAGCAGATGGCAAAATCTCTTAGGGTGTGTTGTTCTTGAGGCCAAAATTACCCAATGGACTGTGTGTCCCTGGGCTTGAGATGCAGGTGGCTACTACAAGGTTCCCAAGATCCTCATCACTCTGGCAGAACAGATTTTGCACACAGCTGAGACTGTCTCCAGGACTTGAACAAGAAAAAGCAACACTAAATTCCTTCTTTCTGGTTATCTGATTATTGTAATGTTCAGTTTCCTTGAAGTTATCAGAGCTGGTTTATGTTCAACTGAAACTGAACTGGCCTGATCCCATCGTCCCTAACTCTGGTGCAGATCTGAAGTGATGCCATTTTAAATCCAAGAGTGGATAAAAAGGAGGCTGACTTAAGCTCTGGAGGGCTAATGCATAAAAATTTGTCCTCTAAGTATGGGCTCAGTTCACTTGGCAAAAGAAAAAGATGTCTCACGTTTTTAATCTGAAGAGTTTCCTTCTTATTTTGCCTCCTGCTAACTCACCACAAATTGGCTTTTATTCCTTTCCTTTGGGTTCCTGAGCTATTTGAGTTTTGCTGACTTTTTGAGGATAAGCTACAGACAGTGTGTGGATAGTTCTCCTTTCAGAACAAAGATCTACATGCAATTCATCTCTCTGATATGGATGGATATACAGGAAATCTAAGGAGATATCTGCCCCTAGAGTCCACTTGCTGCCCTTGAGTCTTAGTGACCTTTTCTTTCTACTCTCTTGGCCTCCTTACTGTGCTGTTAGTTTATTTTTAAATATATGTATAAAGGGTTGTAACTTATTTGAATTGTGGGCTAAATGAGTGGAAGCATGGCAACTGGTGTAAATAGCTTTTGGTCTGCTGAGTATGTAAATACTCAAAATCTGTCAGGGTGATTTGGCTGGCTTTTATTGGAATCATTATTCATACGAGAGCTCCTTTCTCTTACTGCATCCTGTCAGAAGCTATTAGGCAGGGATTGCTGGCATGAGTACTCAAACTGATTTGTCAAAATGCACTTTTATACCTGTTGCTTTTACATTTGCCAGTTCCAGAGATACTTTTTATTTTGCAAGATTAGTCACAGAAAGCTGATATAAAGGGACCAAAACCTAGAAGGTGAGAGCAGACCACTGGGGTGATTAATCATTGGTAGTGTTCTGAGCCTAAATGTATAATAGCATTGGCTACAAGTGCAGCTTATTTGACAAGTTAGAGTGAAAACACTGGTGTGTTGCAGAGACTTGCAGCCTCATTGGTACCCAGGTTGAGTTTCTCAAAATGAGACTAACCTGCTTGGGGAACTTTCCTTGCTAAGGCCTAGTGTTAATGCCAACAATAGATTTTATATTAGCTGCTGGAGAAGATGCTGACAGACTCAAAAATTAAGAACAGTAAACATTAGAGGTGATAAAGAAGTTTTATGCATGGGGGAGATGTTTTGGCAGCAAGCAGTCACTCTGAAGAGACAGGGAGGTAGTTCTGGAGCCTAGATAATAAGAGACTTGAGAGAAACCTTGGTGAAAAATATCCTCATAGCCAGCTAGCATTTAGATAAAAATGAATTATGACACTAACTACCACTAGAGAAAACAGTCTGGGAGACTGGATACAGGTTCCAGTGTGAAGGCTGCTGACTGCAGCATTTGCTAGTTTGATGAGCAACCCTGATTCAGAATATGTTATATATGGGAAGGAGCTTCTAAACATGGAATTGAGTGATTTGTAGATCAGAGTTACAATTTGTGTGCATGGTGCCCACGCATCTGTCAGAGGCACTGGTCTTGTTCTGCTGCTACAGAAGCAAATCTCCTGTTGCATCCTTTCTGCAGCTGAGTCTGGCTGTAGGTTTTCCCTGTTGGTGACTAATTACTTTGTGAAATGCACCTGATCTTTAGGACCTTCTGTCTCTTCTAGATTGGTTTATTATTCCACAGGGATTATGTGGATTTGACACTAGGAAAGACACTTTCTAGGACTATACTAAGCTTTTGACGTAGGGTGCCCAAGGAGGCTGTTAGCTGTTTATCACTGGAGTTTTTAAAGACAGGCTGGATGGAAATCCTACCGTGGAATGAAATTCTTCGGGCCCAACTGTCTTTCCTGTGACATTTTTAATTCCCACACTCAACTGCTTAGGCACTAGAGAGTTAGAAGAGGACCCTCAAACTTTAATAGTCCAAGCTTCTATCTTCTTTGACTTGCTGAACAAAGTTCAAATCCCTCCTTGTCTAACGTTGGTGTTTCTGGCCACTCATTTGTTTGTCAAGAAAACACTGAGAAGGCATACAATAAAAACCAGACTTAGTGAAGGGCTCGAAGAGCACCAGTTGGGAGAGCCAGTGGTGGGACAACTGGGCATGGAAAATGATTGATTTTATGTGCAAAGCAGTTGTGAAATGTTCTGTGGCATTCTGGGGACATGCCATTGCTAACAAATGATTGCCTGTTGGGGATAGAAAATGCCAGCCATTGTTCTGAAGAAGGAAATAGCCTTATTGATACTGAATTAGGCTCACATTGAATTATTATTCATTTTCAGCACATCCTGTTTTCCAAATACAAAAATTAACTGAAGGCCTGCAGCACTATCAGCCTTTAGTTGTTGGTCTTATCTACATCCTCATAGTACAGGTGGAGTTTAGGCTGTTTATATCTGGGGATGGACTGTGGCAGAAATTTGCATTAGCAGAGCAGCTGAAGGAAGCTGTTCTTTTTAAGAGTTCATCAAACTAGTTCTTGTTTTATAACAAGCCAGAGAGTGAGGCTGGCAGAGGTAAATGTGTTGGTAGATAAGACTTCTGGGATGCATTTTGCATTGTCACATTCATTGTTGATGGCAGGAAAACAGTGGTATAGAAAACAATATTGTTGCTTTTTGAAAGGAATAGGAACTGACTTATCTACAGAAATTGAAATCCACACCAGATGGAAATATTTTGTATAGTGACAGTGTTTAGAATGCAGCTGTGAAAGTTTGAGTTTTGTTCCCAGTGTTATCGAATAGTTTCTGCTGAGATCCCAATAGAATATAGAAAACCTCTATCAGTAAAGTTTGTTCCTTCAGTTTAGGGAATATTTTTATTTAATAAAAATCAGGAAGTGTCTGGCATTTGACATGGATTTCTTGAGCATTCATCAGGAACTGGACAATTGGTATTTTCTTGTGTCATACATATGAGGCAGTACCTTGGCCTGGAGGATATAAACTGTTTTTATAGGTGGGAGGCTGTATGTCCTGGAAAGCAGCGACATGGAAAAGGATTGGGATGTCACCAATTGGTATGAGAAAATAAATTTCTAATAGAGTACGAGGTGATATGATACATTATTAAAAAGCCTAGGGAACTGATGTTATCATTCTGTTAATTATCACTCTGGTTACAGAAAGATAGATTAATGCTCAGACTTTCTTAAATGGCTTTGAAAAATCAAAGGATTTGGAAAAGAACTGGAAGATACTGACCCATGTGTGGTACCCACAGACCAACAGAAGATTACAGGGAATCTTGTCTGTTCCAGAGATGCAGTGGAGGAGAAAACAAGTGATACTTGAGGGTTCTTTTGAGAGGAGGTAAGTGCAGGATGGCATCTCATGGCTGAAACTGAGAAAGATAAAACAAGGAGGAAGACTGATGTTTTTGACTGCAAGGATAATTGAACCTTGCATGGCTTAGCAAAGGATGCCATAAACCTTCTGGTATTTGGAGTGACTGAGCCAGGTTTGAATGTTCCTATGGAAGAAATGATTAATTTCAACCACAGACAATTGCATTTGCAGAATAACTAGATGGACAGTCTGGACCATCCCAAGGGGTTCTGCTTGCAATCTGTAAAAGACTGGGTTCCAGGCCATCTCCTTCCTCCAGACCTGGTGCTGCTTCTTTCTTGTGCCCTCTGCATTGCAGTCGTGGGCCTGGCATTCAGATGAGGCCAAATTTATGCCCTCATTCTGGGTTTTGTGACAAAGAGTAGAGGACAGACAGGGAAGGAAGGAGGAGCACTGACACACCACTGTCACACAGTCTGGACAGTAGTTACGGCAAGGGAATCACTAGCAACTAATGTTTCCTCCAGACCCGCCCTTTGTTTCCTCTTGTTATGTCTCTCCCTTCAGCAAACAGCACCACTCCTCCTGGACTAGACAAGTCTCTTCAGAGATGTGTGATGGAACCTGCTGTCTCCCAGTGCCTGGGCTGAGACCAACTAAAACCAAGCGCTCGTTTCAAAACCTGGACATGTGGGGAAAGGATAACAGTTGTGATAGTCTCTTACCAGGCACTGATGATTTTCAGCATTAATGTCTTCCCTTTCTTTGTTTTTTGAAACGAAGACAAAGGCTTAGCCTCCTTCCTAGCCCAGCAGTATTGACATACTAACACAGTTATTACAGCACACATTTTGGCCCTCTCTGGTCATGATGTTTTCTTTCTGTGGGGAGACTGAAATACTAACTCACAAATAATGTCTTTAGAAGTCATATTAGTCACACATTTTTAAGACATTCCAAAATCATACCAACCTCCTTCTGAGCTTGTCTGTTGCTACCAATGATTCAAAGTTTTGAAAACTCTCCTTTAGTTTTGATTTACATTTTGGTCTTGGGCACTTGTTATTTCTGGCAAATGCCAGCTCAGTTTCATTAAAGAAAAATCTGTTTTACGGCCACGCGGCTCAGATCTGCTGCGCTTCTAATAATTGATGGCTGGTTTCCTTATTTCCTGCATTGTAGAAAAATAAGGACCTTGTTAGATCCAAACAAGCCTGCATAAAGTCACAGTGTGAAACATCAGGTTGGGGGTGAGCAGAGCAGCTGTGGGCAGGTTTTACAACTTTGGGCTACAGTTGATCGAGGCAGCCAAGGGAAACTGAGAGATACCCATGTGACTAAAATTCAGTTGAGTTCTTTGGCTCTCTGGCTTGAGATTTATATTTGTGACACCTTCCCCTCTGTCAGTCCCTGGGCCAGACACAAGTCTGTCTGTCTGTGTACCTATGGCTCCACACACCCCGTGGAGTGGCCGCTGTGCCTGTTCCTTGCTGTGCCACTGCAGGATGTGTCTATTCCCAGTGTTGGCTGTCTTTCTCCACCAGCCCACAACAGTGCGAGTGCGTGCCCTGGGAGAAAGCAGCTGCCATGTGGTGGAGATGAAAAATCAAGAGCAAACACTTTCTGAATTTCTGCAAGTGGGCAAATTAATTTCAGTCTGAACTGTCATCACAAGGGCAGTTTTTTTCCTTCCCCTTTCCTTTGGGTGGTATCTTTGATTTATATTTCTGGATGAGGCAAGTGATCGCCCTTTGGTGCTAAGTTCAGTTTCTTTATAGATTTTCAGTTGCAGAACCCTGTCAGTTTTTTGGTTAATGTGGATAGCTTTTTTGGATTTGCTTGGGTTTTTTGTTTTATGTTGTTTGAAGAACCAGTGAAATTCAGTGGTGCCTATGTTAATTGAAAACAATCTATTAGTTTTAAGGAGCAACTAATGTCTCTCAGGTATTCTTCTACAATGCAATACCTGTGAGATGCCTCCTTGCCACTCTGTAAGCCATAAGCAGAGAAAGGATCCTGCTTCAGTGATCCAAGGAGTTAAATGGCTCCTAGGAAGCCAAGCAGTGACACCTGTACAATGTCATAAAAGATGTTCTGGTTGTTGATTTTCATGCATTTATCAGGTCAAGCCTGTTTCCTTTGAGAACTGGATAGTTACTTTCAGGCAAGACACAAATGTGTGATGACTCTCCTAGACATTCCTCTGAATGACTTGCCCCTCAAAGGAGGTGAAGAAGAATTTGTAGGAATTGTAGAACTACTGGAAAATCAGGCCTTAAACTTTGCTTTACTAAAGGCATGGTCCTGAGAGGTATTCAGACACCTAAATCCCATTGACATCTGTGGAAATTAAGTGCCTAAACAGATCTCTGGATCTGGTTCTTCGTCTTCTGGCATTGAGTATTACACAGTTCTTGCTTTCTGTGGGTCTCCTTTTAAGGCATCTTCTGTGAGTGGTGTAATAGTTTTAATTTTGAATTCTTCCCATCGTGAGTTCCAGCACGTGATGCAGACAGATGCCTAGAAAGCTGTGCCATGTGATAATCTATTGTTCCACCAAGGGGTTGAGGCCTAGTAGACAAGCAGTGGGGTGGGAGGGTGAGTCAGAGAAAATACACTGCACTTTTATTAATTGTTGCTGAGCGAGGATGGGGCCAACCTTCAGGCACTAAGAGTTTGTTTAGTGGGGAACTAGAGTGACATACTCCTTTGTTTGAATGAAAATCCAGGGAAAGTGGGAGATTTTTGTTGGCATTTCCTCCACTCAGCACTGATCTTATCATGCCAGTTTAGTAGCAGAGCTCCTTTGGCTCCTTGCCAGGTGATACCATTGGAGTCTATCTGAGATGTGCAAGATAAAAGATCTCAGGGAATTACAAGTATTATGACTTTCCTATCAAACTGTTCTAATGTGTAGACTCTTAGAGTCTTCTGACCCAGAAAACGATGTTTTTTTAAAAAATCTTGTTACTGAAGGAAAAGGAAACACAAGAGCTGGGAAGTGGGACTTGATGTTTATAAGGGCCCTGAGAGCAGCAGTAATTAGAGTAGGTTTTTGGAAGAGACTTGTTCCTTTGCCAGCAAAGGGCCTTGGTGTTCAGCCAGGTTAGATGTAGCCTGAGAGTAAGCACTTGGGAACTGCCTACCATACACTGGTTCTGTGTCTGGCACTGAGAACATGAAGTGTCCTCTCACTTAAAATACTCTGTGTACTCCCAGAGTGCCCCGTGAAACGCTGCCGAGGGCTGAGTCACTGCCCAGCCATTTGGGCTGGTTCTCTAAACCCTGACTTCTGAAGGGCTGCACCAGGATGCTGTGATGGTGATCCCTCCTCTTCTGGTACTGTGCAGTTGGCAGTTTCAATATGGGCCCACAGTTCTGGTAGTATGGGTAAGTGAGTGATGTGAGAGCAAGGAGATTCCTGGAATATCCCCATTGTCAGCCTCTTGCATTCACAGATTCACAACTGCTTTGGGCATGAGTATAGGCCCATCTGCACAAAGAGGTAAATGGGACTGGTAGGACATAAGTGTGCATGTGATCATAGACATTAAGGAAAAAAACCTAGATATTCTTTATTTTCTTTTTAAAGTTTCAAAATTGAACTCTTGAGTTGTGAACTTGTTTCTCAGATTTCACAGTGCATGAGAGGAAAACATTTTACTTCCTATCCTAAGGCTTCTAGAACTGTTCTCAATCCAATTTCCCTGGTTTTAGACAGAAATCAGAACTGTCCACCATGTTTCAGATCCTACAGAAGTCAGTGGGACCTCAGGAAAAGAAGATTGCTTCTGGCAGAGCTAAATTTGAGTGAGTCACCTAGGAAGTCACCTAGGACACAATGGGAATTAAACAGAAAGGTGCTGGGGCGTGGATAAGGGACCCCAGTGAAGTCTCTTGCACTTGTTTGTGTTGCTGTAGGGCAGAAGGCCAGGCAGGGAGGGTGTCTGATGCAAACCCCACAAATTGCTAAGAGCAAGAGACTGGGAAGGACCACATGGAGGATCACATCTAGTTTGTGGCTGTTGCAGGCCATCATTGCTCAGTGCAGGGAGCATGTGTCCCATGCCACCCACAAAGCCTGTAACAAACTGAGATCAAACTGGAAAACACCAAAAGCCACAAACTGCTGTGTGCTGTAGAGAGCAGGAGAGGTTGAAAGCACTGACCGCGGCCTGCAACCCTGGAAAGGCTGGGAATTTCCTTAAATAAAAATTCCCAGATGACCCAAGCATCAAGTCTGATCATTACTGTAAGTACCAAAACTTTGTACCTCATGTCATTTGTGTGCTTGGACAATTGGAGAACTGGTAACAAACTGGTGCCCACCAGCATTGGAGAGGAGGGGCTAGGGAGAGCTCCCAGGAATCCTTTGGACTCACTGATGCTGCCAGCAGCCACATTTCCTCCATGCAGTCCACTGGAGAAGGTGCTGCTTTTTTAGTTTTCTCTACCCTGCCCCCCCTTTTTTTCCTTTCTTCCCCTCTCTCTATTAATAACTGAAGCCAATGGCTGCTCCGAGTTACGAGGGGGTTTTTATTGCACAGTTGCATGGTGGAGGGACCTGGTTTTCATTGTGCAGTGCGGGATATCAGTTTTAACCCAGAGGCAGTGATGTTATTTAACAGGTGCCTTAAAGGCATAGTGCTTATTTAATCACCGTCTCCAGATCAACATTATGTAAATTGAAATTGCTTAGGTACGCAATTAATTGTGAATGCTTTAGACATTTTTAAAGGCATAAGACAATACCTGAAGTTCCATTTTAAGAATATCCAGGTCAAAGGACACACATGTTTTTATTTTCTTATTGGAGGTATAATGTGTTCAAGGCAGATTTATGGCACAACCTTTGTTTATTGACTTGTACTTTTCCACATGAAACTAATGGAACATGACAGATGATATTTATGAGGCATGTGTTCTTGATTAAATCATGTTAGACATTAAAACCTGATAAAAGAACGTATTTTAAAGGGTGGATTAATAGAAAAGGAGGCAGCATTGATTGGAGAGTTTACACGGAACAGGACACGTTGGTCTTAGACTGAATATTTATAGGTGAGATATGTGGTTATAAAACTTTAGAAGCTGAACAGAAAAAGATTAATAAGCTTTGGCTCTTTGGAAAGTTTGAGTTTTTTGTTTCTCTCCCATTGTAAGCCACTAGCCACCTTGTATTCCTGGTCTTCAAGTGAATTTATTCAGTTCTGCTTAAGAACTTTTCACTCTTTGTGGCCTACTGCTTGTAATGTTGGCCCTACCTGTGTTCGGTATTCTTCAGGATTCCCAGTCAGCAGTTCTGTGTAAGCAGCCTGTGCCACTGCTAAAAACTGCTCTGTAAACATGCTCTAAATTCTGCTTAGATGGGTGCAAGTTGGGTACATCAGCAACAGTCAGATGGAGCCACTTGTCCGCACCTGGATCCGTGGGGCTTTGCACAGAGTTCTGAGTAACAGGTTAGTAGGGAATCACCCTGAGTAGTATTTGGCATGTCAGCTTAAGAGTATCCTCTAAGTATTCCTGTGGAGAGCAATCCATAGGAGGATTTTGGTAAATGTAACAAGTGGGAACAGATTGAATTTGTTTCCATGGCTTAACTGAATATTAAGAGTGAAGGGAAAGCAGATACCTGCATTCTGCTTTCAGTTACACAGGTGCAAATGTGGAATGTTTCCTGATTTCAGCTACACAGATGCATCTGAGGATCTATTTTGGCTTGGTGCAGCATTTAATGTATTCTGTGTCTGAATTTGTGCTAACCTGGATCTTCAAAGCTGCATTTTATCTGGAACAGAAAAACTACTGCATGAGAAGGTAGCTTCGGGTTCTTAACGCTCCTATCAGCTTAGATTTGTAGAAGTAATGTTCACTGCAAATACAAGAAAAAATTAAGTTCTGTAAGTTTTTATTACAGCAAAGTAATTTCATGCTACAGTGCAGTATTTACCTCCTGCTTGTAACTTCTTCATCATAACTGAAAGATTTGTGCCAAATAAATAGCTCTTTACTTCTCATCTGAAAGCATTATCTTTGTTGGATGAGATATGGTAAAATGTGTTAAAGAGATAGGATTCAAGTATTTAAATTAATAAATTGTTTCAATATCTTCCACAGGGAAAGAATGCAAATTACAGGCACATTTATGATTTGCTTTTGTTTGGACTTGTCAGGGTAGAAACTAAATACCCGTGCAGAATGAGAAAACTGTATAAGAAAAACACTTTTCTGTGAATGGAGATGCTTTTATGAAGTGTTGTGTGACTTAATTTGAATTAAAGCATGACCTTGCATCTCATATTGTCAGAGCGAGTTGTGTTTGAAAAGCTGTTAGCTAAAGTACACTTCTGCTTTCCACAAACACTGGTTTGTTCCACTGTGGAATTACCACACTGGTAATTTATTTTTTCCCCTTCTTTTTTCCTTTTTGTTTTCCCCAGCTTGCTCACTAAAACCTACCTACCTGAGATTTTAGAATAAGCATTCTCTCCCATTAGGAGGTGAAAATCTTCATAATGCAGATGTTTCCCTATAGAGATTTCAGCCCTCCTTTCCCATCCATATGGTGTAAGCCAAAACAACAGATGTTAGAAAATAAAAATAATAGAAAATAGCCCTGGAAGTAATATTATGTTGTTACATTAATATTTTGCCTCCTAAAGGATTTAGCAGAATTTAAAAGGCTTCAAAGATGGATTGAATAATAGATCAGAGACTTAAAAAAAAGAAGTGTATTGAGGCTGAAAAGAAGGGGAATGATTTTGTTGAGAATTGACATAGATCAAAGATGCAGGGTGTTTGTGCAAATAAAAGAAAGAAAGGGGGGGGAAGTGTGATTTCGAAAAAAACCAGATTAGCTCTTGGTCCTACAAAAAATGAAAAATTTGATCACATTTAGAAAGATGGAATCTTCAAGTGGCAAAATGGATCCTGAATGTGAAGGGCAGGTGGAAGAGTATTTATCATGTTTTGTCTTACGCTGGTAAGGTACCCCTAAGCTTTGTGAGAGCATCACAGCTCTGCCCTCAAAGCTGGGTTCAGGTTCTCCTGGAAAAACAGCACTTTTAGTCACCCATGAAAATGGCCATCCCTCAAGAGATGGCAGAGATTAGGAAGAAATCCTTCCCTGTGGGGATGCTGAGGCCCTGGCACAGGGTGCCCAGAGCAGCTGTGGCTGCCCCATCCCTGGAAGTGTCCAAGGCCAGTTTGGGTGGGGCTTGGAGCAACCAGGGATAGTGGAAGGTGTCCGTACCCATGGCAGAGGGTGGAACTGGGTGAACTTCAAGGTCCCTTCCAGCCCAAGACATTCTATGTTTCTATGATTCTTTTCCCACCAGGATTAGTCATTCCCACGCCATTTTTGGTAGTTCTTTGCAAAGTCTGTTCTTAAACATCACGCAGAACAGGGATTCTGTATCCCTTCTGTCCTCATTCTCTTCTGTCTTTCACGGCCCTCACCTTGATGTTCAAACTATGTCTTGTTTGCTAAGCTTCACTTGTCTCAGCAAAATCCAGAGTTTCATGCTGTCATGCTAGTGATAGGATTGGATCCAGAAATCCACCTCTTGACTTCGATTTTTCTAAATCTCTGTAAGTTGAAGAAAAAACAGAATTCCTTGAGCTCCAACAGATAATTGCTTCACTGGGAAATTTAGTTGAGCTATTAATGATTTTCTGTCTCATAAAGGAATTGTCCTTAGAGTCAAAGTGTTGGTACCAGGCTGCCAGGGAGGAAGCCCTGAAATTAAAACTTCCCTCTCAACATGCTTCCTACTGAAAAGGTTCTTGATAAATTCTCCCAGCTTGCCTCCTTCCTCTGTTCTATCCTGCCAGGCTTTGCCAGTGGTTGTTCCTCTTTGATTTGTTGCTTTTTCTTTGCCTGTTTTTTTTGCTTACTGCTAGCTTGTGTTTCTGCATCTCCTTGCTGTGGAGGATCCAGACTGGTGGTGCTGGAGCATTGCTGAAGGAAGCTAAAAAGGCCAGGCAGGAGACCTTTAGGAGATGCCTGTAATGGGCAAATCATACATCAAGATCTCCCTGCCCAGTGCTTGGGAAGCAAGGATGATCTATGGGCTGTGGTGTTGCTTTGTAAAGTCAGCTCTGGTGCTACTGGGAGGCAGCAGATTCCCATTTCCCACCATTAGAGCTCACTGAGAGAACATCATATCCAAAGCTTGTAAGAAGTTTGTGTTTAATCTGCATTTCTAATATAAATGGAAAGAAAAACACGTATCAGCTAATACTGATTAATTATATCCCTGTGCTGGTGGCCAAGAATGGGGGTGTCATGCCATATAGATTATATACAACATGTTCTTTTTATGAATCAGCCAGGGAAGGCATCCAAGCTCTTTCAGTAGGTAGGTAAAGGGTTTGGCTATTTTTCAGAATTTGAAGCCATCTGGAAAAATTTAACCAAAATTATCTGCTTCACAGTCCCAAGATAAATCATTTTCCCACTTACACAATTGTTCCTCATTAAGCTAGTGGGGTTAGGGCTGATTAAACCCTGATATTATAACTCAGGCTTTTACAGAGCATTTTGTAGATATAGTTTTCATGGTGACAGTGATACCACTCTCAGCCCCAGCTGAGAACAAGAGAAATTATAGTTTTATGGAACGGAATAAATCCATGAAACAGAAACAATTCTGTTTAGCTCTGTGTGGTTTAAGACATTGTCTTTTCTGACAAATATTTTATCTAAACAGTTCAGTGTGTACTGTAGTACTTGTTTATATACTTATATATTAATATGTGCTAAATATATTTATGTATAGTATGAATAACCTCTTTTTGTGAAGCAAAGATACAGACATGACCTACATGTGACTGCAACAATAGCAACTTTGAAAAGCAGCAGCAAATAATTTTTTCTTAAAAAGCACTTTCATTATATTCTTCATGTCTTCTCTACATTCCTAAGCAAACTCTTGTAACTTAGAAGCAGAAGGAAGACAAAAAATTAATACTGTTATTTTTTTAAATGAAAATAAGTTTGTGGACTTGATGCTGTGTAAATGGAGACATAATTCAGTGATACGAAAGGTCCTTACATTTAATAATTTCCAGCACTACTCAGAATTTTAGAAAACACTGTGGAAATCAGCTATTTCAGTTTTGAAAGATTGATCTCTACTCCAGTACTCTGTCCTTGTGCACTGGAGTAATCCTGTTGACTTAGAGGTCTACTTACATCAGCGTGTTATTAGCTTGGACGTACAGACCAGCCTGTGAAGTGCTTGAGATTTGTTAGGATTTGAGGTTGGATAAGGGTTAAATCATTTGCATGTTGTGGCTTGACTGAGTGTCTAAGAACTGCAGCCAGTTGACAGCATCACTGCCTCTCAGCTGTGGATCAGGGACATCCCCGGGAATATCTCACAGGCAGTGTTTACAAGATGCAATCCTTAATTCAGCATTTTCATTTTGCCAACAAAGGTGATAGGCTTTGCTTCCTAGTCCAGTAAGGTTTATTATGGGTGTGTGGTGCATAACCCAGCTGAGTGACATCTGTCTCTGCTTGCAGTGCTGGAGTCTGGTGATATGGCTGTGGGTCACATCTGAATTTGGGGCCTGACTCTGCCTTGGCTCATCATTAGAATCTCCAAGGAGCCAGAAACCCCCTTGATGCCTTGGGTTTGCTGCTTGCAGAATCAGGCTGGTGATACTTCTTTGCTTTTCTAAAATACCTCTTGACTGGGGGGAGAATATGTGGTCCAAGAGTGTCGGTGATTGAAACACGGACTTCACTGGGTGCATGCAGAGCCAACTTTTATTGTACAAGGCATATTCTTATATAGTGTTCCAAACTAACAGTTGAGCAGCTACAAACTTCAGCTTCTTGGGTTACACCTTTTTCATCTCCAACAGCTACAGATTACAATCTCTTTGCCTACTCTCCTGTTAACTGTCCTGCTTTTTGTCTTGCCTCCTGCTTTTTGTCTTTACTCCTGCTCTTTGTTTCACCCACTGCCAGACTTGGCATGCCCATCTCTACCCCACCAACAAAAGCCATTCTCCGTGGCAACATTCTGAATCCCCTCATCTCCCCCTTCTCTGTTCAACCAAAACCTGCAAAACTCTTTGTCCACATGGGCCAGTGGCTGCTGAACTTTGTCCAAAATGCCACATTATGGGTGGAGTTTTGCTATCTGAATAACAATTTAAAAAATTAAAAACATATAAGGCTTTTGTGGAGGGTATAACTCATCTCTGCATTCCCTCTTTTCTGTTGAAACAGCTGTAACATGAACATTTTTCAACCAACCAAATTCAGGAAAATGTGTAATGTAACATGCAATTCTCTTACAATGAACAGTAAAACAGTACATCTAATAAGACAAGCGTGCACTGAGTAAAAACAAGCAAGGCAGCATTATCAACTGCCTAAATACTTTACCATTACCCAGAGTCTGCAAATAGCTGGGGAGTTCTGTTTCACAGTGAGGACTTGGAGAGCCTTTTCCGGACAAGGTTTCCAAGTTATCTCGAAAGAGAGTCTAGCTTTTATAAGATCAGATCAGCAAGCCAAAATTACTTGATTACACTTTTAGGGCAGAAACACTTGGGTCTGATGGTATAGTCCCCCAGTCATCCAGGGTTAGGGCCAGAGCCTCAAGCCTTGACTGAGAGGGTTTCCCTAAAATACCTACAAGCAAACCTTTATTAATACAATCAAAGGAATACTTATAAGTAACATTAAATAATTACCTTACAACTAAATGGGTTGTTAGAGCTTTGTTTTCTGGAAGAGTGGTCAGAAGTAGAATTTCTCTTACTGTGGAACTGGTGAGGCTTTTGAATGCAGCAGCCTGTACATGCATCTAAAATTATGTGCAGGGAGAAAGAAAGAAACTTCTGGTGCCCAGTTGTGTTTGTGCCAACTGCTACCCATCCTTCCTTTTTTTTTTTCTTTTTAAACTTTGTTATTCTTCTCCTTTGGAATGAAGTTTTTGAATGCTAAGAATTGCTCAAAGCTCATAAAATGCAAGGCTTAGAGCTACAATAACTAGTACTTCCAGGGCACACATCATTATTACTGAAGATGGTAGTGGTGTGTGTGGGTGTTGGGGCACGTGTGTCGTTGTGAAATACCAGGGAGTCTTACCAGACAGAGGAGGTCTGCAGCAAAGCTAAGCTGGTTAACACACACTCACTTCAGGCATGTACTTTAAACATCTGCCAACACTGAAAAACTTGATATTTTCATTAAGTTGATGCCTTAGGATCTCTACCCCAATGCTGTTTCTCTGAAATGAGAGAAATGAGAAGGCAGACTCTTTCTCCTCAGTGCTGTTTATGCTTTCACAAGTGTGTGATTTTCACATGCTCCAGCAAAGGTACTGTGTCAGCTTAAAAAAAGAAACTGAGCCAAACCCTTTTATTCCCATCCTATTTTGACCTGGGATGACAGTCTTTTTACAGTATTGAAGAGTTAATATTTTCTTATAACTGGTTTGCCATATTTTTGGAAGAGCAGTGATACATTCAGCAGTTTCTGTGAATCTTCCTGATGCAGGTTCTGTAACATCAGGGTTACATTATGCAGGAGATTTGCAGCCCAGGTGGCATGAGAGGGCCATTTCTCATTGAAATGTGTGTCCCTGGTGGGGACAGTAAATGAGACCAGGTGCCTCCTGCCCAGGACAAACACGGATCAGGAGGGGCAGGCTGTAGAGGCTGGTAGAAGAGCTCTGAAGGAGCTGAAGGTGTGGTGAAAGCAGAACCTACACTTGCTTTGTGGGGTTATAGTTTCTGAGCTAATTCTCACAGCTCTTAAAAAACAGAAGAGCACTTGGTTGAGCTGGAAGGTTTCTTATCTCCTTTTAGCCCAGCAGATACTTTGAAATTTTTCCTGTCTCACCTTAAGTCCCTTTGTGATTTCACCTCAAGGTACAGATTCTTTCTCTTGCCCGAGGTCCCCGTGCAAAGCCTCTTGATGTGATGGTTGCACATTTTGAGCTTCCCCTTTTGTTCTCTATACATTATTCTTTTCCCATAAGTGGAGTCTTACAGATGCTAATAAATTACTTTTTAGGCTTGAGGAGCTGTTTTGCCCGTAGAGCCTTCTGATACCCGTATGTAATTCCCATCCCATTATGTGCATAAAAACATTTAGAAGAGGGCTCCATCTGTCGATACAGCACCCAGCACTGAAGGACTGATCTTGCCTAGATCCTCTACAGCTTCCCTAGTAGTAGATTAAGTGGGAGTTCCAGATTATGTTAAAATTGCAGGTTTGGGGTTGTTTCTTTCATTCCATTAGTAGGTTATTCAGTGTCTGATTTAGAAATCAGACTATAATACTATAATACTTACGTCTAAATGCTTATTGAGCCCTCCCTTCTAACCTAATCCCTTTCTTGTCTGCTGCTAGTACTTCTTTGTTAAAGTGAGCTGGGAAGTTACTTGCATTTGGAAGGGAGTATATAAAAACAAACTAACATCAACGTGTGGTTGCAAAGTGTTGCAAGCTCTTTAAATGTTGGGTGCCTGCTTAGTTCGGAGTGTTTGCTGGGCTAAATGTAACATGGATTTGTCTGTGATGTGTCATAGACTTATCAAAGCCAAATTACTCATTAAAATAATGCTGAATTGGAAATATAAAGCAGTAAACCAGTGGATAAATAAAAGGTTAGCAGAAAGGTAACTTGATATATGAAACCATAAAAGAGATTTCAGAATTAATGAGGGAGACAATATTTCTCCTGTAGAGACTTTAAGACCTGGTTGAAGTAGTGTAACAGCAACACATTATTTATTTCTTGTGTTGCCTTATTCTTAGGCCCATGGGACCAGACAGGAAGGAATTAGAGAGCCCTATATTACAATTTAATTGCTTGAAGAAAAAATATTATTTTTTATTGTTAACCATTAGCTGCTTCTATTTTTATTAAAGTCATAATGTCCATGCCGTAGCACCAATGTTTGCAGCATGCAGTTGGGGCTAGGAAAATTGTTCAATTGCTATAAAATCAGATCAGTGTGGAAAAAAAAAAAAAAAGAAAAAAAAAAAGATGGAGAGCTGGAACCAGACCAGTGGCTGTTCAGCTGTTACAGATGTCTAAGAGCTGTGTTTTCTTCCATTTAGAGCTGTGAAGAAGTGTCCTGCTCTTTCACTGAAGAAGGGTTCACATACACACCCACAGTTTTCATTGAGTTGAGGGAGTAGCTTGTGCTCACAATTTGTTGTTTCCTCATCTTCATGTTGGCTTGGAATTTCTGTGTAATGACCTGGGCTTGGTCACTAAAAGTGTTGGGGTAGGGTTTTTTGGGGTTTTTTGTTTGTTTGTTTGGTTGTTGTTGTTTTTTTGTTTGTTTTTTCCTGTTGTTTTTTTTTTTTTTTTAAAAAAAACCACAGGTTAAAATTGTGACTTTATTTCCCATCCCTGTTTAATATGTAAGTTTGGTTTTATAGACAGGTTTGGGGTTTATTTTCTTTTTTTTGCAGAGACAGTGGACAATGTCTTCTGCTTTTCTAATTGTTGTTCATTTTTCAAAATCAAAATTCTCATGTGACAGCTACACTGTGATGACTGTCCCCTACTGTGTTCTTGGCCTGTGGGAAAGGAAAGACAATATAACTTAGTTTGGCTCACCATGGCAAAAATATGTGGAGGAATGATCTCACACCTGCTGCAGGCTAAAAATGCTTCTTCCATGAGCAGCCAGAATGGCTCAGCTGTTGAGCTGTGGTGATCTGACCACATAGACAGATGAGCAACGCTGAGACACGTCTGTAATGTGCAGAGCACGTTGGTAATGGCAGTGCAGCACTTCAGCCTTGCATGGATCCACATGGAGGGGTTCACAGATCTGTACAGTAATCCATTGCATTTTTGCATAGACTCAGAACATTTCCTTCCCTCTGAAGCAAGCCAGCTGTTTTTTTTTTCCTAGAATCTCTCAATCCTTGATCCTTTGCTTCAGTTCCCAACAGCAACTTTGTATGATGCAGGGAACTGGGTCCTTTCAGAGAGGTCTCCAGCTAGGAAGGGACCATAGTATTTCACCGTCTGATTGCTCTTCAGAGTCACCTCTGTCTCAGGTGGACAGAGAGCTCCACTCTTAGAAGTACTTAGCTCTTCTGATGACTGGGAAGTGAAGGCTTTCCTACCCACAGGTAACACATTTGCAGCAGTCCCTGCAGAGTGCTCTGCCTTCCTGTAAATTCAGAAAATGGTGTTTGTCTTTCTTCCATTTCCTTGTTAAATTCATCCCCATTGAGTAGTATTTTTAACATCTCTGGTTAAACCAGTGTGAAAGGAGCTGGCTGGATTGCTGGAGTGATGGACCTGTTGCAGCTCAGTGCTGGGGACTGCTGATGCTGCCTACAGCTGGCTTGGATTCCATTTTAAACCAAGGGCATCTTCCAATCCAAGAGATTTTTTTGTGTACTGAAATCCAAATCATCCCCTTGTTATTGCAAAGATAGCAGCAAGATTAGAAGACCTTCTCAAGAGGTTTCAGGGCCTTGTAGATCCCAGGGCAGTTGTGATAAGCTGCTGTCTACTGCTCCAGCAGTGGCAAAGGGGTGTAGTATGTACTCCTTCCTAGAGCTGGGGTTTGTGGGCTTCGGCTCACACTGGCAGCACTTTGTATGTATGCAGGTCTCTTGAAAGCCTTGGAAATCTGCACTAGGGGTGTGTGTATATACATGGACATATGTGAAACTCTGAGGCACTCGTTTCTGAAAGAGCGGCCTCGGAAGCCTGTGAGCTGACTCTGAGTTGTTCAGGAAACGTGATCTACCTGATTTTTTGAAGGAGGGCTGAAATTTGCAATGCACTGTGGCCACTGTGACTGACTCTGGACTGTAGTTTTTTTTTAAGACAGAGTTGGCCTGTTGATACCAGAGCCAGCTCTGCTTTTCTACGTTCTTGCAAACATTCAACGGGGAAGGTGCACTACTTCTGATGAATACTTCCATTGTTTGCCATGGACCCTGGGCAGTAACTTTGGCCTTACTGGGAAAGATTCCCATTCTTTGGTGCTCTGATTCTTCAGCCAACTCCATTCTGTTTGATATAATTTTTAATCAAGTTTTCCTTTTAACTTGTAATGTAACAAGTCCCTAAATGTGTTACTATCCACCAAAGAGGGTTTCTTGGCAGGATTTCCAAACAAAAACAAAACAAAAAACCTCTATTCAGCCAAAATACTCTTTAACGGATGAAGCAACAATTACTTGTGTCTTTGTGAAAATAGAGTATATATTGTATATACTGCAGAGCAAGAGACCACAATGTGTGTAGTGATGATTTGAGGTATTGGGAAATTAAGTGATCCATCAGTATTGATGCTTGGTGCCAAGTATTAGTTCAATGCTCCAATTTCCTATGCAATTGAAAGTGGGAGTAGGCTTTCACAAAAGAGGGTCTAGTGGTTAATGCGCAGAGCTGGGCCCTGGGAGGTCTGGCTTTAATTCCCAGCTCTCTCCAGGCTTGCTGTTCAACTGCGAACACGTTACTTGAACTCTCCGTGCCTCAGTTCTCCTCTTTCCCTCCCTCACCCACTTCTTTTTGAAATTCCTTTGGGAGGAACTGTCTTTAAGCTTGTGTGTGCTATCTAAACAAAGAGTACTGCGTCTCAGTAGGGGCCTGGAGATACTTCGACTATAGAAAGATTTGTAAGTGTTCTGGCAAATACAAAACTGTCATGTACACACGCATGTCAGGCAGGCTGAGTTATGAATGCAGTAACAGGGGAAAAATTAGCAGGCAGAAATGGCAACCGTTACAACTGCATGTTTTCATTTGGATATCTTGATTATGTGAATATATGGAGCAGCTGCTCCCATCCCCATCCCGGTCCCTAGCAGTACTGTTCCACTTTTGCACAAGTTGGGATGAAGACATACTTGCTTAAGAACAAAGTTGTTCTTTCTTCTGTACATTCTGAGGCATAACACAGGGAGAGGTAGCTAGAGAGAACTGTGAACTTGAGGAGAGCAGTACTCTAAACGCAGTCCTGCAGCTTGTCCTGGATGGATTTCCTAGGCTTCTTGGCTTCCATTCTATCACCTGTAAAAGGCAAGAAGTCATAGCTACCATGATACTTCCCTAGACTGTGCAGATTCATTGGTGTGTCTGGAAAACTCTGGAGATGCTCTTTGCCTTGAAGTCTGACTTGCTATTAGTAGTTGTGTTCAGTGGAAGTTGGGAGCTTGAATAATAAAGGCCTCTGGGTGGGTCAGTACTGAAGTGCATATGCAGAAGTTACTTCAGCTGAGTTATTCCAGTCCAAGGCTTGGGCTCCTCAGCAAAGCCTGGAGCCTGGCAAGGAGCTCCCAGAGGCCCTGCCTGCTCTGCTTCCTGAAAGGTTTTAGTTTGAGGACAATAGGGAACAGCTGTGTTGGCCTGACAGAAAGAGAATGAGTGTCCTTCTGCTACCTCACGTTCATTTAAAAGTAAAGAGTGTTCTATAATCCTGTAATAGCTGTTTCTGAGGATCAGCCCTATAACATTACCTATAACATAACAGTATGAGAGCACCAGTTCTGTGTCTATGCTAATTTTGGCTGTTGGAATAGATAGGAAGCTTTTCCAATGAATGTCTGATTTAACATTGCAGCCTAATAAAGACAAACCTCTTCTCTGACCATGAGTGACACAACAGATTAATTTCATTCAAACGGAGGGATTAACTTTTGGAATCAAACTCTCACTTCATCATGACTAAAATGGTGGCAATAACTACTTCTTTGCAAAGCAGTGTTTCACTCTCTGCCTCTGGGAAGGCAGGATTGAGTGTCATGTTTTGTTTTCATTAGCAGAATGTTTTGTCATTGGACCGAGGCCTAAACAAGGCAGTGACAGGAGAGCTGTTTATGTGCGAGTAGGTTGGGCACGCGTTGCTGGCTGCATGCGTTCTGCAAGCTGGTTTTTACAGAGAGGTTTGGCTGCTGGGGTCCTTGGATGACAGCTATTAAGATCACACCAGCAGACACCTTTGGGGCTAAGGAGATTAGACTGCCTGTGTATGGTTCCTTCCACTATCAAAGAGAGAGAGTTTTGCCTTGTTTTGTTTGCAACAGTGGGTAATAAGACCTCTTATTGCAACTCCTGTTTGTGGAGATCTGAGTAGCAAACAGTGACCATTTGTGAAGGTCATATGAAATTATTAAACAATAACCTGACAATTTTAAACCATACCTGCTGTGTAAACAAATAATACCGTGCTGGAGTGAGCTTTACTGACCTATCACAAGGAGAACTCTTCTACCCTACCGATGGACTTTTAGTATAGATTACTAGCTCAGTCCTTGTCTCTGAAGTATAAAGAAATGTCCTGGTTAGACCCTCTGTTTTGTTCTCTACCTACCACTACCAACTCTACCTACCACTCATGGTAGAGTTAAATGGAGTTTTTGCCACAGAAGGCGTGAAATAGCACAAAGAAGGAAAGGTATGGAAAGTGGTATTTTTTTTTACTTCTACTGCTTGATAATTGCAGGCATTCCTAGCACTCATCTTTGTATTTCATCCAGATGCGTAAGCAAGTAAATATATAAGCCCAGTTAAAAAGGAATGTGACTCCAAGGTATCCTAGGACTCTAAAGGTAGAATCTGTGGCGATTATAGAAGCTCTGCTTTTCTAGAAGACTGTTGTATTAGCATCCATAGTAATGCATGCAACCTCCTAGCTGTATTTAAAAATAATGACTTGCACATAAATACTTCAAATTACTGCTGACATACAGATTTAAAAGTGGGAATAGAAGAAACGGCTGTTTTGCAAAGTAAACATTTGCAAGATCTTTTTTTCAGATGCAGACTCAGTATGTATACTTTTTTTGCCAACAAATGTCTTTAAGATTTTAGAATAGAGTCAATTTACTTTTTATTTTTAATCTCTATGGGAGTTATCTTGATTTGCAGCCAATAGGATCTGTCTGGTCCACAGACTCTTCATGATGGACAAGAGTGCTACTGTTTGCTTATAGCTGTTGAAAGAAACGTAGAATTGGAAAAAATACTTAGTGATAGAACTTTCATCTACTCTTGTTTGACACTGCAGTTAATGAATGTCTCATGTCTAGCCATGCAGAGGAGTGGTATTTGAAAATCTAACCCAAATGCTGTGTAAAGTTTTTCACAATTAAGGCAAATGCATTATCTCATTGAGGACTGAATTTTCCCACCTTGATGGCCATATATGATGGACGACTGTAGCCAGTTTGCTCATGTAAACAACCAGGTAGACTGCTCCCTCCCCAAGTATTTAGTCTTCATCTTCATCTGACACATGGACAGGTGTGTGAATACAGTGACATGTTTTGTACCTGGCTCTCGATTTTGTCTTTGGAAAACCCAGCTTCAAATCTGACCTTGTGTGAGAGAGACTCAAATTGAAGCTTTTTGAAGATGCCTTTTAGGAGAGGTGTGGTCCACCTTCAGAAAGCCTAGATGGGTCAAGTGTCACAAACCAGATGATGTGAAATTTCTCTGCTGTACTTGTGTAGTTGTGTGAAGCCAGCAGTATCCACATGGTTACACTCAATGCACACTTTCTGGGTGGTTGGAAGCACCTGATCTGTACCTTGGGTAATGCCTGATTTAAACATGTTCCAAACTGCAGGTTATGGCACCAACTCAGTCTGCAGCTAGGGATGTATAGACTGGGTTTTTGGCAGGAACTGTCTAACTTTTGTCTGCAATATATAATAAGTCTTTATAGTGTTTAAGACACATAAATCTGATCTCCCCCCAAGCTGTCTGTAGTTCATTTCCTCCAGGCTTGGGGGAAGGGGGAAATCCAGGTAGATGGAAGGACAATTTGAAGAAGAGAGAGATCCTGTGAAATCATTTGAGCATGAAATGTTGGATTTAAACAATGAAGTAGCTTCCTTTCCTATTCTATTTATCATTTTAATTGCTTAAAGCATATTTCTTAGAAATAGTCAAAATACAGACTCAGACATATTTATATTTTATGCATCCCTGCTGTTGCGTTTTTTTGGATGTAAAATGGATCGACAAAACCCATGGAGATGTTTATACAGAAAACATGGTATAATGAAAGTCTTACTGTGAATTTTGTGTTGATAGCATTTGTAATAAATCAGGAGAGTCAATTACTTTACTCTGCTATACACGCAGTAACTACTGTCACATTGCATGAAAACATTACTTATCTACTCACTGTAAAGATGCCAACTATCTCTGGATCAAACTGTGCTGAACTATGAAGTCAGACTTCTTACAAGGAAGGAACACTTGCAAATCATACAAATATATGTTCTGGTGATAAAGCCAAAGGTTTCTGACAAACTACTTTATGAGGATTTTTCTTATTTGTTGTTTTCTGTACCGAGAGGGAGGAGGGAACACAAATCAGTTCCTTAGGTTGTTACTGTTGAAGTAGTTCCTTGGGGACACGGAGGGATCAAGCATTGTGTATCTTAAGCATTTACAGTTGGGCAAAGAGAGTCAAGGCCTAGGGGGATGTCCTATAGGGACAGAAGTATTGGGTAGATAATGGACACTCTTATTTCTAAAAGACTGTCCCTTTCTCAGGGTTTCATCTGGTGTCAGGCTGAGCAGGGAATGAGGGACTCCAGACCAGTATTGTTAAACAAAAATACCTTGAAAGATGTTCTCATCTTAGCTTTGAGTAGTCATTGTGGCTCTGAAAGCAGTAATACATGGCCTGTAGAACAAGCTGAGCATTTCAGTGCAAAATTTAGGCTGTTGATAACTGCAGGTTTTGTAAGAATTGAAGCGATGTCCTTTTCATGGTATGTATGAACTATAAAGGCTTCAGCTCTAGAACCACCAGAGGCACAAATAACTTTAGGTTCTGGTGCCTTTAATCCTTTTGAAAAAGGGGTTATGATGATAATTATAACCTAAGGAAATCTGAGTTTGGGAGGGAAAATGGTCTCTCTCTGTGAGGGACTAGCTGCTTATGAGTCAAGATAGTAGTTTTGAGAGTCTGCTAATCCAGTGAGGGCACTTTCCCTGTCCAATTTATCCACAGAATAAATAGGTAAGGTGAAGAAAATTTGAAGCTGTTTTTGGAAGAAGAAAAGGCATGAGAAATTCAGGCCTTCTTCCTGTAAGGCTCTGGGATGAGGCAAGGCTGTCACTGTGCCCCTGATAGATGATCAGAGGAATGGCAGCTTTTTCATAAACAAGAAGCTGCTTGGGCCTGCTGATTGTTTTGAGGAAGAAGAGGAGCTGTGTTTTACAGATATATTTGTAGGACAGGTTATTCCTGAAAGCTGGAGGAAATGATGAAGCAACTGCCCATAGGGTCACCTGAGCCTATGAGGAGGCACATCAGCATTGCTTTGTGAGAACAAAAGGCTGTTTATAAAATGTGAGTGAGAGAGATGATGTGCAGGCCCCCCAAAGTTCTATTCATACGTACTTGCCCCAATTTCTTGATACAAGTTCTTCCAAAATATCTGTAAGCTCCAAGTCATCATCAAGTTTTATTCTCATTTTCAAAATCATGCAACCCTGGAGAAATAAGTGTCTCAGCCTGGATTGAAGTTTTTAATATGATAGTGCTAAAACTGCTCTTGCTTACAGCACTGATGGCTCGTAACACCAAAATCAGCAGTTGTGCTGTTCTGGACTCCAGCCTTGGCAGAGCCAGCTTAGGTACTGCTGAACAGACTGCAAGGACCTTCCTGTGAGCTTACAGTTGGCTTGCAGCAGAAGACTCTGAGTAATCAGGCAATTACAGCTGAAATCAGGATCAGTCACTTGAAGGCTTTTTTGTTTTTGCATTTCTGTTTTGTTTGGAGTTGTTATGTGAGTTTAAAGATCTTGAATCATTTTCTAAGCCTCTGCGTTCAAATTGATTGAATACTGGGTGCTATAAAAACATTACTTCAGCACAGATACACTTAGACAACTCCCTTCTAATTTTCTGTAACTGCATTCGGGCACTCCAGCAATCTTTGGTGAAAAGCCATTGGATACAAACAAGTTGTAACTTTTTTCCCAGTTGGATGGCGGAATGCATTTGGTGTCTTTGTGTAAGAAAGTGGCCTTCTCTAATAATATAGCTAGGCCATGCAGGGCTGTGAAAAAGTTGCTTGTTTACCATAGCCAGGACTCTGAATTCAGTGCCAGAGGGGGTATTAGGCTTTCCCCTTTGAGCTGCCGTGCTGTTAATGCAGGATCTTTCTCTGCACCTTTTATGTCTTCCCAAGTTTCATGTGTGCCAAGTTCTCAGAATGTGATTTCCCTTGCTAGATAGAGGACACAGAGGCAAGGTGATAAGCTGCACACCTTTTGGGAATTTCCCAAAGAAGATAAACATTTTCAGAAATGTCTGTTTAGATAAAAGAAAATCCTAATCAGTGAGTATTAATGACTTACAGTTCTTCCTTCTGTAGTCAGGCTCTTGCAAAGATTGCCATTTTAACAGCACTCTTGCAGCATTATCCATACCATTGGATATCTCTTAGATCCACACACAACATTCTAATTATTGATGAGATTTCATCACAAGTATAGCAGGATCTGGCAAACTCTGTATGAATGTTCATGTTGTCATCCACATACTGCAGTTATAAAACCACTAGCTGTCTTTTGGAGAAATCCATTGTTTCATCATGCATAATTGTACAGCACTTTCCAGAAATTTTCTCAGAGGCATCCCTTATGAGTTATAGAGCCATAATTTCCATTATCTCATGTTGAGTAACTGGATTTGTGAATTTGTGTTGAGTCATTTTCAGCTACTTTGAAATACGAGGATTAGATTCCATTTGCAAACAAGACAGTTAAGATTGATTTGAACTTTATTCTTTGCTAAAGGGTATATTTTCAGTTTCTTTAGTTTAGTGGTCTTGCAGTGCAAGCCTTTGTCAGGCAAGATAATATCTCCCACTTAGTGTTTTCATAAGGATCTTCCTGTTTTCTTTTTTCTTTAGAGAGCATTGAAAATTTAGCTTTTCACCCACATGTTTGTGGTCTTCTGAATGGTATCAGCTGCTTTGCAGTGATCTCAGATAGATTTTAAGATTGTTTTTTCTCCCAGCTGGAAGACATGGATGGCATAACAGCTTCATCTGTGCAGTTAGTCAAAAGTGCAGTTCTTTGGTGCAGGCTACAACAGTAGAAGCCCTGTGTGCTGTGACCACCTTGCAAACCAGAGAACTGTTAAAAACCCAAACAGAGAACTGTTAAAAATTAGGGATCTGAGCACACAGTCAAATAAAGGAAGAACATTTTTCTTGATGAGCTGTAATTAGTGTCTGCTGCAGATGACACTGGATAGAACTTCAACCAGCAAAAGTTGAATCATGTATTGCTGAAAGTTTGGTGGGTTTTTTCCTCTCTTTTTTTTTTCCCCCTTTTTTCCCCAGCAACCAGAAAGGTTAAATGATTTTCATTTTGGCACCTGGAACTTACACTGTGTAATTTTGTACTTGTTCAATCACTACTAGCACAGTGATACAGCACAATAGTGGTTTGTTTATCCATTAGGTAATCCTGTCTGGAAAAATGAAAGTTTTATAGAACTACTGCAGCATTTGTAGAAGAAGAGCAATACCTCCCAACAGAAAACCAAAACATTTATAAGGGAGGCACAAAACCCTTTAACTTCGTGGCTGTGGGGTTTCCAACTGCAGAAAGTCACTAAAAAGATCATGGTCTCACCATTGGCTGGCTGGCCACTCCTCAAGCAGAGGTAATTCCTGAAGCTTGGCTACAGAAGGGAAGAAATGGGCAGAGCAGAGGAAGTTGGCCAGACATAGAGCACACAGTGGGTATCCTTGGGAACACAGAGAACACACAGAAAGCCATTTTTGACAGAAGGAGGACAATAGTGTAGAAGAAATGGGAGACATGGACAGGTAAACTTCAGCCAGGCTTAAGTGGAAAGGCCATGTTGGATTGTTCTTCCTGTCAGGTAGAAAAGAGGCATCTAGACATGGTTACAGAAAAGGCCTATCCTGTCACAATGATTTTTCAAGAGTCCCTTGGCTCCATGGGAGAAGAATCAGCAGAGACCATTGAAAACTTGCTCATTTGAACTAAAGAAAACAGCAAACTGCATATCCAAGGGACTGATCTTGCTGACTGTAATTCATAGAGAAAATAGTTTATCAGTTCTTCTAAAGCTGTCTCTTCCCACTGCCCTCCTTCACTATTTCACAGTGTGTGCACCCATGGCAAATCACTTGCATCGAAAGAAACACATGAGGACCTCTGCAGCACTGCTTACTCAGACAGATCCTGAGTCCAGCTGTAAGAAAAATGCGTAGGCACCCAACATGCCTTTTGCAGAATTTAGGAGCTGATGCTAGAAGGCTTTGTTGGCTGGCTGCTCAAGTGTTCAGTGCTTGGAATTAGAGAAAAGCCAGGAAGAAATGTGCTTTTGGAGTGCTTTCAGTGCACTTTGACTCTCTTGAGGTGCATAGTATCAATAGTGCAAGCTGCAGAATTCTTGCTCAGAACTGACTGTTCTATTGCAGGAACTTTTTCATGCCTTGAAATGGCACATGCTGATCCCAGATGTTAGAAGTAATCAAAGCAATGTGACAGCTACAAAACTTAGTATCAAAAAGCACAATCTGATCTGCATTTTAAGTACTTTTTGAAAATGCAGAATCAGAGAAATAAAGTTCTAAAATACCAGATCTTTTCAAAGGTGTAGTTAAAAAAGTAAAACTATAAAATGACAGATAGTTAAAAGATTAAGGAGAGATGGATTTATTTTATGTAGTTAATGCAAAAAGTAGAATATTTTACATCTTATTAACTGTATATTGGCTAAAACTGTTACCTTGATGACTGTGGAAAAATGCAAATTGTCTGAGAACCAAAGGAAAAGAGCACATCCTTTGAGCAAAGGGTTTGTTCTCTGCTGACATAACTATATCATGACTTCCATAACACCCATGGTCCTACAGTGATTGATCGTATGGGCACATTGTTGAAGTTGAAAATAGACCCTGTTGATTGCAAAAAGTAATAGATTTTTCCTGTCTGTACTTAAAAGGATTATTTCCCAGCAGAAAATTTCAACTCAGCTGTTTATTTTTTATTCCATCATTTCATGATGAAGAGGCTTCAAATCTGTATTTGTGGAATGTCTAGATAACACAGAGGTTTAGGCCTTTGTTTAAAAGGAGACTGTAAAGATATTTGTAAGGAAGTCCTGTTCTTTTCTTCTTTGAGATGTATGCCTCAGAAATACGTTTTAAGAAAAACTCTGGAATCTGGGTTCAGAACTTTGTTTTTCTTGCTGTAGTAAAGGCAAAGATAAGCCTTACCTAAAATTGTTCAGATGTTTTCAGGCTTCAGGGGAGTTGATATTGTATCCTAGATTGATTGGAGGTTGATGCAGACCAAATCCTTCTGTTAAGTCTTCCACAACACCAAGTGATTGGTAATGCTTTGCTTCAAGATGAACACTTGGGATCGCGGAAATGTGGTTTAGAACTTGGTGTGTCCTTGGTGTGAGCAGGTCATGAAATGGTCTGTGGAATGGCTGTGCCTGTTCTGTGTGTGTTACAGTGTAAAATGAGGTGGGGTCTGACTTACAGCCAGCACAGCCATTTAGTGCCACTGTGCTACAGTATTTCCTCCTCGTCTGAAAGGTGAATTCAGGGATGTTCCTGATAGTAAACATGACTGCCATTCACAATTACCTTGAATAATAATTTTAAACCAAATTGGCAAGGGGGATTTTTCCTGATTTTTGTGTACCAAGGCACAAGATTTGACTGCAGCTTTGTTAGGAGGCAATGCTGAGCTAAGTAAGAGATGATAGACTTGGATTTACTTGGGAAGGAAAGACAGTAGAAGGCCTGACTCTTAGCACCATGAGATGACATGGTTGAGGACTGTCTCACACATACAGCTAGATCAGCCCTTGTAGATCAGCGTGAGAGCTTGATGTATTCAAGGGCAGAGAGGTTGTGAAATCACCTTTCCTACTGTTGAGAACAGTTCAGGAAGATTTCTCATGTGGAAGAATTGGATACAATTTATTCTGATTTGAGGCAAGAATTGTAAAGGTAACATCTTAGGGATCCTCTAATCTCTCTTCCATGAGACAGATAAATTTGCTTGATGTTCCCTGATGTATAAACACCCATACTGGATTAAAGTTCAATAATCTCTATATTAATGAAATATGGCAGCAAGTACTGAAGGAAGAGCAGAAGGAGTCAAGCATGTAGTCAGACTTCCTGCCACTAATAGTGTGCAGCCTGGAGACTTCTTAAATTAGTGCTCGTGTTTTATAGACCTTCACTGACTTGCTACCACAGTTTTTTCTAGTGACTTTTTTGAACATATGCATTCACAATATTTACAGTATCCTCTGATGGTGTTTCATAGCTTAATTGTATTTTAGTTAAACTCCCCACTAAAAGCTGACCCATTGTGATTATGCAGAAACTGCCACATGATGTCTGCGTTTGATGCCTCCTCTCCTTTGCACCTTACAGGAACGTGAGTGGAGTGGTCCATAATCCATGTGCTGCTTAGTAGTATTTTACTGCTGGGATTGCACAACCTTTAATGACATGTGAGGGAAGGAAATTTGTCATTTCTTGTCCTGAAGGAATCTTGTCACAGGATTGAACTCGGTTTGCTGGTATAAAACTCAAACTTGAGTTTTATAGCATGACCTTTAGGGTAGAATGAGATAATTTTAAGAGGCCATCATGCTCCAGGGAAGCTGAAATGGAATGAGAAGTGGGGGGGAATCATGAAAAACATGAGTACTAAATTGTTTTTGCACTGCGTTAGGTTCAGATATTTGTCCTAACATCTGGTTTTTCTACCACTTTCATCTTAAATCTAAGCTGGATTTTCTTAGTAAACAAGCAGCAAATTCATCACTGTGGGCTTTCCAAAAAGCTTTACAAGTTATTTTAAAGATCTTTTTGGATCTTTCATTTTTATTGCACAATAAGCTTCCATTCATGACTAAAGATGCCTGTTTGAGGTGTCAGCAACCATTTTTCTTTCCTGCATTTCAGCCATATTCTGTGAAACTGGACCAAAAAATCTATTAAATTAGATACGCCAATTCAATAGAAATTGATTTTGAAATGGAGAAAAAATAAATTATTATTCCTTCTGATATTCATACAGCTGTGAATACATCTTGATTCAATTTGTACCAAGAGGTGGGAAAACACTTTTCGAACTGTTTGAAAGCATTTAATAGTCCTGTGATGCACAGTTGATTTACAGTTGAGCTGTACTGGATTTCAGTGCCATGTGTCTGAAAGTTTGAAGGTATGATATTGAAAATTATTACCTTCCTTGCTATTCTGAGTAATTGCCCTCTAATGGACTCTTCCAGCTTTAAGACTGTTTTATTGCTTAAGGTAACTGCTAGCTGATGCCAGTTAATACAGCTGTGATTATTGGCCAGCTCCTGGGAGGATATTGCCTGTTCCATGGGTGACAGGAACCCTGTGTGCTCTATGCCCCTTAGCTTCTAAACAACTCAGAAAATGAAAAAAAAAAAAGCCCTTTTCCTTTAGGAGTGATAACTTAGGATAGCAGAAATAAAGGCCTTGTCAAAGTGATTTGGACCACTGATCCATCTAATTGAGAGTTCCAGCTCAGCCTGCAGTGATCATGGATGTCTCAGAGGAGGTGCTGCAGCACTGTGCTTATGGGGTGGTTTCTTTCTGCTGAAGTCTTGTTGACCATCATCTTTTGATAAAAGAAGGTGAGAATTAATTATTCCCTGGTTACCTTTATACCATTCATCATGTAGCTTGGTCACCTCCTGTTATCTCTGGGTTTGAGGTAAAATTCCAGATCTCTGTGGGATCTCCTCATCTGAGGTACCATCTCTGCCTTTGCTTATGTTTGATGTCCCCTTGTTTGTACAGTGTCCTTTTTCGCTGGGGTTTAACTGCAATCCCGAAAAAGTGTAGCCATGGATACATTGAACAGAGTGGTTTTGCTATTTCCATTTGTTTGCAGCCCTTGAGTGCTCTTCCATTGAGTTTGTTGCAGGGGGATGTGCCATCTGGGGTTCCATGGACTGAAGCAGTCCATAGTCCGTAACCAAAAGGAATAATTTTAGGTACTTGACAAAGGAATGGTTTGGGGGGAAAATCACAGTTTTTCCCTGATTGGAAGTAGAGCCTGTTCACCAGCCACAGATAATGGGAGATCATAGGTGCAACTCGTGGTACCAGCAGAGTACATGGGAAAATTTGGCCTTGGATGAACAAGTACTCATCTGAATAGGTGCTTCATTCAGTCAGGCATGCTTTTGTGTATTTATTCCATTCATACCTCATCCACCCTGATCCTTGTATTTTGTTTTAGTCTGAGTGAGGAACCAGATTGTTTCAAGTTGAAACTTCATGGGAAGAGAAAAAATAATTGAGAAATAAGGTAGCTGCATCTAAGGTATCAATTACTGAATATTTTATCAAGTGCTGAAAGAAAGCAGAATAAACTGAGACTTCTAAAATCACACAAAAGCATCTGGAAGGGGAACTTGATTTCTTCTTAAGGTGCTGAGCAGCATTGGAGGGCAGGTGGCAGTGAAAATTTGTGGAATCAGTAACAAAGTGAGCTCTAAAAATACTGTCATTATCTGTATTTCTTTGAATTTAAACAGTTTTGATCTTGGCAAACAGTAATTCAAAGTGCCTCCAACTGAAGTTTTAGCTCCACTTGTTCCCTGTTCCTTTCCAGGACATTCTGCCCAGGTGGAAAGAGGGGGGGCATCTCTGAGGCTTCCTAAACTGCTTTTGGCTGTTTAGGTGTGCAGACATGCTCAGGGAAGTATTACAGTGAGTCTGTGTTCGAGTACTGGTGTGCAGGCACACTGGGGGCCACACAGGTGGCTTTTTGCTGAATAAATGAAAGAGGAGCCAGTAATTCTTCTATAGAGGTACATAACTGCCATGGGGCCTTTGTTGTGGGTTATTCGTGTTCCATGCATAAGACTTTGTCTCCTGGATAACTTAATCTGCTCCAAGGGAATTCAGTGGCCTTCCTGAGGGAAGATATGAGTGATGCTCAGGTTGGGAGGCAAAGAAATGGGACTGCAAGGAGGGAGCTGCATCATGCCAAAGGACAAAAAGACAGAAAATGATGTTTTGCAACACATCTCTAGACTGCTGCTGAGAACACAGAGGAGTTTAGGGGGAGGGCGGGGCTGTCACTGAATGATCCAAGCCATAGGAGACCTGTCTAGTTAACGGAGCAGTAAATCTGAGCTTTCCTGTGTATATTTATTTTCACATCACAATCTGTTTAAGCAAGAAAAGCACATTCTAATTGCACTCTAAACAAGGATTTCTCCTTCAGCATTTTACAGCTGTTTCTTATATGCAGTGCCAAGCTGATCTTGGTGAGATGTTCTAGCACTGCATGGACAGGAGCCCAGTGGGCAGATGTTTCTGCTGCTGCATTTTCATTCACTGTTTCAAGGGGCAGTTGAGAGACTGTTTTACTCCTTCATAAAGGTTTATAGTTCGTGAAGCCCATTTCTAGGCTTTATGCACATCCGGCATAAAGTACTCTGGTGGCCCAAAGAATGTGCTCAGCAAGAAATAAGATGCTTTTGTAGTAAATGCTGCAGTCTGACTGGAATTAAGTTCATTTAAGACTAAAGAGCAAAGATAATAGATAAGATAATGGCTGCTGGAAAGGTGATACCAGGAGCTGAGCTGAGTTACAGTACCTGTGACATCTCAGAGCAGCGTGAAACGCTTTGGGCTGTTAAAGCTCCTGCATGCAGTTATCAGATCATGCACACAGCGACCTAATGATTTGATCCCGAGAGTTTGGGTAATGCGGACAGCGTGAGTAGCAGAGCAAGGGCCGTTCGTTCCCTGTGGCAGAACGTGGGTATAAAACCAAGCCTTTTACTCCTTTCTCTGTCGTGGCTCCGGGACGCGAGGGGCTGGCACGGCCGCCACGGCACGGCCGCCACGGCACGGCCGCCACGGCACGGCCGCCACGGCACGGCCGCCACGGCACGGCCGCCACGGCACGGCCGCCACGGCACGGCGCTGCGCTCGGGCTGCTGCGCTTCCCCGGCACAGCCTCCGCCCGAGAAATGTCCCTGCCGGCAGCACCGCCGCACCGAAACGCACCCGGCTTCCACTCCTCGTCTTCACTGATACACTTACAGCAAAAGCCAGCTTCGCGCAAAGTAAAATTCTTCCCGTTTAGATGGCTGCTGCAAAACGTGCGTTTGAAAACTGTAGCCTGTCTTTATTAATTTAAAACAAACCAGTGATTGTGGAGATAAAAATATTCCAGTTGAATAATCAACTGTACCATAAAGTCCCTCTGGACTAAGACATCTTACTAGTGGCATCCCAGCTAAATTTAGACTTTCAAATTAAAACCATTTCTGCTGAGAGGCCAGATCTGTAGGCATGTTCTGCAGTTAGTGAAAAGACAAAGATTGGTCTTTTCAAAGATCCCAAGGTTGATACAGCCACCTAAAATCTGTCTCTGTTGACTCTTGTGAATAGCTCTTATGCTTCCAAATTAGAGAGAATGAATGCAGGACTGAATTTAAGTGTAAAGTTTAGGGTAGGCTGCAGTGAATTGAGGCACAGATTTTGGTTAGCTTTCGAAGCAGGTGAGGCCAGACTGGTACTTTTTGGCACAAAAAGCTGAATAAAGAGTTTTTATGGACATGGAGAATCTCTGTAAAGTAAGTAAAGCTGGCAGTAAGTACACATTAATCAAAACGGCTTTAAAAATTATTTTTTCTTATATGGAACGAATCCTGCTGACTTTCAATGGACCTTATATTCCAGTTCCTTCTGTGGTCCACTGCCCACAGTACACCACAGTCCCTGTATTTGTGAAATGTCCTCTTGATCAGTATGTTACTGCAGAGTGTCTGGGAGAGCCTTGATGACTTGGTAAGAATCTTTTCCAAGCAGGTGAATGACAGGAGAGGGAGGAGTTAGATGTCAATTTTGGCTAGGGAAGCATCAGCATTTGGAGATTCACAGTCTAGCTGAATGACAGGATATATTTAAGTTCTCAGCTCATAACAGATATACAGGTCTGAAGTAAGTATTGCATGCTTCTCCTCAGTTCTCTAGGAAGAAAGGGGATTCTTGTCAGAACATGACAGGAGATCCCCAGTGGAAGCTTTTGAGTATTCATTGCTAAAGAGCAAAAATGACACAGTTATTATAACAGGTTTTCATCAAAATCATATCACGGAGAACATCCTCTGCCAGTTCCATTGGAGGAGTTGTAAGAATCGAGCCCAGAGAAGATCAGAGGAGAAAGAAAACACACTCAAGCTTAGTCAGTCATAACTCCAATTTATGGATGCAAAAAAGCATCCCATTTGCTAAACAAAATAGTTTCCTGCTTTGCTTATTTTCAAGTTCCCACACCAGTTATCTACTGATCTAGTTCTTATATGAAATTGTAGGTGTAAAAATCTCTCTTCATTTGCTCTCATAGCATTAAATGTATTTATTCTGTTAATTCATTTAGAAAGAGAACAGAATGTGGCTGTTCCATTCTGTAACAATCAGTGTTCGTATTTCAGCCTAGAAAGTTCTTATGTTGCTTTATCGAAATATTATCATTTTCTTCTCCTCTGAAAAAACGGAGAAAAGAAAGTTCTTTTGTAATTTTGACTCACACCCAAGGGCTTTGTAAAACTGGAATGTGCAATTAACATAAAACCAATTCTTCGGTATCTGAAATTGTGGGGGAAAAGGCAGAACTGATTCTTGATGCCGCTCTTGTGCAACCCAGCATTCCTTCAGAGTAGAAAGATTCCAGTATTAGTGGAAAGCGTTTTTGTAAGACATCTCAGCCCGTGCCAGCACGGCATGTAATGCACACCAAGCAGCCAGCTCATGAAGAAAAACATGTTTACAGAAACTGAAGTGACTTCTTTGTTGTTTACTCGTGCAGAGGAGAATGGCGTCAGGAGTACTTCGAGAGAGAATCTTGCTTTTGAATTGCCACTGAACCAGCACCACGGTGTGACCAGGCAGAATTTCCCTGACCTTGAGGCCGTTCCAGGGGCTGCTGAGCAAATGCCCCATCAAACAGTTGATGTGGCACAGAGAAGGGCATTGTCATCAAAGATATGGCTGTAGGCTGGACTTAACCCTGCCCTGTCACCCCAGTGCTCAGCCACAGCAAACCCTGCTCCTAACATCAGCCACCTCCACAGCACTTCCAGACTCTGCCGTGTTTTTATGCTGATGGATCCAGCTCACCTGAGCAGTTCAGTGCTCCAGCATGTGACTGAGATAATCTATAATGTGTGGAGGTTTAAATGCAACCGTGCTGCTTGTGCTGGTTCGTGCTGACCTTCGTACAGCACATTGTAGAAATCTTCCTCCCGGTTACAGGATTTTGGAATTCCTCTGGTTATTTCCTGTTCGTTTTTATCTGCTCCCCTCTAGGGATCTGTAATTGCCTCTGAATTTTTTACCTCTGATAGATATGCATCATCAGTACTTGTTAAAGGTGGAGTTTCTTTTGTTTAGTTTTGTTTTCCCTAAGGAGCAATTTGTAATTCATACAAGTGGGTGTGTCTTTTGGCTCCAGGCTTGAGATCCTGGAGATCCCACCCACTGTGGGCACAGGCACTATTGCATCTCTGCTCACCTGGGCGTGGAAGGTGTTTTGAGTATTGCCTATACAGTCAATCAAATTAGATATTTGTTCCTTCTTTTTCCAGTAATAGCTGAATGTTTACCAGGGTTACCAGGATCAATAGGTGTGCTGACAGTACCTGGGCGGGGGGCAGCTCAAGGCAGGAGAAGGAAAAAACCTGGGAAAATCAAAACCACTGACTGTAGAGGGTGATTTTACCTTCACCTTTCCTGGTAGACTAGCTGCCCAGCAGGGCTTCCAGCTAGATGCTGAAGGAGTTGTCGCCATGAGCAACATTAGTGGAAAGTATGTGTTGTGAATGTCCAGCCAGCACAGCCCTGAGTAATTTGTGTGAAGAGCACTACTACAGAAGTATGCACCTTTTTCTTTTTTTTTTTTTTTTCTGGCTACAAAGAGCAGGGAATGGGGAAGAGGAGTGATTCACCCACGAGTTAGACATCACTTACTGTAAGTGTGTTGCCCTTGAAGAGTTTACTCAGGCAATTTTGCAAATACAGCAGACCTTTTGTAGGGCTTGTTGTATGATTTTTAGGTCCTTATCCTTTCATTTTCTTTCTGCTCCTGAATGGTACTCCTTGTCTTTGCTCCACTAGATTTTCTCTCATGTTAGCAATAGGATTCTGTACTTCTTACAGCATCTTGTATTGCAGGCTCTCCTGGTTCCTTTTAAACTTTACATTACCCTCGTGGCATGAAGTTACCACTGTTTGCAGGTGAGGAAACAGAGGCACTGAGTTCCATGACCCTTTATCTATTCTTGTTGATGCTTATATACAGAAGTGTTGTATGATGTGCTCTGTCCTAAATTCTGCCGAGAATTGTTTGACTAAATGCTCCTTCTCCTGTCACTGTACTGGAGATTGACTAGTGATTTCTCCATGTGACCAAGGATGTATTTTCTTGAGAAACCGAATCTCCCTGATTAGGCTGTATTTTCCTGCTTTCTGTCCTTAATTTCATCCTGTGCACTGACACTTGTGCTTCCCTTTTTAGACAACAAATATCAGTGTGTTCTATAGGATCATTACTGTCCACTTGCCTTCCTCCCTCCAACCACCTTCCTAGAATCCATCTCCCATGCTTTCTCCTCAGATTAACGAAACTTTGTTTTTCCAGACCGAATGTCAGTTTTTCACTTTGGAGGCCTTTCCTCTCTGTACTTACTGTTTCTCTGACTAGCTGGAGTGATGTCCTCCTCCTCCTGGTGTCTACTCTGAGGACAGGAGCTATTCTGGTGCTTTCTCTGCTTCAGCAGTGGGAGGTGAGTGACTGGACAAGCATTGCCACATAGCTGTCTTCTGCTGCCCTCAGCATGGCTGGGAGACAGACTGGGACAAAGAAATTGCAGGGCTAAGATAGCTGGGTGCAAGGGGAACGTGGGGCTGAGTCACATGGGATCAGAAGTGTGACACAAATCAGTGTTGCAGCAGTAGCAACTGCTTCATCCTCAAAAGCTGATGGCTCTGTGGGAAGCAGATTGCATATGACTCAGTTGGCTTTGCTGACTCCTGCACAAGTTTGAATGAAGCCCAGGCTGACCCCAGAGGTCTGCAGTGAGTTCATCCTCTTGATGCACACAGCTGGGAGATGTCTGATCCTGTCTCCAGCTGCAGTGCTGGCAGGAGGTAAGATTACTACCCTATGCTCAGAGCTGAGCATGAGAGAAAGAGTCTTCCAAAGCTCACTGTGAAAGGGTGCTTCAAAGGAATAAATTAAAGGGTAATGGGAATGTCAGAGATCTTCTTAGCTCTTAAAATTAATTATACTAATAATACCAAAGGATAGCTTTCCTGAGGTGAGAGGTTCTGACAGCCCCAGCTGCTGCTGTGGTGTGTTCTTGGATATAGAGCAGCTACTGAGACTGACTGTGGGCAAGGCTTACACTCCACTCCTTTTCCTTTCCTCCACCTCTCCCCATTTCTCCTGTCTTTCTGTTTGATTATTTTGTACAAAATCAGTGGGTGTCTGTCCTGTTTCTGGCACTAAGGAGCCATGACTTCTGTGACTGCCGTTGGACACCGCTGCTAATGTGTCACATCACTAGCATGGCTCTTTTCCTTATGCCTCAAACTTTTAATGATGGCATCACTGTGAAAAGAAGCATGAAATGGATGTTGGACCACAACATATAACAAATGAACACATGGGGTGGTGTTGAGCCAGTTAATGGGGCTTACTATTTGGCAATATCATGGTTTGATGAAGTACTGAAGATACTTCAATACTTGCCTGTATTGAAGCCTGCAGTTATTTTAGCGTGGTTGTAAGGAAAGTGTGTCTTGTCCAAGAAATCTCATGTCAGTTTTCCTTGAGGTTAAGAGGTTAATGGATTGAGGTTTTCTTAAAAAAACTCTCAAACAGTCAAAAACCGTAAAACCCCCAAGACACATTATGTGATATTGCTGAAACTTCTGCTAAACAGATAAAAGTGCTGGCTCGGAGTAGTTGACAGTAGCAAGTCCAAAGTAGGTGGATCCAGTGGGTTTGTGTATGGAGTGGTCAGGCCTTTTAACACTTGAGGCTGGAGCTTCTAAACCACTGCTGATAGAGCTGTCTGCGGGATGTGAAGGTGGATCCAGTGCTGAATAATGACAAGAGCAGAGTAGTGTGACAGGTACAGTACTGGTCATTTGACAAGCTGAAATCCACTGAGAAAAAATTATTTTAGCACAGCTTGGTATTGGATACTGCTGGAGGAGGAGGAGGGACACCTTGTCCTGGACACCTGAACTCTTGAGGTGGTTCTGGGTTCTGGACAGCAGTGGCAGTACATACACTGAGGTGTTCGAGAGTTTTATGCTGCTCCCAGGAGAAAATTACGAGTTGGAGAAAGTACATTAAAGAGGAAGAAACCTTCTTGGACCTGAGTGCTTTACCTTCTAGCTTGTTAGAAAAGTTGAGTGACTTGATGATAATAAAACTCTGTACATTAAAGGATTCTTAATGCAGCAGAAAAAAAGCAGAGCAAAAACTGGAGGCTGGAAACTGAGTTCAAACAAATAAAATGTAAAAAAGTCATACATTTTTAATAAGAGATATAAAGAATATCTGGAATATGTGAAGGCTCTTGGCCTCCTGAAATCAAGACTGGATGCTTTTTTGGCAATTGTGTTCAGCTAGAGTGTGAGTTTACGGGATGAGAGTAACTGAGAAATTCAGGGTCAGACAATGGGATGCAGTAGGTTCAGCAGTCTTTTAAAAAACAAAAGTCTTGAAAAATTGTATCACCTAAAACACAGGGTCAGGCACAGAGCCAGTTTCCTCTTGTGGATGTTAAAGGCAGATGTTAATCATACCACATTCCTGCTAACCTTCACCAGATTTTCTTTGTCATCCTTAAAAGGGTCTGATTTAGCTCAGTGGGAGGGTTTTCATTGGCTTCAGTGAAGATGAGCGAGTCAAAATAGCATTACTTATATTCCCAGATCAGTGCTCTGGTTCAGTAGTGTTCAGGTATCAAATGTGAGGGATTCACTAACACCTCTTTATACAGGCATCCCTTTTGATGCACTTTTACAGCATTGGAATGTAGTTATTTGATAGATTATCTTTCCAAGAGGTAACACAGGAATTAGAATTTGGATATTGCATTTTCCGGTGTCATTTGGTAACAATTGCAATAAATTTGATGCATTTCTACTCATATAAATTTACTGAAAGATCAGAATCAGACTTGTTTATATTTTCATGACTGAGTCATAATTGCTTTCATGTCTTCACTGTTCTTTCCATGGATATCTCCTTGGACTTTAGAGTTTGAAGAATTATTTTGGAAAAGGAAATGCAGGGAAAAGGGGGATGATAAAGACAGAGAGAGAGAAAGCTTGTCTGCAAGGCAGATTGTTTCCCAGGGTCTCACAGCTATATTGAAAAGTACCCGGAGACAAGTTAAAGAAGAGCTATTCCTATTCATCAAACCAGCATAGCTGATGGTGCCTAACAACGTCCTTGGGCAGCTCTTGCTTGAGCATTTCAGCAGGTTATTGTAGAACAGATTATCCACACTGTCTATCTCCTTCTGCCTGGAGGAGAGGCTGCCAAGTCCTCATCAGGGCCCAGGTGCTGCCCTTACTGTCTGTTTCCCAGTGACTGCGAGAGCAGATGGTATTTAATTTGAAAATAAGTCGTGATTTTTTTTTGTGTGCTATTAGACAAGTATCCTTTGCAGGCCTCAGCAAGGATCTCTGCTTCCCGTTGGATGTGTGTGCAGAATTCCCATGAAAGCTGATGGGTGTGCAGGGGAAGAGGCCGGGGAGGGCTTTGGGGTCGGTGCAGAGAGCAAAGGGGCTGCCAGGTTTCTATCTGTTGCTGTGTGTACAACACACGCTGTGGCCAGGATGCAGCCTCTGCCTGCCAGGAGGGCCAGCAGAAAGGCTCTGCTGCCTGTCTTGTCCTAGCAGGAGCTGTGTTTGGGAACGGAGGGGAAGGAGCTGAGTTCCTCTGGGTGGTGGGAAGAAAGCAGGACTGGGGGCAGTGAGAGACGTGGTACCTAATGGGATACCTGTTCGTGGCCTCAAGCTTCATCCCTGCTCTCCTCAGCAAGGTCTTCCCACATTTCCTGGTGTTGCTAGGCTGCTTGATAACATTTCTGTCTCTTATTGGCCAACCAGAGTGCCCATAGCTGGAGGGCAAGTAATTCATTTGTGTATTGACAGAAACCATTAATAATCCCAAAAACTTGCTAGAACTAAACAAAAACAAGTGGTAGCAGAAATGCAGTGTGTGAATGCTGCCCTTCAGAATGCCCATTGTCACCTGGATATGAGGCTAAGTGAAAGGAATGAAGATGGCTCTTTTGTCTCTTGTGGTAGATACAGGCTGGTGGGATTTGTCTGATACCAGACCCAGCCTTTCTGTCCTCAAGTTGCTACTGAGTTTTACAGCAGACACAGAGAGAAGTACACTTT
This sequence comes from Vireo altiloquus, assembly GCA_013396875.1. Classification (NCBI taxonomy): domain Eukaryota; kingdom Metazoa; phylum Chordata; class Aves; order Passeriformes; family Vireonidae; genus Vireo; species Vireo altiloquus. Next base: position 1,189,257 of record VZRF01013261.1, on the reverse strand, counting down.
CCTGATGTTTTCCAGTGATTTCCAGATTTAGCCACCAACATGTAGGTGGTCCCTTTGGCATGGAAACTGCTTCATCTTCCTCCTCGTCTGAGTTTGAAGCATCTCTGTAGTTTGTCCAGTCTCCATCTGCAGGTTGTCATGTGTGTAGCACCTTTTTTTTGTAAGGACACAAAAAGATTAAGTTAGCTGTTAAATCACAAAAAAGGTTGACAACTTCTGTTGAAAAAAATAAATTATGATAGTACAAGTAGTATTTCTCAAGTCTAGTTTTGTGATACAGTGGCAAAAAATTTGAGTCAATCCTTTTAATTAGACTTAACAAATCAGTGCAGAGTGGGATCTAGTACAAAATTAAACAAGCTAAAGTCTTACGGACAACCTAGAAATGCATTCCTCAGTGTCAGAGCCATCCACTGGTTCCTCCGACCTATTTTTCAACCACATAAGATTTAATTGTTGCAAATGGAATACTTGTTCTACAGAAGTCCAATAAATCTGCAGTCTGTCTTCCCAGTAATCAATCACAGATTGTGAATTGCATGAGGAAAAATCTATAAGATATGTTCTTCATGTCTAGTACGTTGGGTTATTTTCATGTCTTGTGGTTTGAATTTGGCCACTGTCATTTTAGAGGAATTTCCTGCCATCTGCGTTCAATTGAATTTTCTCACAGATTTGGGCTTGCTTGTAAATACTGGGATCTGGCAAAAGGAGTATCTTTGTTCTTCAGGGGCATATTCAAAAACCATTAACATGGTGTTGGCAATGTGCTGGGTTAGGGAAGATCCAGGAGATAAAAAAGGTATAAATTTCCCTGCCCCTAACAGCTGATGATTTATCTGTGAAGGAAAAAGAACAACGAGTGCATGAGTATGTGGTAGAGTTTTATCTCAAGCTATCATGGTATTTCATATTTTGCTTATTATTAGGGTGTTGGTCTAACGGTCTGCTTGTGACCACGTACACAGGCTGCAGGCTGAGTAGCCAAAATATTACAGCAAATTCCTGGGGGATCTCATTGTATGGTCCCAAACAGTTTGGGAGTTGGTTTACCACCAGCTCTAATTTGTGTTTTGGCTGCTGATTTTGCATTGAGTTAATATCCAGACAGTGATATTGGCATACATAGATTCTTAGAAATCACACGTACCTTGGGGCAAAGGGGCTACTCTATCTTTAGTTTAACATGCCAGCTGCAGTGTTAGAAAATTCAAGGTAATCTCATCATCCTAATTGAAAGCTGGAGAGAAAGCTGCATTCCTTCCTGAGAGAGTGTGTATAATCAAATAAAAAAAATCCAAGCATCGAGGATCAAGTTTAAACCAACAAAATCAAAACAATTCAGAATGGAGTTTATTGCCGTCTTGAGCTTAACCTCACAATGAGAAATAACAGATAAAATGGATTTACATGTGTACTCAACTGTGTTACTCTCTAGAGATGGAAGAGATGTCCTGACTCAGAAAGAACCTGCTTCAATTTATCTCATTTTGCATATTTCAATTTGTCAGACTTCGTGTTGTTTGAGCATTAATCAAGGGCAGTTCAGGCATGCCGTGAAACTTAGGCCTGTGAAAATGGTGGCAAGGGCTTCTAGATGTATCATGTCTCTGGTTGCTTAACAGCTTATTCTGTTTGTAGATGGAAAGATGTGCTTTCTGACTGCCAGTCTCTCAAACTAACTTTGGTCTTTAAGAATGGGTTACTTCACCCTGTATATCCCTGGGCCAAGATTAGATCTTCCCCAGCTCTTTAAACTTGAATTGTGCATTTAAATATATGCAACTGCCTGGAGTTCAGCACAGTGATCTGTTGATAATGCAGCAGAGGTAATCCTGCTTCTGCTCCTGTAGTTCTGCAGGAAGGGGAGAAACAAGTGTTTTGGCCAGCAATGTCTTTGGAGTCTCTCAATGTTGTTTAGCCTTTGGTTTCTGTAGCAAGCATTTTCCAAATTCTGTCAGTACCTGACAGCAGTCCTGTCTAAGATGTTAAACAACAACTCAGCCCAGGCAGCCAGAGAGTGTCATTTTTGCATAATCTATTTTTCAGAAAAACTCCAGCATGAGAATCAACAAGTTGTTTTCAGTATTGCATTTTCCATGGTCTGGAAATAGTCAGTGCCTGTGAGGCACCGACTTGCTCCTTGCAATAGCCTCGGACACACTCGAAACTTGCAGGCTTTGTCACTGCAGCCTCTGCTCTGCCCAGGGATGCCGAGAGCTGCAGGGAGCAAAGCAGTTCACTCTTACTGGCACGAGCAGCTGCACTTGCACTTCAGTCTCTGGCTGCTTTCAGGACAGGCAGCTTTACCAGCAAGGAGCGGTGTTTGCCCCGGTCACACGGGGAGATTGCTGCTTCACATGAATCCCCGGGAATCTCTGCACTCCTGCTCCAGGCAGGCTGGCAGGGAGTAAATGGGCATGGTTCAGCTGGAGCAGGGTGATGCTGTGTGGTTCTCCCTGCTGGGGTGCCAGTGTGTCATCCTGGCTGGCATGGAATTGTTTACTGCCTGGGAGAAACCTCTCACGTAGAATATTCCCCCATGGTTCACATATATCTTAGGTTATCTTTCCAAAGATTCCAAATCTGAGCGATATTTTCAAGGAATTATCCAGTTCTTGCTGGGCATACTTTTCTTTCCTCTTTCCGTGTTCCTTATTTTTTTAATATTAGTCTTCCTATCGTAATATTGGTATAGATATTTGTCATTTTTGAGGGTATTTCCAATGATGTAACTGTATTTTAATTAACTTATAATAGATCAAGCAGCACTATTCTGGCTTCACTGAGGAGCTGAGGCTGTTTCTTTATGAATAAATAGATGTTTATGCACTACTTCTATTTTTAATATGCCATGACTATATTAGCAAAAATTACCTATTTGATCTTAACAGCAAACCGCATGATAAACATCTGGAAACACACCTTCCAGCTTCAAGCCGTGACTCTGAGAGAGAGAGGCTCCTTTATTTAAGTAAAGTTTCCAAGATTCTCTGGATCACCAGTTTAATTTGCTTGTTTACCAAACAAAGGGTTGCATTTTACACAAGCCAAATGAGCCTGGCACTGCAAATAAAAAACAGATTACATTCGTTGCCATTAGTCACTCAAACTTAAAGGGCAGCTCCTCCCTGAAAAGCAGCTCTAAAAACGGCATTGACGATTTCCATGGGTTTTGTCCCTTAGTATTTTCAAAGCATGAACACTAAAGCAATATTTCTATTTCCATGCATCAGTCTTGCACAAATTACTTTTTGTTGACTGGCCTTCTACTAATAAAGTGTTTCACATTTGACAAGCTTCTCTCCTGTTCACTTATGCAGTCCACTCTGTGCAGGTTTTGTCCCTGATTATACTGAGGCAAATTTGTGTTCTCTTGTAGTCAAGAAGAGCTGAAACCTCGTATTTTGTAGTGGTTGTTTTTTTTGGTTTTTTTTTGAGTGGATAAATGATGAGATAAATCTTCAGCATTTTCTTCCAGTGATTAGATCACATCATGTCCTGAATAAATCCTGTTGTTTCCTCCAATGTTCCTCTGCTTCAGGTATAATATTTCTTGCTTTGTCTTCAGGAAAGCTGATAATTTGCTTTGTCCCTGATCATTTGTCACTTTATCACTTTATCCTGTTACCCTCTTGTTCCCTCTGTTGTGCCTTCACACGTTATATTATTTTTCTGTCTCAAACAACTATCTCCCTTCCTTCTGCTGGATTTGCCAAACACATGCCAGGCCCTCACTGACTTCATCTGCTTGATGCTCTTCATCTAAGGCTCTACTGGAGACCAATAAAACCTATAGGGAATTAGTTGACAAAGCCAATTGTTACTGTTATTTCATAAGAAAACATGCTTGCATTTTCTTTCTCTTTCTCTGAATAGCTAAATGATCCTAACAATAGTTCTCTTGTTCTTTTTCCTTTATTTGCTTCTCCCTGCCATTTTGTATCATGAAGTTAAACTACTGATATATCTTGTGTGCTGAAGGGCATGTCTCAGGTTTGGTTATTGCAGAAAAAAGAGCATCACTTAAAATTCCGTATAATTTTGATAAGAACAGGATGCTTGCCCTGTGGATAATGAAAAATTCCTAATGGTCTTACTGATCCAGTCTGGCTTTCAAATGCCTGGGGTTTGTTGTAACTTGGTAAGTAAATCGTTGTTGGGAAGCTTTCCTGGATACGCTAATTCAGTTTTATTTAGATCCTGAGCTGTATCTCAGTAAGAACATAGACAATCTGTGCTGAAACATTGTGTGATTGTGCATATATATGACTCTTGGGGATTCTCCAGGCTGAAGTTTCTGGTTTCAAGGTACCCCAGCAAGATGGAGCAAAATAACCTGGAGCCTTGCCTTAATCTCCCACTGTACACCTGAGAACTGCAGGTGTTGATGTCACCATGAAAACTCTTGAACTACTGATGAAATTAGATGAGCTGAATACAATTTTACAGTTACCCAAATGTTGCATTTGCTCAAGCCAATTGGATTAAAACCATATCCTGCTGCTTTTAATATGACTACATAGAGAGGCTGCTGTGTTGCCATTAAAGATATTTGTGCTTAGTAGTCTGAGCTTCACAATACATCATGGGAGGTTGCTGTGCTAAAAACTCTGTTAGGTAAAGCCAGGAGTGAAAACTAACATCCCTATTAGAGGTTTCCACAGATCTCCTCCAAAGGCTTCTGTTAAAGGTGGCATAAATCCGTGTGCTTGAACTGTGTTTACCCAGCTGAGATTTTGACATGGATGACACCAATCATTGGAAAGTACATTTGCATTGCACTTACCTATCGTATTATGGAGGCCAAATGCTTAAGTGCAAACAGGTGAGTAGTTTAAACCATTGTGGACTATACACAATCCAGACAGTAAAGAGATCATTAGAGTAAATATGCAATGAAGCTGTGGAATTAAACATGCCAGCTAAAAGATTTGATACATTTTTCTTAGTTTTCAAAGACGTGCATAATTATCATCCTGATACAACAATCTCAATTTAAGTCAGAATTTGTATCTGGAATTAGTGTGCAGCGCTGAGAGATAGAGGAGCCGTGGGAAGCACCATCTGAGAGAGTGAAAAGCTCCACAGTAGGGTATCTGTGAGTGGTGCAGGGATCTCTGACTCCAACCATGTTATTATTACTTTTTATGATGTGTGACTTGTGCTGTGACATATTAGAAATATGTGTTGGAAACTCAGAGAGGCATAGATACAAAAAGTTTTATGAAAGTGTTTTAAAACTAGTGACATTTCCTAATTATATGCATTGATTTTTTCTAATATTTTTTCCTGATGCTTTGGTTTGTGGTTCTTGATAAACAATTGGCTTTATTTAAACTGAAGCTCTGTTCTTCTCAAACTCTCAACTTTCTTGTGAGTTGGATGCACAATCCATCATTTGTGGCCTTACACAGTCACTGTGGGGATGCTCAGGAAAGATGTTATCACACATCTTGCTTGGTGTTAAGTAGAAAAACTAAAGAGGTGGTCGAGGATAAAAAGAGAGTCTGTATTCATAGAAGAAAATTACACCTTCAGGCCAACTGATGGTAGGTTGAAGACCTTGAGGTGAGAACAGTTAAAATTCTTGGTTAGGTTTGCATTGTAAGCTCACAGCAGGCTGCGGAAAGCGTGGGACTGTCAGGTTGTTCTCAGCTCAGGACAAAAGCTTAGTTGCCCTGAAACCAGCAAAGGGAGCTGAAGTCAAGGCAAACTCCAGTACAGACAAGCTCTCAGAAATCACTCTTTGGCCAAAAGTCTGCTCTGGGCTAATCCCCGAAGTGATGCTGATACTGCCAAGAGACAAGAGGGCTGTGGCTGTTCTCCTCAGCTATTAGTATTAAACCAGCATGACTGTGGGAGAGATCAGATTGCATCTGCTGAGAGAAAACCCACTGGCTTACCCTGCCTTTGTGTCTGCTGGAAGATGTGGTAGGGCTGCAGTATTTGGGTAGTGAATATTGCTGTGCCATCTTCACTTGGAGCTCTTCCCTAGCAGAACTCCTTGGGAATGATGTGGTTAACAGTGTGTTTGTTTAAGAGGTAAGCGGGGAGGGAAATTAGTATCAGGTAAAAATGTATGTCTGTGTGTATATATAAATTCCCAAAGCATTCACAGCCAGCTAAATAGTTTTCATTGAATTAATTTTAAAACGTGAACCTTGTTTCCTTTATTTAATAGAACAAAATGGCTTCCATATTCTTGCCTATAACTAGCAGGATTTATATAGCATTCTGCAAACAAAGTAAGCATTAAAGTCCCTTTTGTCCATCTGTGGAATGAATAATTTTGTGCAAAGTATTTATTATAAGCACACGATACACTTAAACTTTTTACTGTAGTGGTGACAGATCCAGCACAGAACTAGATTGTTAAGTAGCAAGCACACCACGCTTCTATACTGTATAAAAATTTACTGACCTTTCTAAAGCCTTCTGGGTTCAAAGGAAAATGTTAGCTCACTTGGCTAACTTTTGGGTGCTACTTAAAACGATTCTGGATGTTGGAAGTAATGCACAAGAGGCCATGGTGAGTTTCAGTCAGAACTGCACAACTTCATGAAGGCGAACGGAAAGCTTTGGGTCGGGTACACGTCGGCACTGGCCACTTGCCTGCTCCCTGGGACTGCACTAGGCAGCAGCTGGGTACCCTGGCTTAGATACCAAAATATCCTTGGGAACCATCTCAGAAAAACTTTAAGGTTTCCCTGTTATTTGGCAGAAGTTGGGACTAACCCAGGGGTGACATGTCACAAGTACCTCCCACTAATGTAATTGCTTTTAGGATGATTTACAATAGGTTCTGTAATGTACTAATGCGTACACACACACACCAGTCCTATTTGCTCTAAGTGGAGCAGTTCCTTCCCTTCTGTGAGTTGCACTCTTGTACATGGCAGTTAATTGCTCCCAGAGTAGCACTGCTCCCCCTCTGGGACTCAGCACGTGTTTAACATTCAGCTGTCTTGTCAGAACCCAGGCTTTGGGCTCCCCAAAACATCCTTCACTTGGGTCTGTATGCAAGAGAGCCAAACTGGGGCAGGGCATGAGGAGATGAGATTTATGGATAAGCCACAGGCACAGAGAAGCACACGCCAGGCTGGAGGGAGTCCAAGCGCACACAAGCCCAGGGCTCTTGGAGGTGACCTAAGTCACACCACCATAGATTTCCTGTAACCTTGGTTATGCTCACTTCTGGATTTGGTCCATGCCTCTGCAGAATGTCTTGGACATGGAAGTAGGGGCAGCTGGTTTAGTCTCTCATTGTACTGGTATTACTGGTTGGAGGAAAAAAAAGAGACAGCTTTTATGAAAATATATTTCCAATGTTTTCTGGCAGACAAAGCACCAGATTCCTTTCTGTTGATCCCTTCCAGTCTGCTGCCCTCACTCTTAGGAATTAGCTGCCTGCCATGCCTCTACAGAAAGCCTCTCCTTCATTTATTTGAATTTCCTAGGGATGAGCATTCAGGGGCAGCATCTCAGCTGATCCCTGAATATCTGCCTTTCTCCATTTATCTGGCCCTTTTTCCCAGTGCTGTTTTCTTTGATTGCTTGAATTGTATTTGCAGTCAGTGATAATGAATTCACACCCCAAATCCATTCAGCATCATGTCCTTTATTGTCTTGATAGGGCTGCTGCTGTTTGGTGTCTATTCTGTCCTCTGAAGTGAGGTTGATTGTCACTGACATTTCACCTGTGAGGGAAATGTCTTCAGCTTCTGTGCTGGTATATTCTGAGTTTTATGCTAGAAAAGTTCTCCAAGGTTTTGCTGTGGTTGGGTTATGTCCAATGTGTAGAATGGCACGTGAAGTGGACTGAGGGATGAAGAATGTGTCCCCTTTTCCAGCTGTAGGACCATCCTTAAGGCTCATGGTGGGCTGTCTGCAGCTGTTCTGGAAAGAAACTTTCTGGACACAGAGATTGTGGAGCAGCTCTTACAATTGGTTTAAAATTCCTTTGTGTATCTTTGAAATACACCTGAAGATCAGAGTGGGGGTACTCGTATGATAGAGGATAGATATTGTCATTTATATGCAACTGCACTCTCTCATAGGTTGTTTCTTCCCTCAGGCTTATGGTTAGGGAAAAAAGATCCCTGGTTCTGTTTCTTGCTGTTCAGCAGGAATGCTGCATTCCCTTTCAAGCTTTGCTTCATGTAGCATTCTGCTGTCATCACTGTGATAACGCTTTCAGGAGAGATTTGCTCTTGTGCTTGCCCACATCCTAGAGGGATCTGTAAGAAACTTACAAAACCAGAGGAGCACTGAGTTCCTGTACTCCCTTCGTGGATCAGGAAGGTGGAGGAGAAGACATTCCTAAATGCAGATCTCTTCATTAGGTTCTGTTGCTCCCAGTTCTTTGAGCCTGTGTAGGTGCCAGTTGAGCTACTGCAGCAGAGGCAGCTACTTCCCAGCACGTGCCATTTGTCAGATCCTTGAAATCTCATGCTCAATCTTGGGATTGAAGGTTGGAAATAACAGCTCTTTTGGTATGCCTTTTCCAAAATGTCCTCAGAATTACACCCTGGAAGGTTAGAGGCGTGGACAAACACAAGGAGGGAGGAGCAGTAGGAATGTTTCATTTTATTGTGAGTTTGGGAAAATGTCTTTGGTGTGTAGTTGGAATGTATTGTTGTAACCAAGAACAATAAACATAATAGCTGAGAATACATAGAAGTATTTCAGGATGTTAAGGAGTGACAGAAAAAAAAAATATTTGTCCCACAAAAGCCCATCTTTTCTGCTAGATAATGATATAAACCCTGTTTATTTCCAAGCAGGCAATTTGCACATCTGTTCTGATGTTACTGTCCTGGTTTGTTTGCTATTATTCTTTGATGGGAACACCTAAATTGTTTACAGTTCACAGCAAGACCTATTTAGTTGGGTCACTTGGTTTCTTCATGCATGTAAGACATTCAGGGAGTTCTTTGATATGCAGATGGGAGGAATCTGATGAAAAACTGTAGAAATGGTGAAGGTAATTTTTACTTCTGTTGAGTCTTGCACCTGACCCAGCGTTAGCTGTAGTTTTAAATTTAACTCTCATGTCAAGGAGAAACTTGAAAATAAATCATGTTTTATAGTCTCGATAATGTGATGTCTGTTCCAGCTGATACTTTATTTCTTCAGTCCTTTGATTCTTTCCATATGAAGGCAGCAAATACTTCCATCAGGTTGATATGGCTTTTTCTTTCCTTAGAAGTTGGATACCTTTAAAATAGCTCGAGCAACTGCATCTCGAAAATTTGCATAAATAAATCAACTGTGTACTGTGGCTTTTGTGATGTTCAGTCTTTATTATTTGATGATTAAATGTAATGCAATTTACTAATGAAGAGATGTATTTTGAAGAGCAAAGGTCAGGGCCAGATTTGAAGACTTCCATTGCCTGAAATGTCTAAAGTAATTTTAATCAGGGAATTTACTTGCCATCATCAAAGCACTTTTCCTTTCATGATTTGAAAAAGTCTTGCTGCTGATGTTTATAATTATGGAACACCACCATCAAACCCTTTGCTCATCAAGTTTCATTACAGTGATTTATTTGACATGCAGTAATACTTGTAATGCAGAACAGAAACAGAGCTATTGATTTACCAGCAAATTCATTAAAATTGTGTAAGTATTATTGCCAATAGATACACAAGGAACATAAATTATTTTATTCTGTTTTTTGAATTACAGAGGGTCTGTCAAGGAGCTCCATATAAAGCAGGGCAGAACGCTGATATTTCTGAACATTAGCAGATTCTGCTGGAATAGCTTTTCATATTTAGAGATCTCTTACTGTCATATTTTGCTTACAAAAGTATGTTGGTTGGTGCAGTCTTGCAAGAAGATGTATTTTATGACCTGTAATGAAGTCAGGAGTATGGTGAGTGAGATATCAAGACTGTTTTTTAGGTACTAAATAGATGGCATAATGGGGAGGGAAGATGATTTTCATTTTTCTGCATCACAAGTTTCAGGTTCATCCAGAAGCTGCCATGTGTTTAAAATATTTTGCTGATATCAAGAACTCCTTAAACTTGTTTTTATTTATACTAAAATGATTCCAGAAGTGCAGGGCAGGGCTTTTGCTTGAGTTATATCTCCAGAGTGTTCTTTTGTGCTGTATCTCTTAGATTTTGTAGGATGTTCTACAGCACCTGCTCCAGTGGAGCTGCAGGATTGATCAGTGTCTGCCACAAACTGGTGGAGTGACTTTGCTGTTGTCATTAGTAAGTGCTGTGAGTTGTTGGTACTGTGCAGGAAGAAAAGCACCATCCTATTAGACCAGTGATGGAATTCTCTGGAGAAATGTGGAGACTGAGTTGGGCTCTAGAGTGAGTTTGGATCTCTGTGGGATTTACTCATGGAAGGAACTGCTGATGCACTTAAAACTGCGCTGAGTTCAAGGGCACATTTTGTTCTTCACGTGTTTTACTGCTTTTCCTGAAGGATTTTGATTTTTTTTTCCCTTTGCTCTTTCTGTAAGCAGTTCCATTTTGTGCTTATCAAGGCTCTGCCAGATGCCACGCTGAACAGTGTGCTTCTTTCCCCAGTACACAGCACCTACTCCACTGTTGTTTGGTTTCCTTGCCTAGCCTCAGGCAGGATTTGTTTTTTTAATTACAAAGTTAATTTTTTTCTTTGGACACAATTCAAACAGCTAACAGTAATGCTCATATATCCCTTATGCCTATGACAGGTTTTCCATGTAAACAAAAATTGCATCTGTCCTCAGGGACTAACTTCTATGAGTATATATCATGAAATGTTGGCTATTTTTATAAGGTATGTAAATGAAAATGGAAAATACTGAGAGGCTGTCCTGGAATGTGAAGAGCTTATATTTCTGTCTGAACTTGGGTAAGCAAACCTGTCCTTGCTTTTAAAAATGGTTGTTTTATTTGATTCAGGGCTTCGGTTTTGGCTGATTGGTAGTGTATGACCCTTCATGTCATTCTGGATCTAATGGAGATTCCAGTGAAATCACAGAATTGAGCAGTCAGGAGCCACATGAGACTGCAGCAAGCAGATAGGAAATAAAAGCTGAGTTACTCATTGGCCCTAAAATTGAGTGGTTCTGCAAAAGGAACTGGAGTCAGTGCTGGAGTGCAGGGAATTTCAGTGATTTGCATGGGCTGAGAACCTGCCTCATGATCTCCCAGCAGCAGGATTTGACTGTGCTGTGCTGCATGTCTGTAGATGGAGGACAAGTTGGGCACCAGCAGAAATCCTCAGGATCTGTGTTTTGGTCATCTGGATCAACAGAACCATCCTGGGCAGGTCAGGAAGCCTCACACAGCACAGCATCAGAATGACTGGACAGGCAGTATTTTTTTCCCAATATTTTTTCTAAACTTAACAAGTTTTACAAGAATATCCATTCCATGTGTGCAGTCATTGCTCCTGAGGTGCATAAATGTCTCTGCTTCTACTAGGAGACAAATTACTATTGTGTTGATGTTTCGGCTCTTTTAAAGAGCCCGTGGATAGGAGCAGATGTGTTCATGGAGGCACTGGGCCTCAGGGCTTTGGCATCAGGATAAATTACTAGAGAGTAACAAATCACCTCGTGTCAGTTGCTCACTTGTGAGTAACCACATGCACAGTCCTTCCCTGCAGCACCTCCGTATCAGTGAAAGGTACTCTGAAAGGAAAGCTACCTTAATTTAGGCTCCACTTACTTCGGGAAAGTGCCTGTATGAGACAGTATAAAGTAGCTGATAAGTAGAAACTTGGCACCTTGCAGTGTGACAGAATTCTAGATCTTTTGAGATTCCTTTTACTTTAAATATAGTACTTTTTTTCCTCGTCCAAAAAGAAATCAAAACCAGTTTTACCTTCTTCATCAGTTTCTGACTTCAGAGCATGTTGGTATCTCCCTGTTACTTTCATTGGAAGTTCAGAAATGCTCTTGCTGCTCTATTGAAGAAATACCCTTCCTTAGAGGATTTCTGGTAGAATAAAAATTTGGCAATTTAATTTCCTCACTCAAATCACAGCATTTCCCTCAGAATTTTTTTTTTTTTCCCTGAGTGCTCGAAAAGAAGAAGAGAAAAATTAGCAAGCTCTCCTTAGGTTTGGGCTCTGTTGACTTGATTGGCTGATTTCCATGTTTCTCCAGAAGAACATAGGATCTGAAACTCAGTGTTGATCCCAAAATCACGTAAGTCCTCTAAACTGGATGAAGCAGAAGGAAGGGAACTGAAATGAGAAGAAAGGTGTCCTCCTTTTCAAGCAAGTACTTTCTTTCAGCTGTTTTTGTTCCATGAGCACTGCCAAATCCATCCAGTGGAGATTGGAGTCTGGAGAAAGCTCTCTTCCCACCTCATCTAATGTCAGCCGTGTTGAAGATCTCTACACCCAGTCCTGGCCAAAGACTGTGTCTCGGTGAGGTGTTTGGCTTTGTGCTGAGCTGGTATTGAGAACAGTAAAGGATTGTTGGGAGCTTCGTGATGAGAGACCCTGGCCTGGGCATTTCCTTAGTCTTGGAGCAGGACATTCCCTGCAGCCATTCCTGCTTCCCGTGAGGGTCTGCTGGCAGCAGTCCTTTGAATGGATGTGGAAACTGCAAACATCCTGGGTTCCCAAGGCAGGCTGGACAGAGGGATGTGCCAGTTTGCCTCCATGGTGATGACAGGCCTTGAGGCCTTGGAAATAAGGGTGTGAGGGATGGAATGGGAGGGCTGGGACAACCCAACAGTGAACAAGCCGGGGAAAAGGGAGGGAGAAAGTGGTGACAGGGACTCCAGGGCTCCTCTTCTTTTTCTTGCTTTTGTCCCTTTCGATTGTTTTTCCTGTCGATGCAATGATAAAAATGTGACTAGGCCACAATTTAAGGTGAATGGGAAGTGACTGAAATCTGATAGTACAAGAAAATGTGTTAAATTGTTTTAAGCTGGACTTTCCCATAGAACCAGATCTCAGAGTTGATTGAGCCTTGGGCTAACTGCACTGTGCCTGATTGTCTTGAGCTATTTCTTTGTTCCCATCAAAACCCTAATTCCCAGAAAGCACTTCTCAATCGTCTGAGCACTAAATCCAACTTATGTGCCCCAGAAAGCCTCACCAAAATGTGCTGTGGCAAGGCTCTGACTACCTGTCCTTTCTCCAGTGGGTGATCTGCTGGGGAGCTGGTCTTGCAGTGCAGTCTGAGCTAATTTGCCAGAAATTAAGACAAATTGTTAGAGGTAGAGCAGCCTACTCAAAAGAGCTTTCTTTCTCCCTTTGCCTTTGATTTGTTAAAGGAGGCATGTCTGGGATGGGGACACTTGCATTGATGATTCCTTGGGATGCTTCTGAAGATCCTTCCCTGTGCTCTAAAACTGACCATGAAGGCTCCTCCTGTCTGACAGTGACAGCAAAGGCTTAGGAGGTTTAATGTTCAGGCTTAGCTCCAGTGAGTATCCCAAAATATATATGTCTCTGCAATTCTGGAGCCTGTTTGAATTACTCAGACTTCTTCCTGACAAAGATCATGCAATCCCCTGTGTGCTCTCTGGCTATATTTTAAGATACTTTTTGTGGAGGCTCTATATTAGGTCTTGCCAACAAATACATAAAGCATTGAAATGGGACTGGCCAGACAGCAATGTTTTGGCAGTAACTTCTCTATGTAGGGTGATTGTATGGTCCTTCAGAACTTGGGTGTCTCTCGGTCTTTAATATATTTATTTTGTTAGTATCCCTATGAGATACAAAAATGCTATTACTCCCATTTTACCAGAAAGCCATGAAGTGCAGGTTGAACTCCATGACTTGCCTAAGGGCCATCCAAAATGTGAATTATCAGCTCCAGTATTTCAGTCTTTGCTCTAATCCAAGGACCATCCGTTTTGCAAGCCATCAAGTGGACAGAGGCACCAGAGTCTTTGAAGATAAATCATATACTGTTGGAAGAAAAGTGAAAAGTGCCCTAACCTTACCTTAATTAAGGTGTCCTAAGAAAACAACAATAAAATATATCAACTTGATGGAAGTGTTGAACTTGATAGGGATGCTTGAAAGATTCAGGCAGTAAAGGGCCATTTTTGAAAGAATAGTAAAATACATGAACTGAATGGAAGATGAGTTCCATTAACTCCTAAAAGCATATTCTCCCTATGTGTCATTTTTGTTAGTTGGCCATACTGGTGTTTCCTGCATTGAGGTGATGCAGTAAAACTTAAAAGAATTTGTACAATTTATTTCATGTTGCTGGAATCTGTCTGAGCTGGAGTTTGTACTGGACAGTCACATTTACAGAACTTGCAGTGTGAAAAGCCTTTGATGCCTTTTGCTTTCCTTGTTCTGTTGGGTGCAGTCCACTAAGACAGAGGTTGTTTCTTGCTCCTGTAATGTCATGAATTAAAGTGATCCTACAGTAGTTTTATTTGTTTCTTACAATTTCTTTTTATTGAATTTCTTCTATTTGTTTCTTGTTCTTTTTTATAAAGGAGTGCAGTCTTCCCATATTGCAGTTAGTAGTTGTTGTTCAAAAGCTAATTTGTGAAAATAGTACTTAATTGTGCATTCGTGTGCACGTGCTTTGTACAAGCAGGGCCTCTGTTTGCTGTTTAGATCAAGAATTGGTATCCTACCATCTAATAACACTAATTCCATTCTGGAGCATCCAGGAGGCACCGACTGCAGTGCAACATGCAGCTTGCTGGATGTCAGGACCACTTGCTGTAGTGCCTGAGAGTTTAATTTCCCACCAAACCTGACTGCTCAATGTTGATGTGCTTGCAAGTCTTGTCAAGTCAAAGCATGAGTTAGGACAGCAGCAGCACCGATGCATCTGAGGAAATTCTGGCTCCATTGACTTTGGCAGAGAATTATGAGTGGGTTTGAAGATTTTAAAAATATTTGGGGAATTAGCAATCCTTCTTCTCCACATAAAGTATCTTTTCAAGAAAATTTGACTCTGTTAAAAAAACTCAGTCGCTGCTGAACTTCAGCTGAGTTATTAAAAAAATAAATCTTCAGACTTACCCAAGCTACTAAAATGTTGGCAGGATGAAAACGTAAGGAAAAAGAAGTAATTTCTGGCACGATGCATTCTTTTTATTTTGCATTTTGTTACATTTATATATGAGTCTATTGTTGCTACTTGCTTTCAATAGAAGGCAGTCATTACACAAACCCTTACTCTGGTCACTGAGCCAATCTGCAATTTTAACAAAAGGATTAGATTCAGATAACTCAACTGGCCTTTCTCAGAAAAGCAGCCTGATAATATTTAAGGACCACCTTGACTGATTATAAATTTATCTTCCAGTATCCTTATTAAAGAATCAACAGAGAAGTCTCAAGCACTTCACCAGCAGAGAGAGAGAACTAAAACTCCACATTGGTGATGACTGAGTGTTGCTGCAGAATGAAAACAGACTTTGTCTTGCAGATTTTTTTTTGCATTGTTTTAGTGGAGAATTGTTAGGAAACTTTCAGAAGTGAAATGCTCAGAAATGTCTGTGGCACACTGTTCACTCCTGGAAAGTTAGAGCCCCCGTGCTAAACCCCATAAACTATATGTAAAAGTGTATTGTTTTGTTTAAGCTGAGGCTCCACCATTGATTTCAGGGTACGTCACAGTGCAATAAAACTGTGGCCTTTGGTATCTCCTGAAAACATCACTGTTTTGTGAATTACACAAGAGATGTTAAAACTTGATGTCTGGAGAACAAGATGTAACATGCCTTAGAGGGTCAGGGTCATAGTCAGTGTCAGCTTGGAGACGTAATGTTTTCCTGGCAAGACAGCAAGACTTGCCATCCCTTTGGATTAGGAGGAGAAGGGACATTTATAGGTAGAGCTGAGTTTATCTTTGAGAGAACAGTGCATCCTTTAGGGCTAGGAATGGTATATTGCACACATTGTGTAGCACAACCTGGCCTGCAGCATAGAGAGATTACAGGGGGGTGAAGAAATGCTGCTGGGATGTGACCAAAGGTTTGCGGTGGGTGGTGATGCCTGAGGGAAATTAGTGACTATTAAAATAGGTGCAGGCGAGGTAAATCTCAGAATGAAAAGTCAGTCCCTGTAGTTCTTACTGATTTTGTTGTCTCTTAGGTAAAAAATCACAGACTTTAGATAAGGTTTTGGTTGCAAGGTTGGGATTTGATTCACTAAGTATTTTAAATGATTGTTCCTAATTAATTTCTAATAAAAACATGGAGATAAATTATGGAGAGCTCAGAATGCATTTCTTAGTTCTACCTCATATTCTTGTCTTTCAGAGGGAACTTTGTCCAGTGTTTGTTATTTACAAAAATCCATTATCAATGATGTTTGCCTATCTCTGTAAAAATACAGTTGTCTCAGAGAAATAATGTTTAATTTTATAAAAATGACTTTTCCTTTAGTGCAACCCAAACTGCTTGAATTGAATGATCTTCTAAATAAGAAAACTTCTAAACTTTAAAAGGCAAGGACACAGTGCAGCAGGATAGAGATAATAAAACATAACAAAGATACTACAAACAGATGTCTCTGTGCTTCAGCAGCCTCCTGTGAGCTGTCAGGTACCACTTAGCAGAGAGTGTAGCTACATTTGTGCCATTTGTTTTTGCTAAGAACAAAGGATGTATTTCAAGCAAGTTATTCTAGCAGAAACACTTATCTGCTGTTAATAAACAAATAAACAACAAACCAAACAATATCTGTTTTGGTTTATTTTAGTATTTTATCTTTTAAGTTTTGTGCTTATATTATTTTTCAAATGCATTTTCCTTTGGTCTCCTGTTCTGTACATTGTGTGGGGTTAAGGCTTGTGTGTCTTGTTTTGTCTGCACATCACTAGCAAAAGAAAATTGACTTTAGGGTGGAGATTTCAAATGAGATGGCAATATGAATAATGAACAAGTACTCAGTTTCCTGTCTCCTTATCCCAATTGATAGTGTCACTGTATTGCTAGGAAAAATAACTCTGTATATGGCACAGTGCAAATTGGGAAACTGGCCTCAAAATACCTTCATATCTTGTGCTGAAATCCCATCCTGGCGGGCAATGCTGAATTTAGAGTGCTAGGGTTTTAAAAATACAGGGTTTCTAAGCAACAGTGTTTATAGAGGGAACACTTCTTGTTCCCAGTTTTGCCTTTGACTGCTGTATCTATAAAATAGCTTAAACCAACAGGTTTCCATGTTGCAGAGTGATTAATTTTGATACTAATGAAATGGGGCCCTGCTGCCTTTCTCATGCTCCCATGTACTTGCAGTGTTTTGTGGGCAAGGTGCAGGATCTTGTGATGAATGGGTTGCTTTGAGCATTCTCCTCATTTTACAAAGCATATTGTTCAGGGCTGGTTTTGTGAACAGCAGCTCAGCCATCCATAAAATCCATAAATTGTAGGATAAGAACTTGCAAAGGAAAACCTGGCATTGACAAAAATCTTAGCTTTATTTTAAACATAGTATCCTAAGGAACGGAAGAATGTGGTACCACAAATTATGGAAAATGCTGTTTTACTAAGAAAACAAGTTCTGCTTGTCCCAGTGTTGCGTGTTTTCCCCCTTCTTCCAGATGATTTATGTGGTGACTTTCACAAGCCTCATGGCATTTTGTTGAATTCCAAAGGAACTTTAACATAGAGATGTGTGTGATAGGATTAAAACTCAAGCATCTGTCATTTACATGCTAATCTCTGCGGATTAGGAGAATTTGGCAGTAATTACCAGAGCCAGTGATGGTGCATACTGATTTGAGGTAATGCCTGATGTCCATTGCCTTGTGCTGGGAGAAGAACCAACATCACCTTGTGTCAGAGCCAAAGCAAAGAGAGATAATAGATATTGTAGTAGATACTGGCCTTTCAGAGGATGCAAAGTCTTTTGCATAGGATGGCTGTTTGTCAGCCCCAGCTGCTGGCAAAAGGCTCCTCACTGCCGCGTGTGGCTGAGCAGTGCGGGGCGATGACTGGGTGTTTATAAAAACCAGTTTAGAGTAACTAATGCATGAGATCACTTAAAAGGAGCCCTGGGATCTTAAGCAGCTAAAAGAAACTGTTGCCTGTTATAATTAAAAATCTTGATTTCAAAGACAGTCTGGTGAGATTTAATGATTATTCCTGATTTTATTTTTTTACAGACGATCTAAAACTAGGAATAGTGATTTGAGACAAATGGCAGAAGCATTTTCATGAATCAGTATCAAGTGTATTTGAAGAGAGTTTTATTTCCCCGTATGTCTAGATTGTTGTAATGATATTAATCTCTACAGAGCGTCCTGACTCCATGCAGTATTCCCATGTGCTAATGTTTGCATTGGCACTTTCATGTTGATGGATGTATGTGCAAATCCAGTCTTCTCCCTTCTGATTCGACAATTTAGGAGGCTGCTGTGAGAGTTATTTCTCCTGCAGCCTTCAGAGACTTCCTCATTAAATCTTGCTGAGTTTACTATCAAGTGCTGCATTTTGAGTCATGGAATGGTGGAAGGAACATCATGGATCATCTGGTCCAACTGTTCTTGGCAAGAGTATGCTCAAAGAATCAGAGGATTGTTTAACTTGGAAAAAGACTTCTTAAGGTGCAACTTCTAGCCCAACCCTGCTGAGTCCACCATTAACACGTCCCTAAGCACCACATCTACCCAGCTTTTAAAGTCCTGCAGGGATGGCGACTCCAGTGCTTTCCTGGGCATCCTGTTCTGATGCTTGACAGCCCTTTTGGTGAAGGAATTTTTCC
Organism: Vireo altiloquus; assembly: GCA_013396875.1. Lineage (NCBI taxonomy): Eukaryota > Metazoa > Chordata > Aves > Passeriformes > Vireonidae > Vireo > Vireo altiloquus. The sequence goes on along the minus strand of VZRF01013261.1, from coordinate 1,170,594 downwards.
TGATATCCAGTATAGACAAGATGGCCTAGCACCAGCTTAAAGTGTCATCTTAAAAGTGACAATGTTGAGGAATCAATTTTGGGAAACCTCACTCTCTTTAGGGAGTTTGTTGTTCAAGCAGAATGTGTGGCAGAAGATTAGGAATATAATTTATAATTTAAAAAAAAAAAAGGAGGTGAAAATTATTTTTTAGTGCACCAGTTTCTTGAGCCTTTGTTTATTATGTATTCTTTATTAACTAATTCCTCCAGGACAGTTTATATCTAGATCTGTTTGCCTTCAGAAGGAGCCTGTTGAGTGAGCATGGCATGGAGTGCACAACACACAAGATCTAATCTAGCAATGGCATGTGTGCAAGTAAAACTCTGTATTCATTCATTGCCCCGGGGATTTCGCTGGGGCTCTGCCTGGGCACCCACTTCTGTCTCCGTGGAATAAATGGCAAATAGGAGTCATGTGTCTGAAAGCAGCACAGAGCTGTCAGATGCTTGTTTTAGCCAGACTTTACTATTTGTATAAACACTGTAAGCACTCTTATTGCAGAGCTTGGAAAACATTTTGCTTTGCTTTCTTTGTTTTGGTTTGATTTTATTTGCATGCATCGTTTTACATGTGGAGAGATTGACCCAATATAACCAACCAGATTGCAAAACAGGTAGAAAAAGGTTTTTCAAGCAAAATTTGTTTCCTTGTGTCCTTTCTTTTTCTGGAACCTAAGTTCACCAAGAAAACCCCTATTTGAAACAGTCACTGATCTGCTCATAATGAATGTTAAAAAATATAATCAAGATATCCTCTGGTTTGTAAATGTGAGTTCGCACTTTATTGAAAGTGGATCAGGCTGAAATGTTTATTTTAGACAATGAATCTGAATACTGAGATGTACAAATATTAGTTTTTCATCTCTCTTCAGAACAGGCAAACATTGGGAGGTGAACTTGCTCATACTTCCACTGCCACTTGGGTAAAGTATTTTGGACACTGAGGTACAAATTTGCTTTTGCTGTGGGCTTTTTTTTATGTATATATTCAGGATAATAAATATACAGAAAAGATACATTCGTTATTGACTTCCTAGAGACTAGCCGTCTGATTTATGGCTTCAAAGTGTCTCCATTTAATCTGTCAAAACTGATTTTAAACTTCATTTGTCTTCTGGTTTTGGCAGCCCTTTTTACCTTGAATTCAACTGTTTGACATGCATTGTACCAGAGTCACATTTTAAAAACATTTACAGTATGTTGCTGAAAAAAAAGGTTCAAGTTGGTACATCTGCTTTCAATATTATGCATCTCTCAAAGTGAAAACAATTTGAGGGCTGGCATTGGGAATGTTCTTGTTGTAGCTGTAAGCACAGTATTTAGGTAACTTAGAAGAATAGAGTAATAATTACAGAAAATGAATTGTCACAGAATAACATTCTCCTGTGATTATCACCAATTACAGTTAACAGCTCCAGCGACCTTGCTGATTAGATGCAGAACATGATTTCCCTAGACTGAAAGATGGGCCATTTCTCATAAGATTTTGTTAAAAATTACTTTCAGAGATTGAATTCCTGCAAACTGGGCATCAACAGCCCCCTCAGGCCTGGCACAGACACCTTGAAATGCAGGACAGCTCAGCATATCTGGGGCTGATAAAACTTCCTGCTCTCCCTTTGCCCCAGTGGAGCAGAGCCTCAGCTTCTGGCTTCTCTCCACGCTCTATTTCAGGCACTGAGCAGCACTCCTCTCCTGACTCTGAGCTCAGTGGAAGGAGAGTGCCTTGCAGGTGGAGGGGTGGTCCAGCGCGATGGAGCTTGGTACCAGTGAGACCTTCAGTAGTGGTGCAGCTCTGATAGCGAGGCAAGAGAGAAATCTTGGCTAAGTACCCACAGCTCTAAGGTCCCCTGTAGTACCTGTGGCTTTTAATCACACCTGCATAGGCTTGTTTTTATCAGAACATCCTTCATGGGTCTCTCCCCATCTTGCATGTTTTCACCTTATTGTCACTGTGTATTAGTTCTTTCCTTCACTAGTCTGGATGATTGTCATTGAGGGAATATTGCATGAGTAAAGCTCATATGAGAGGATGAATTAGCAAAAGAAACACAGGGTAATGGAAGCTGGGTGGATCTGCTGACGGTGTAGGTTGATCAGAAAGGCCTTAGGAATATTCTGCAGAAAGGCCTGGAAACAGAGTGAGGGCCAAGAGTTGCAAGTCAGAGGTGGAGCCTGTGTTATGAGGCTCCTTATGTCCCTGGTAGGCACTGTTCAAAATAAGAGTGAAAGAAAGGCAAACTGAAGGTGCAGCTGGTGGGAGCTGTGTGTGATGACTTCCCATCCATGAAGCAATGCCAGAGACTGAATTTTTTAAGTACTGGTATGCAGACAGTTGTCAGTAGCAGCAGTATGATTATGCTATATTTGGATTTTTTATTGAGATTACAAACCAGATTGACTGTGAAGGTGAAGAGGGAGAAGAGACACAGAGAAAGAACTAAGCTCTTTGAAATGAAGAGAGAAGTGAACAGGATCCATGCTCTGGACAGTTCACTGGAGTAACTTCTCCTGGTGCATCACAGGGTTGGTCATGATTCCCATGATTCCCAGGATAACCTGGTGTTGATATGTGCAGCCACCTGCTGAGGCTGACACTCCTGGTCTGCATTCATCTCAGACCTGCAGGGTGTAGTGTTGGGGGATTCTTGCCTGTATTCTCATCAATGTAAGGAAGGATTTAAGCAGTTTCATTTGTTTCTGCATGTGTCTTATGCTGAGCCTGGGATTTTTATTCTTTCAGTTATGCTCTGTAGCTTGGAATGCTTAACAGAGCCAGGCACAGGCAGTGCACAGGGATGAGAGAGCTGGAATAGAAAAATAAACAGCGGAAACCCACAGCTGAACTACCAGATGTTGGGGTTTGTCGAGACTTTTTTATAAGAACCCAAGGACTCTGACTGGGGTCATTATCCCACCAACCACTTGTCAGTGTAAGTCCCTCTTTCTCTTCCCCCCTCATTCATCTCCACTCCTGCCTATAAAATATCCCAGTCCAACTGTAACTGAAAGAACTGATTAGCTACTATTTCCCTAGAAGAGAGGATGCCCAATGCCCATCCAGGCAGGGTTGTGCAGGCCACCGTGTCACCTCTGGAGACATTGCCATGGCGCAGGGCTTGCCTTAGACCATAGAGAAGCAGGTCACTGCACAGTAGGATGTTTAGGCAGAACTTATTTCCTTCTTTACTGAAAGCACTGAGGGAGAAGTGTGAGGGGCTCCCTGTTGCAGGGGCAGACCGTGGTGGGGTGTATGTGTGTGAGAGAGATCTCTCCCTGTCTCTTCTCGTGGGCTTTTCCCTACTTTCTGTCCTGCCAACCGTTAACTGCTGGTCTTCAGCACCAGGCCTGAGCCCAGCTCCACAATTCTCTCCTGCACTTTGAGAGGTTAGACATGCTGTGCTTGGCCCATGATGTAGACAAAAGATGTAGAAACCTTTAGCTACAGTTGTGTTAAGGGCACTGCTGCTGTGCTGAGTGGCACTGCCTCATCATTCCTTTGTGCTCTGCTGCCTGCATCTGTCTTAGGCTGTGAACTTTCTGAGACAGGAGCCACATTTCTGGTCATTCCTGTGCAAAGTAAACTGCAATGGCATTATAATCCTTTGTGCTTCAACAATATTAATGAATAAATAACAGGATATGCTGTAGAAAGTTCTCACTGAATGTACAAAGAATAGTCCCCTCTCTGGTGTGAGGGGAAGAAGAGCACAAGGTTCCCTCACACCTCCCCCATGGCATGCCTGTGTACTTTGTACAAACACTGCCTGTGTCTCAGAAGCAGAAGCTAGGCATAGGTGACGTGACTTTGACGTGACTGCACTTCAGTCAGGTGAGGGTGAGGAGAGAGGCCATGGATGATCCCAAGCAGACTGCAGTAATTCCAGTGCTCTGGCCTCTGCTGGATGGGTGTTCTGCAGCAGAGAGTGAAGCAGGTGCTACATGTGCCTGACAGTGATTGTAGTGCATAGCAGTCATCAAGGGTCCGAGTCCAGAAAGAAAGTCAAGAGAGATTCCCACCAAAGCTAGTAATTGTTCTCTTTTTTTGCTTGTTTATTTTCTATGCAGTTAGCAAAACGTGGCTCTTCATTATGGATGGTGTAACCAGTCATTAGCTGTATACACATGGCTGGGGTTCAGTTTCACAGAAACAGGATACTTTGCTTTTCCACACTGACTGAGAAGAGGAAAATGCACTGATGTACTGAGCATGTAGGCTTGAGCTTTGGGAAGCCACTCTTGCTTGTGTGGGACTGGTCTTTGCTGCACATGAGCGGTTCACTAGAGCTTAATGCTTTCTAAGCATCTCCTGTGTAAGTGCCCATGGCTGACAGTGCAGAGCCTGACCCTGGCTGGCCTGTGAACCACGCTCAGAGCAGTTGTGCCAGGCTGATACAGCCACTGGAGACAGGCTTGGATCCTCCCTGCAGCACCAGGACTCGGGAGCAAGTCCCACCACCTTAGACATCCTGGCAGCAGGCTCTGAGGAGTCCCAGCTTGGCTGTTGCTCATGTCTTCTTTCCTTGCTTTGCTTTCTGGAAAACTACTGCTAATGATTTGCAGTGCAAATAATGCATGAGACTTGCTTCTGTCATATCACAAGGAGTGATTTTGGAGCTGTGCTGTTCTCATGTTTTCCCTCTTGCTGACTTGCTGACAATGAGACAGAAAAAATTCTTGGTTTTCTCTTTTTGGGAACTTCCAGAGGTTGCATTCCTCCCCCTTAATCTCAGCTAATTTCTTAGTCAGCGTGCTTAGGATCACATGGATTTCTGCCAGGTAAGTAGGGATTTTTGTGAGCTGTAGTCTGTTCAGTCGGCAATCATTTTAGCTGTAAAAGGCCATGGCTTAGCATGGGGCTCAGATGACACTCGCATTCAGCTTCCAGCTCCTTTATTTTTTAAATGGCTTTAGTTACTCTCTGCTTTTTCTTGCAACCCAGCAATAGGGTTTAGATCTATTCTGTAAAACTAGTGCTAAACCAAACAAGGCAAACCTAAGAAAGGCTTAATTAAAATAACAGAAATCTCACACTCACTGAATCTATTGCTGGAGCTCTTTTTGCCTGTAAACAAAAAATTCAAATGGCTGTTTTTCCCCCCCTTCCACAGTTTCATAAGTGGTTACTGAGCTTCTGCAGTTGCTACATTCCTTAAAAAGTTGTTATTTCTTTTTTGGTCACACACTAGGGGACTCCATTGTTTTCAGTGGTGCCTATTGAGTTAGGCCCATCGACAGCAGAACTCATTCTGGGTCATTAACTTTGGAGGCACAGTAGTATAATTTGGTGACTTTATTCTGTTTCTTAGCAGACACTTGTATTAAAGTCACGCACACACAAAACCAGAGTAACCATCCTTCTCCCTTCCTGCAAACTCTGAGAATCTTAAAGGACCTCTTAAAGACCATTTAAAGGACCCCTTAAAAACCATTACAATTCGTAAAGTTGTGTTTAGGCACATATTAGGCAGAAGTAGCAAAACAATGCTGCTGTCTTATGTTATTGATTCTAGTGCTGTGCTGTTCTAGTGTTGACAATTTAACAAGGTTCCTTGGAAAAACTGGCTGTGTTTAAGAGAAGATTCACACAAATGATTCATGATCTGGAGAATATACTGTAGTGTGAGAAAATGAGGAAAGCAGCCAGTTAATAAATGAAGAAAAGGTAGGAACCAAGCCTGAAGTTATTTGCAGAGGGAGAGAGTACCAGGTATGTCATGTGTTCACCTAGCACACAAAGTCATAATGTGAGACCCAGTGCCCGAACTGGAGTCAAACAAGTTGAAGCTATATAAAATTCATGCTGAGAACCATGGAACAAACTGCTACAGAAGCAATTCTCCATCATTTAAAGATTTCACTTGAGATTTGATGTCTTGCTAAAAGATGCACTCGAGATCCAACAGTGTGTGGTTAAACTAGATGGAGATATCCCAGAGGAAATAAAATGCACCAGGCACACTGGCATTCTTTCTGGGCTCAGTCTGTAAACTGTGTGGTCTTTGGAAGTTTCACTCTATTCCTGTGCTATGCTTGCTATTCACAAACTCGGTCACTTCACCCTCGAGGTCTGTTTTCCACTTAGAAATAGTTCTTATACAACATTTGGTCCTGATATTTAGGGAACCTTGCACACCTTTTGGCCACACTTTGTGTGCAGTGAATATTTTCATTGCCTTAGCTCTTAATCTGCCTTTTTTCCCAGCACCAAATTTACATAGAAATGCACATGATCAGGGTTAGCAGTGTGCTAAGGTAATGGGAAAGAGGAAAGGAAAGGAATAGTCTGCCCAGAGTCGTGTAACAAGCTAAACTTCCTCTGAGACCCTCAAATCTAGTCTGAATAGAAGATCGTTCTGTCCATGGCTCTCTGCTCACTTAGGTTAGTCAACAATATTTACTGAGTTACTGGCTACATTCTTTGTATCTCTAATCAAGCACTGGAAGCTGTTATTAAAATGCAGATGTCAGAATTCAGTGTGCATCTTCAGATACTCAGTTCTGGAAGACTTCTTAACTCTAGTCTTGCTTTTTCTAGTTTTGTAGTGCTGTTCATTTCACTGCCTGTGGCAGAGACTCCTGACTGACAACCAGACAAGAACAGAACTGGGCTCAGAGACAGTATGATTAATGAATTACTCTCAGTTCCGTGGAGATGGATTGGATCAGCATGTTAGAATGATTTCATGCCTTTCGCATATTCTTGATGGCAGGGATGGTCAGCAGAAAAAGTTCTGTAGATCTGAAGAGTCAGCCCTAATTAGAGTTCTGAGACTTCTCTAACACCAGAGTCTGGATGTTGTGCAAGTATGTGCACTTTCCTGAGAGTTTTTGTTTGGTGTTTTATGCTGCTAAGTTGTATTTTGGCATGCGGGGACCTTGGTGGAGGCAACCTCTGCATGTGTGCATTCGGTAAGTTCTATTCTGAACTTTCTAGGCATTTTTCAGAGGGCAGTTTGATGCAACAGTAAAAACCAACAGGAAAACTGGATCATGCCAAAGGTTCATTAATCTCATTATTCTCTATTTTACCCAAGAAAAAAGATAAGCTAATCCAGATAAGATTTAACTTCTGGATCTGCCTGCCATTGTGCTGTTGGCTCACAGTGAAGGAAGCCTGTACGTGCTCCCAGCTACAAAGAACAGAATGTGATAGTGAAAAGTGTGGAGAAAAAAGGTGTATAAAATACAGAAAAAGGACTGCTGAAGGCAGTTCAGAAGAGAGACAGAGGGAAGAGATCAGAGCTCTGGAAAACATGATTTATGAGAAAAAAACTTGAATAATGAGAGCTGTGTAACACTGGCAAGAGGCAACTGAGTGGAGACAGCCTGCAAAAACATAAAAGGTTGCTATGGAGGGCAAGAGAACAGACTCCTCTCCATGTCTAGTTTGGACAGGACAATATGTAACAGAGTAAGTTGTGCTAAGGGGCCTTTAAGCTAGACATAAAGAAAAAATTCCTAAGTCAAGTGAAATGACTGAATAGTTTGCTGGAAGTTCTGGGGAATTGCTGGAGCCTGTGAAGTAGATTGGTCAAACATCCCCTTAAGTTCGTGAGGTTGGATTATGCTGTAGGGACACAGGACAGAGTAAATCATGTTCTGAAGACTCTTTCTTTTTCATGATTGCATAATGTGTTTGTCAGAGCAAAAGCCTTCTTGTGGTTACAGTGATCCTTCTGTATCTGTTTCTTCACTGGCATATCCAGCTTCATGTAATCACTGATACCTTGTTCACAGGGCTTGTGTGGAAAGTGCAGACCCAGTTTATGGAAGGCAGCATTGCTAAATAAAAACAGAGTGCTCCACATACCTCCTAATCCATAGCAACTGCCCACTGTCATCACTGGAAGATTCACAGAGGCCTTCTAGCAGGAGCTAAACTTCTCATTGTTGTTTATTCAATGTTCATGTAAGACGGCACCATTCAGTCAGAATATTTTCCCTTTTTATAGTACTCTTTAATTTTTCTTCATCCTCATATCTCTGCTTTTCTTCTTCCCTGTGCCTTAACCTCTTCACAGCAGATTCCACAATAGCCTTGTTCTAAACCTTTTACACAGTCTGCCAAAAAATCCCCACAGCAGAACAGCTTCTGGTGGGGATGCCTTGGTTATCCCCAGAATCTGATATTAGGAAGAGATGGATACAGTCAGGATGTTCAGTCCTCCCAGCTGTTGTCTGAAGGTGGCCCATTTTGGACAGACACCTGAACAAGCTACATTTAAGTCATAGAGGGTTTTTTCTGTATTACGTGGCAGATGTCTATGGCACCAAGAACTCCTATGTTTGACACTGTCCTTCAGCAGACTGTGCTTAGTGGCGATACATTAAGTTGTATGTTTAACAGGCACTGCATATGTCTAAGCTCTAAAACTGCACTCAGAGGAGAGTCTGCAAGAGGCCAGTTCATTGGCACTGAGTGCAGAAGGGTAAATTCAATTTGAGTAGAATTAGTCCCAAGTATAGTTCTGGTAAAATAGAAAACGACATTGCAAATCACTTGATGTTAAATATATTTCAAATCAAGCCGTGAAATAATGCCAAAATCCTGGCAGAAAGAAATGTCAAACAATGAAAACAGCAAATGAAAAGTAGCAGGGGTAGGCTGTTGCTCTTTTCAGCATATGTTGTGGAAACTGTTTATTTGTCTTGAATTTTCTTCCTGGCAGTGTTAATTCTAAGCTGCAAAGAAGCCATTACTGTATTGGGTATCAAGTGTTAAATGACCAAGGAGATGGTGTAGGTGAAATGTGTGCCTCTATGTGGTAGCAATTTGAGTTTTCATTGTAAAAAATTACTTTACGTAGGAGCACAAAGATGTTGATAGGGGATGTGGGTTACTTATTAAGATGTGAGTGGTCTGCAGTGAGTCTGGATGGAGCTTGTGTATGTGAGGATGTCTCCTTTTTGGTGAGAGCACAGAGCAGCCGATGCAAGTGCGTTAGGAGAATGTGTAGTCTTCAGCAGCCAAATGCATTTTTGCTGTAGCTTTTCATCTCTGATATATAAAGAGCCAGAAAAAAATGTGTGGAAGAAGCTCTTGCAACAAGTGATTCAAGCTTGAAGCAAAGATAGCAGTGGAGAGGAGATGCTCATGAGGCCTCTTGTAGGAAAGGAGCTTAATTCACACTTCTTGGCGGACCAGCAAATGGAAGACAACCCATAGCTGGCAGTGATGTGCAGGTTTCTTAACTCCTCTCCATTGTATTCCTTGTACATGTTGGAGCATTCCTATCACGTAGCAACATGGAAAGTTCTTTCTGGACTCCAGAGCATTGTGGTTCCTATTATGACTTATTTTCTGTCTCTTTTGCCTATAAGTAGACTGGTTTCCAAATGTATGCATCAGAATTACATCCGCAAGACTAGATGTCCATCCACATCCCACCAGACCTTTTCCTCCACCTAGCTTGCATTGAAAAGAACAAAATGCTTTCTAGTTACCAGTTTCCTCCATTTCTCAAAGTTTATTTTTCTGTGTAACCCCAGGTGATCTGCAATGATTCTGTCTTTGTGGCTCTTCCTGACTTAGTGATACTGCGGGCGCCTAAAACTTTGAGCTCAACATCTTGATGGAAATATTTTTTGTTGTGTTGGGTTTTTTCCTTTCTAATGTATTTAGTGTACTGCTGAGCAAGGCAGACACAAATTCCTTCTTGGAATATGTTTATATAAGACATATGCAAGGTGCCATATGGCAAAACCCCAGCCTTCATTCCCTGCACATCCTTGTGTTTCAAATGTTTGGGAGAGCCTATACCCCTGTGGAGTCTTTACATGGTCTGCTGGCTAGAACTTCCATGGAAAAGAGAGACTAAATGGACTAAGTAAAATACAGGGGAGTGGAGATTTGAGAGTTTAAAAGTTCAGGGCTTAGTAAGTAAATGGGAGAGCAATAACCACATGCAGTTCATAGTAGGCATGCTCTGGCTCTTAGGGAATTAAATGACTTAAAGGACAAAACAACATGAATAGATTTTCTCAGTCTGTGCATGTGGAAAGATCCTGATTCCCAATGGAAACATGTAATCAGTGATGGAAGCATCTTTACAATGGGAACAATTCAGGTACCTCATCACAAAATGTGTGAACTTCTGTCTTTAAATTAGAGTCTAGAGTTCTTTCAACCTGCAGGCTCCACCTAATGCCAGGGTGCTGTGAAAGGCCTGATGGCATCCTTTTAGAGCAGCGAAAAAGACAAACCAAGGGGGCCGAGGGCAGGTGAGAATGTATATAATCCTAAACCATGTATAGTTATCTTAAAGCTTGCACCAAAGGCACAATGGCATTTATTTGGAGGGGTATGGATATCATATGGATATGTCAGGAATACTGAGAATTAAACCTATTCCAAACATGGTCTTCTTAAAAAAAAAAAAAAAGAAAATAAAAAGTAACACATCAAATTTCATTACATTGAGCTTATATTCTCCAAGTGCCTATTAGGAGAGTTTTGGGATTTCCTTTTAATTAAAATAATGTTTGTTGAGCTTAATATTTTCCTAAAACATTTATTTTAACGTCTTTTCCCTCGTTACTAAAATCCAAGTAGTGAGGAAGGATAACTGACCACAAAAAAAGGCCAGATGTACTGAGAACAATATTTTTTGAATTGCCTGGCAACAGGAAAAGGGCGATTCCAAGCCAAAGAGACTCTGTAACAACGAATGTAATGAATGTAATGACAAGACCTGTGTTTCCTCAAGTTATGAAAGGTTTTGTCCTGATTGTCACAAAAGAGGCCAATGGTCGTTTTCACTTTGGTTTCATCTCTGTTTGGATGTGTAATTCAAAGGTCCAAGATCCAAATAAAAGCCAAGAATGTTGAGTTTCAAACCTGCTTATAGGGAAAGACTCCTTTTAAAAGTAGGTAGTGTATTTCTATATTTTTCTGAGAATCTATTCACTATTGCCTAAAATGGTTCTATCTTTACACATCCAGAGCCTAACTCAGAACATCAACTGAGGCCGTGAAGTCACTGGAACCAAAGCTCATGGCGTGTGTTTTCCTGAATCTTGGCCATACTTGATAAGTTCAAAAAGTGTTGTGCGGATCTCAGATGGAAATCTAAACTATGTAACATTGCAGCTGGTTTAGCAGTGAAAGATGTAGTAGATTATGTGTTCTTTGCTGCCCTTAAAATATCATGATAAAGTCAAATATGGGAGCCAAATCAATCCACATGCTTGAAAGTGAAAAGGTTACAGATCTGTAAACTACTGAACTGTTTTCAAATTGTGTTAAGCTGGACTGATATAAAATTAACCACGCTTCTTTATTCGGTAGTGCCAACCCTACACATTCACTCTCTTAAAATACTGTGTGTAGTCTGCAAAAATAAATTCCCCAGAACAGAAACATAATGCAATCCAAATAGCTGGTTTTAAAAATAAATTGAACATGAAATAACTAATATGGATGTAGCCAACACTTAGGGTCCAGAATTTACTAGAAAGACACACATGGGTTGTATTTATCTTTCATGAGTTTTCAAGATTGATACTCGACAAATTATTTCTCTATCTGGGTTGTTTTAGTTTACAAGGGTTTTCTTAGCCCTTCTGTCTTCACTCATACATCAATGTGAAAGTAAAGAAATAAGTATTTTTGTTGTCGGATTTTATTGCATGGTTCATAAAAACTTGGAGGAAAGAGATCCTTCTTTTTTATTCTAATCTTATTCAATGCTATTTGTTTTAATCCTAATCTTTTATAGATTGATGTCATCTGTATCTATCTGGAAATAGGCAGAGGATTTGCCACCCCTGTTTTGATATACCAATGTAGGACAATTTTGGTCTTCACTTGACTCTCACTATATGGTATGTTCTGTTCAGTGATAAAGAAAGTTGTGGCTCTCACTGTGTTCTTATTAAGATAATGTACAAGCATTTTAAATAAACGAAGCCATGTCTCTATCAGCTGTATGAAACAGACCTTAAAATGTGAACAGGCTGTAACTGATACAGAGATCCAGGGTGCACCTGGGGTGTGGTGTGAGCTGCTTTGTTCCTCTTTGATGTAGGAACTCTTGAATGCAGCAGCAAAAATTTAGTGCTGTTCTTGTTAGCCATTTCAGTCCTCAGGAAAGGGCAAACAGCAACAAAAGAGACTCAGAGTGGAGAACTTTTCTCTGTGAAATGGTGAAAATCCCAAATGTCTAGAGATTTGTTGTGTACGAGATGGTGCAAATGATTGTGAAGAAACTGGCCAAGAAAAGACCTGAACATCCCTCTTTTTTTTTTTTTGATCTCTAGGCCAAGATCTAGAAATCCTTGTTTAGGATGTTGTTTTCTAAGATCTAAATGAAAATATTAGTGTTACACTTGGGTAAAGTCTGCTAAGGATATAATGGCATCCGTGGCTAATCACTCCAGCCTACTTCTAAAATATTCTTCCTTCTCTTAAGCTGTGTCCTTAATTGAAAAATTTAGGCCCAAACTTGTCTCCCTCCCAAGAGTGGTTCACTGAAACAAAGGAGAAGCCATGTTTTTCCACAAGGCATAGAAAATCTGTCTCCACAGTCACACAGCTGGACCTTGTAAGGAGTGTAAGAACAACTCTAGTATCTATTTTCCATCCTTTGCTTTCCTTTCCTTTGCTACTTTTCTGTTCCTCGGACTTGGGGTTACAGAATTAAGACAGTCCCTCCCACTCACTGTAGGGAATGGCATGACAAGCATAAAAAATTTAGGCATGGTGTTGATTTTGTTGTTATTGTTGAAAATTTCAAAAATGGCCAATTTCATGAATCACTTTGAAGGTTCTGTGTTTTGAAGCACTCAGCTCATTCATCACAGCTTTCAGTCAGCAGCACAGTGCTGTGCATCTCTCTGGATGCTCTTAAATTCCTGACTGTGTAGGAGTTGTGGCAGTCACTCCAAACATACAGGGCTGGGGATTAGTGAGGGCTCTACATGGAGTAGGATGCTGAGTGTGGGTACAGCACCTTCTCTCCCATGCCTTTGCTGTGTTGGCACCTTTTGAGTTAATAATTTCCTCTCAGTGGAGGGATGTGATGGCCTCTTCCAGTGTGGATGATTTTCACTTGTTTGAGAAAATCTGGTACTGTTTGGTCTTTCACTCGTCTCACGTGACTCATCCAGCTGCCAGTAACGGCATTCCATTTCTCAGTGTTGTCGTGGTAAATTTTGGACATCACATCCAAACAAAACCAAGAATGGGAATTTTTTTTTTTTTTAACAAGAAGTAATTAAAGAGGATGAACAGTAAGAAAAAAAGGCAAATGACCTAGTTTGGTCTCTGCCACAAAACCCACAGCTCTCTGGGGATATCTAGTATGTGAGGCAAATATTTCAAATCTGTCTCTATTTCGAATGTGAGTCATTTCAATTAGGCATCTTTCAGTTATTTGTTCATTAGTCTTAATTAGGTAAACTCCAGAGCACTGCAACATGCATTTATTGTTGAGTAATTACCCTTTTGGTAGGTTTTCTTGCTCTTATCTTCTTAGCCTTAATAGCTAATTTTGTTAGGAAGGGTGAAGCCTTCCTGAACGGTAAACAAGGTGTTCCCCAGGGAAGAAAGAGAGCTGTTGTCCTTTAGTAGGGGAGTTTTAAATTCTGATCTCATTGTTGGACAGACAGGTTTGCCTTTGGAAAAGGAAATGTTCTGTTCTGTTCTAGGAGGATCTACCTGTAACAAGCAATGTAGGGCTGACCCTACAGATCCTGACCAGTGTGTGCTGTCCTTCTCGAGGTGTATAGCCTCATCACAGTCCATGGGACCAATTCTCATGTGACTTAATCTGGCATAAATCAAGAAAAGTCTCCCCCAAAGTCAGTTACCCCAGAATGAAAGAAGCAAGATATCCAAAACTGAAATAACTTGATTGCTCATATGGAAGGAATTGCCTGATTGCAGCCTTTGCACACTACTGTATCAACTCCTTCCATTCCCTTCGCAAACGCTTAAATGTGAAGATAGAAATCAAAACTGCAGCACACAAAAAGACAAAAGTTACCTTGATGGATTCCACTTCCATGAGATCCTTCTGGAAACCATTCTGCTTTTATTAGATTTACTCTCTGTAAATTAGGATTAGTTTTTTATATGGATTTATGGTGGCTATGGTGTAGTGCAAGCAGGGTGAACCCTCTGGTCAAAGGCAAGGGAGTGTGTGCTCTTTTCATCTGTTATTGGTAAGTTACAGAATGTAGGTTAAAGGCCCCTCGATACCAGTGAAAGAAGAGATCTGCTTCCAGACATGGAAAGAGCTTAAATCTTATGTGTGCCAGCCAGTGATATTAATATTGTATAGAACAGCCAGTTGTCAGAGGGCCAGATTCTGTTCTCAGTTAGTGATGTAAAGTGGACTTCTTCCCTTTTTTTTCCGAGGTAATGAATTCGCTTTCACATGTGCTTGGACACTTGAACACTTGGGTTGTCTGTGTTCGGAGATAATCTCACAGTTCTTTTTTTAGTTGCTGTGGGGGGGAAAAAACTCATGAGCTGCTAGTGTTCTTCCTTGCCCTTTGTTGTTCCAGCTCACATGTGGCGAGCACATTTCAGAGGCTTTGGTGCAAGTGCAACTGCACTCAGGGCACTGTTGTGCAAGAAGTTTTTTAGCTCTTACTAATGAATCTGTAAGGTACTTTGTGAAGGCAAATGGATTGGCTGAAACACAGAATTTCATGGATTTAGCATAAGTGTCCTGTTCCTTTGCAGGGAGCGAATGTGTTCTCTGATTTGACAGCTACAAGAGAAGATAATTATTTTTGACAGCACAGGGATAGTGTTCATGTTATTCTAGGAAATCTCTGTCTTCACACAAACAGGTATCCGTGTGTGCTACAGTTGGTATTGCTGAGCTTTGGTGGAAGCTTCAAGTTTCTATGTTTTGATAATATGATAAAATTGGTAAAGTACATATTTAGAAAGCCCTAATGAATTTCAGACTTGTATCATTTGGGGAATGAAAGAAAGTGTTTTATTACAAGTCTGGTATAAATCTTAAACATTTAAAAAGGATCTACAGTGTTTTGGAGGGAAGATACATCTTGACTGTATTCCAGGTAACTCTGCTGTTGGTAAGAGAGGAACTGTGAATTGGGTATTGTAATATGATTGATTTACCGTCTTCTCTTGGTGGTGTGGCCTTTAAAAACATATTCACAGTGTTCAGCAGTGTATTTAGATAGCCTTTAAATGTGATTCATCTACCCCAGTTAACAGTCAAAAGTCTTATTATACAGTCTTGCTAAGGTAGGTATTAACCCTGAAGTGAGTTAAATTATGATGGGATGAAGCCAGAACAGGAATGGAAGAAAGCCCGATGGAGCTGTAGACTCCAGAGGATATAATGATAATTTATGTCATGGTTGCAAGCAGGGCAGAGGTAATAGTCATGAAGACCCACTATAAGCTGAAAGGTGTCCAAAGCGATCTTCTTAAACACCTCAGTCTGAACCCACCAAATACAACTGGCTGTGCAGGCCAGAAGATGCTGCATTTCTGTACAAGGAGAAAAAAACATCCATAGTTCACAGATCCAAATTCTTTGCAATTAATTTTTGCTTCCTTGTGAAACCTTTCATTTCCACTTCCTTATTGGAAGAATTTTGGAAGGAAGTCCAAAATGAGTTTACAAAGTAGTTATCAGTGGAGAGAGTTCTTAGTCAAAGCCTTATCTTTTTTTTTACTTATTTTTTTGACAGTGAATGGTGGCTACAATCACTGCAATTTGATCTCTGAGAAGAAGAACATGATGGACATGGAGATGACGAGTAGCTCAGTGCCTGTCTGCAGGCAAGGTCTGTTCCTCCACACGGGGAACTCCCTGATGCGAGACCACGCGCTGTCCCGGGAGAGGCTGCTGCACGTGGGCCAGCTCAACTTGGCGCACTCGGATCTCAGGTATCGTTTCAGGTTTTATCAGCTTGTGTCCTTGGCTCCTCCCAATGCCATGGTGTCACCAAATTACTGCCTGGGAGGCAGGGATGATATTTACTCCCACCCCAGTGTCCCCCACACGGTGATTTGGTATGCCACCATCAAACCTATGGAAAGCCAGTGCCACTTTTATTTCTACAGCATTTGCTTTAATGAAGTATTTGTCATGTTCCCATGCAGCCCCATCATTGGTACTTGCTTTTAAGGGTGTAAAATGAAAATTTGGTCTCTGGTTTTGATATATACACTGTAGTTGGTTATGCTATGAACAGAATCTCTATTTAAACATTTGCTATAAATTAATTACATGAAAACACAGAACTCCATTTTTTTTTGTTGTTGTTACAAATTTAACATTACCAGATTTTAAACAAGAACCCTAAACAGACATCCATTGTGAATAGAAACCTGCTACAAATTAAAATGTGTCCATCTATTTTAATTATGCTGCTTTTTGGCAGGGGATGTAATAGGAATAATCTTGACCTTTGTGAAGAGCTGTAGAAAAGAAAAACCTTAATAAAGCTGCAGCCTTTATCTTAGGTACTTGGAATATTTGGCACTCTGTGGATGGAACTATCAGGCTGAAATTTCCATAGTCACAGCAAGAGGAAATATGGCCTACAGCTTGGTCTTGAAAATCCGACTGTTCCTGATTTTATTATACATATTCATGCCTTGTTTCTCCTTTTCAATTTATTGGTGGGGTAAGAACATCTGTGTTTTCAGGAGAAGGAGGCACGGTAATGTGGCAAGCAAGTGGAAGGACTTTTTTTGCATGTTTGTTTGCTTGTTTGTTTAAAAAGAATAAATAATATCCATGTCATATAACAGAATAATCCACTGTTGCTAAAAAAGGTTTGTAGATGCCTTTACAGCTGGATGTAAATCTGCTCCCTCCTGATTTCTTTATGGCTCAGTGTGGGACTGGTAGTTATCAACTTTTTTTCATTCTGTCAGTGAAGACAATTATGAAACAAAGATAATTAGGGCAGGGGCAAACAAAATGAGGAAGAGAATACTCTGCTTAGATCTTTTTGAATCTTTTTGTGAAATTTACAATGAGGAAATGACAGATACCTTCATACCTGGCATCACAATACCCTCCCTCAGAAATATGAACCCATTCCAGCCCCCATTTGGAAGAGGATTCCCAGAACAACATAAAGGATTTTCAGCTGCATAATAGGAGAAAATAGCAGGTGATAGGCCTGATTCCCTCCCTTCTGCTTTGTGGCATGCTCTAAAGCCTTGAGACTCTGCTGCCTCTATGTTTGGAAATGTTGAGTGAATATCCTGGAGGACCTTTCCATTCCATTCCAGGTTGTTTTTGTGTCCCACTGCTCATGCTCTGCTTGTGTGTCCACCTGGCTAATAGTGCTTTTGTCAGCATGGGATTTGCAAGCTAAAGCCAATACCCAGTTCTGCTCTGTGGTCCTCATAGACACAGTGTCTCATTATATCACAGTGCTTTTCATGAGACACCGAGCAGGTGAACAGCATTTCAGACAACTTCTGTTCATGATGTTTGTGATGCTGAAGGTTCTTGACAAGCAAGTAACAGAAAACATAGTCTTTGCCTGAAGATCTGAAAACAGGAGAACGTAATGAGGTGGGTGTGAGTGCCCAGGACAGAAGTCACTGAGAGCCAAGGGTGCTCTCTGCCTCCCCAGATCTCGGCCTTCATCAGAAAATGGAGGAGAGAAGTAGGGCTGGAATTGTCAGATATTGGAGCACATAAACATCAGGGCAAACTCTCTTTGGTTGTTCTGCCCAGCTCTAATGACCAGCACAGAAATAAAGGGAGACACAAATTCAAACAACATCTCTGGGTAGAACTTTGAAGCACTTAGCATTTCTAGGTTATGGAACATCCAAGGAAAAGCCAAACAAACCAGAGAGTACCTTCCCTAGCAATGAAAAATCTCCCTCAGGGTTTGGGGTTTTGATTGTCCTTTTTTCACTTCAATGAACTGAAACTTCTTGTCCCCATCAGCTTCTCCCTGAAATTGCTTTCTCTTGGAAACTGTATTCTAGGGATGACTGCCTTAGTCCAAGAATCGTGATCCCTCTTCTTCCTGGCCCCTTCTTCCCCCTCAGTTAATAACTATTAAGTTGTGCAGCATAATTGCTGCTACATTCTATCTGTGAACGAAGTGTGTGGGACTGGAAAAGTCCCAATACCTTCCTCACCACAACTGGAGGCAGCACACAGCTCATGTTGGCTGTTTGTCAAATAATCCATTATCAGCCAGGGCAAACCCGCCCACACTGCACTCAGTGCTCGGAGTGTAAAATCCGGGGAAGACATCAGAGCACTCGGATGCTGTTGCACGGGGTCCCTGGATGTGCAGCAGAACAACCCCCTCCAGCTTCTTAAAGCTGTCAGTTATCACCGGGTGCACATTTCCAGTGGCAGTTGAAGGCATGTATGTTTTGTAAATAATCCGGAGATTTCAGATACAGTCATCTTTTCCTCTGAGGGCAGTTGGGAACTGCAGTGCTTCTGGCGTGGTGCTACTGGCCTCATGCTCTGGCTCCAATTACCACGTAAGGGAGCCTCTTAGGAAACACTGCCTCAGTATCCTCTGAGAGGCTGCTGTTACTCTTCAAAGGCCTTACACTCAGCTTTCGTTCACTTAAGTAGCAATTCTGTTCCCTCAGACTGTCCATCCCTAGTGCATGGATGCTCCCTTTGAAGAGAGTTTTGTGGGTATATTCTTCTGCTGACCCCAGTCTCTTTCCAGGACTGCTTATTTGGAAGTACCCCAGAACTGCTCAGGCTGATGTGTGTCCACACAGTGCTCCTTGCACTGTCTTGCTCTTCTTTGTCCCTCTCATCTTGCCTGTTTATTTCATATGCATTTATATTTGGCTACTGTCCAGAGATTGTGAAATCTTTATGGCCGGCACAGCCTGTGTGTGCCAGGCCTGGAATCTGCTCCGTGGCTGTAACAGCAAGAGGCCAGAAGCAAAGAGTCAATGGATATAGGAGGAGCCACCCTGCAAGTTGGCTGCCAGACACCTTGTGTCGCTCCTGCATTGATGTTGTTTCTGTGCCCCTTCTCCCTCCAACGCCCCCAGGACTGGGAGGAATGAGCAGGGCTTTCCCTAGAAATGGCAAAATTCTGCCAGGAATACAGGAAATTGACGTTAATGCAACCTTGACATCAGGTACGCAAACACTCAAGCATCAGGAAATTGAAGGAATGTCAGATTCTCCCAGCAGAGCTAACTAACATGGGATGTATAATGTATATAAATATACAGTGCTACAGAGAAAACTGCAGATCCTGGAGGAGACTTGGTTCTGATCTGCACAAGCAGCCTGTGCTTATAATTTTGTTGGCAAAGAATGAATAAGACATGTCTGTGGCAATGGGAAGCATGAATTTAGTGCCCTCATCTCATTTTCTTTTGAAATAGGCATTCCAGCTTGCCTTTTGGTTCAGAACTCTCTTTTGTGTGTCTCAGAATATGCACTGCAACATCACATCAGTACAGTCTTGCCTCTGGGTGAGATCCCGTGCTGGAAATGCAGGTCACTGTTCCTGGGGGTTTTGGAAATCTGGTATTTCTCAGGACAGGTATGTTTGTGTCCATCCTGCAGGTACTCTGCACTGACTCCACCTTAGTCAAAAACCAAACTTCTCTTATGGATTTTTGGCAAGATGGGAGCTTTACATAAAGCTTAATAATACGACGCCAATTATCGCAGGCTGAAATGTAAGGCTTGGGTTAGCTTTATGTGATGTAGGAAATGTGTTGTGTTTACTTTAGCCTGAGGCTTTGGGATCACTAAACTATGATACAAACTGAATTATTTAGAAGAGTTTTTGTGCAGCAGAAACCAAGTAATAGGAAATGCTGTGCCTGGCATGGCATGCTGTAAAGCCTTTCTCAGAATGAGTTTAAAATACCATGCTTTCTGCTGAGCAAACAGAGCAGGGTTTCCCAAACATGTGCAATAAAAGCATACTTATGCCACATATTTTACAGACATATGGTTCTGTAAATGTTAAAAAATAATGTATGAATGCTGTTGGGTTTGGTTTTTTAAATATAAATTTACCATCTGCAGAAACAGGTGCTTTAAGTTTACCCTGAGACCAACTGTGCAAATCTAAAGGGAGAAATTATAAGTTATGGTTTATGGAAACCTCTAAAATTTTTAAATGTACTGTTTTAAAATTTGTGGTGGCAAGCGAACAATCTGATTGCTTTTTATCAGTGAAAGGTGGGGAATTTAGCTTCTCTCATCATCTTAAAGGGTTTTTTTACATGAAACCCTATTGGAGCTTAGAAATCTGTCAGTAGTGAATGCAGTGTTGCCACTGGTGTGCCTTGGACAGATGTCATTTTTGGACAACCTGAATTTTGTGGGAAGGAAGTATTTTTATAGCTTTTTATTGTTATTTTCTTCCGTCTCTTTTTGTTCTTTTGAGACCTGTTGCCAAGGAAGTTTTAGAAGTCATCCCAGCTTCCCATCTTAATATTAGTGACGAATTAATGGAAATAATAGTGATAAAAATATCTAAGGTGTAAAATAAAGGCAGTTTATTCAGCAGCTTCATTGTTTAGTGTATAAATGTCCTGTTTCATGCTTTAAAATGTGTCAGATCTGCCTTACCTGTGGTGTCACACACAAGTTGCCAAATGCCTGGGTTTTTTTTCAGCTTTTGTGGTGCAAGCATCAAAAAACCATAAAATTCATTTAAGTGGAACATGTCAGCTTAAGAGCCACAGGGCACTTCTCTGGAGGGTTTGTTAGCTCAGGTACAGCTTTCCTGCACACAGATGTACTGTTTCCTCTCCTTGGTCTGGCACAATGAAGCCATAGGTTAAACCCTCCCATGCTTTAGGGATATGTAAGGAACACCCTCTGGTCCTAAGAAAAAACACACAGTTTGATCATCCACAGTAAATGTTTATAGCTGAGATAAAATGTTTTATTTTAAGCCATAAACCAGTTGCTAACTGCTTGGAAGAAAATGTTAGGAGGAAATGTTTCCTAATGCAGTGCTTTTCTGAAAAGTCTTTTGTGGAGTCCCTCAAAGTTCTGCTTCCTCGATGAATGGATTCAACACACATCAAAAAAAGATGAAAAATCACTTCTGCAGAACAGAACTGTGATTTACAGTCCCATGTATTCTTTATTATGAAAAATGGGGATGGGAGTACATAGGCTGCCATTTTAAACTTACTGGCTGTGAACTTTTTGTTTTGTGGAAGTAAATACTCAGCTGATCGCTCATTGATTCTGGAGTTCTGGTTGAAAGCAAGCAGTTCTTCTTCTGTATTCCTTTTTTCTCTGGTGATCTGGCTCCTTTTTTAATTTAGCAAAGGAAAGCATGTCTCTGACATGTAAGCAAAGCTGAGCTTGCCTTTTTTGTGTCAACAAGAATGCCAAGGCATTTTCCCAGTGTGCTCTGAGGAAAATGACAATATTTGAATAATTCAAAATTCCCAAAGTTCTCAAACTTTATTCTCAGCTATTGTTTTGCCCAATCTATTATACATTGAAAGCCTCGATTGTGATTGATGGACTGCCTGTAGCAGTGGAGGGAAGATTCTCTGTTCCGTGTGTAACCCAGTGTGTAAAATTAGTCCTGTGTAAAACGATGCTGTCTTTACACAGGTTGTAGAGGAAGCATTGAAGATTTTTTTGGTGTAATTGCTGCATTAGACAGACAACATTCAGCAGAGAGCAAGTGCTTCCACTCTGCAGGGCTTAGCAAGTGTTGTGTCTTGTACAAAAATCATAAACTGTGTGGTGGTTAGCGATGCTTAATGAACACTGTATTGCAGGTCACCCAGGTTTCAAGACTCAGTAGATTCTGCTGCTCCATGCCTGAATGGAAGTCACCCGGCTCAGCACATTAAACAAGAATGCCCCAGTGATTATAAGGTTCTGTCTGAGGCTTCCACACATAGGAGGATTACAGAGGGGATGGAGCTGAGAGCCGCTGGTAGTCTGCATCCTGAACTAGACCTAATGAATAATAGCTTTACAAATTCACTTTCATCCTACTTGTTTAATAATGAACACAGCTCCTCCCTGGGTCCTTTGTCACTTGGCACCCCTCAGCACTCGGCCAGGCTACAAACAAGCAACCTGAAGAAGAGATGCATCTCTGTTGTGCCGTCTTCAGCCGAAGGAATTGATATTACAGCGATCATCCGCACGTCACAGACGTCACTGGTCACCTGTGTGAATGGACTGCGAACTAACTCAGCTGGTATTTCCTCTCATCCTGTGGAGATCAGTCATCACAGTGCTCAGAAATCCTCTCAGCCCCAATCTTGCTCTCAGCCTGGAAACTCTTGCGGTATTCCCTCCCCTCCAGCATGTCTTGTACCTCTTTCCGCTGAATGTGACAGAGGTGACTGTGAGCAGATACAAATGCAGCAAGTCGAGGAGAATGGCAGCCTCAGCCTTATGATGAATGGTACAAGCCTTCCTCACCAGAACTCCTCGCACAGCACCCAGCAGAAGGTGAGTTTCTTAAAACAAGAACCAGCTGACGATTATTCCTCCACTGCTGATCTTTTTCGCCATCACCAGGGGCTGCCTCCCCCTTACCACCTCCACCAGCAGCTCAGCCAGACCCCAGGGACATTGCCTCACCTCAACGCCTCCATGTCTCCCAAGTCCCTGCAGCCCAGCGACGGCGATGAGCAGGACCTCAGCAGTGGCAAGCAGGTCTGTCAGTGGATTGACTGCAGTGCCACTTATGACCAACAAGATGAACTGGTCAGACACATAGAAAAGACTCACATTGACCAGAGGAAAGGAGAGGACTTCACTTGCTTCTGGGCAGGCTGTGTCCGCCGCTATAAACCCTTCAATGCTCGTTACAAACTGCTGATTCATATGAGGGTTCACTCTGGAGAAAAACCAAACAAGTGCATGGTAAGTCTGGATTATATTTGTTTGAAGAGAAACATAACTGCTCTGCTCTCTTTCTTGCTCTCTCTTCGATCTTATTCCAATATAATTGTTGTGCTTTCCTGTAACTTAGTCTGTAGCAGGCTAAAGGGGAATTGGAGAAAACCTTAATCTAGAAGGAAATGATTGAGTAAGAAATACTGTAGTTCTTGGAAAAGGGATTCAGTTTCCTTATATGAGAGCTTAACTTTTAATACAGTGCTTTGTTTTTTTAATATTCATTAAACCACTAATAAAGTGATGATCAAAGCACACAGCCATCATTTAACGTAAAACAAAGTTACTGAGCCTCGGGTGACATTTTTAATCAAGAAGTATAAAACACATCTAATGAAATTCTTTTCATTCCTTCAGCTGAACAATAACCCATAGAGTTGTGAGTGCAAAAGTTTCAAATGGTAGTTTAGACAAAAAAAAAAGAAACTTGTTAAAGGATTTTAAACAGTTAAAAGAATAAAAAGAATATATTTAATTACATTTTCAAAGGTTGTTAGGGGCTTTTTTAATTTGCAAAACAGAGCTTTAAAAATAAGTAAAAACTATTGTTCTCTTCTGATCAAGAAGATGTAAACAACAGCAGTGTTCCAAAAAGAGGATCTTGGGAATAACACCATCTCTGCATCTGCCCACCATGATGACAATATGGCCAAACTAAAATAAAAGTTAATGACTTCCATTAAGCTTTCCACATGTTTGAAACAACAATGATACAAGACCCTGACTGAAACAGATGAAGCAAAACAAGTTTGACATAAGCTTCCAAACTGGGCCATGAAATTTGGAAAGTCTCATTTGTAACGCCCACACGCGTGTGCACACACACACACGCACAAGTAAGTCCAGACAACGGAATGGTTATGGCAGCAGGTAGGCTCCTGATAGGCAGAATTTTCAGCTATATGTCTGTTTTGTTGTTTTGATCAGAGCATGATACAATGGAAAATGCTTGTAAGGATATTAGATCATGACAGACTTTTCCATGGCAAGCTGTAGCTTTCTATGGAGGAATAGGAAAGAATGTTTATAGAAAAAGCTTCCAGGCCTCTGATGGTTATAGAAGGGAAAAGGAAGAAAACAAGAATATTAAAAATGTTTTGCTTAGAAAAATTTTCTCTGTAAGTGATTGTCCTGATTATCTTTTTACTTCTATTGGATAAATGAATCATATTATCTTAATGCCTGCACTGTGCAGTGGGTATTCCCTAAGATAATACTGGAAACAGTGCATATACTTAGAGAACACCATCAAATTGTCCAAGATAAAATGGAAACACTCTCAGACTTAACGTGTTTCATTTTCCTTTGAAAGCAAGAAGTGACTGGTTCAATTCCAGAAGTAGCTCAATCACATTTTCTAAACGTACAAATGAATTTATCTATCCCTGCATGGATTTCATTTAGTTATAAATCATCAAAGGATAATGCAAGTTTGCTTCTTTCCAAAGAGAAGTGTAGGTAAGTAAATGGAAAGCACACTTAAAACATGAAGCCCTAGCTTTCCTGTGGTGCTGAAAGATCAGTAGACTCTGTGGGTAAGGGAACTTGTCTCTTTTCCTGAAAAATGCATATTTAACAGGTATTGTATGGCAGATTTCCAGTGTTACATTCCCATTCCTACAGAAAGCATGGTAAACCAGAGACATTAAATGATGTAGTACCTTAGCAAATGCTAAAAATGTCCTACTTTCAGTTAATTTCATCTGCATTAAAGTATCAGCTACCGATAACACATCAAGGTTTTGTGAATAGGTTGGAAAGGTTTTTATGGTATATGTATATAGCTTTTATGGTATATGTAAGTATATAAAGATCTCTTTTACTGGAGCAGATACTGTAGTTATTCCCATACATGGAATGGCCCAATCAGAATTGGGAGCTCTGCATTGCTCAATTTGGAGTTAACTCTTCTATTCCCACAGTAAGAGCCTTCCACTGTCAGCAGAGATACCGTGTATTAAATGTTGCAGTCTGAAATACTACATGGAGTCAAGTGGATCCAGGAGAATACACAAAACCCATGTCTTCTTTGCAAATTTAATTTTCTACCTATCTAGCAGGGACAGGATCCAAAGCTGCAGCATGGATCCTTAAAGTTATTAATATCGAGTGGGGATTATTTGCCCAGTGAATTCCATTCCACGTCAAACAGGGGTTGCTGTTCAGTTTTGCATTGTGCAGTGATGTCATGTCATTTTAAATGATGGCTTTTCTTTTGATGTGGTAATAATTGTGCTGTTATTCCTGCAAATTAAGAAGGCAATTCATTCTCTGTCTATAGAGGTCTGAGATTTTGTTTCATTTTTGCTGTAGCTCTGTTAAAGTAACTTTGCATCTCTTGGCATTTGTAGTGGAGATTTTCTTTCGCTGTTCACAATTACCCATTGTACTTTCTTTTTAAGCCTTCGATTTTGTTCTTCCCTGTAAGATTACTGCCTGACTAGGTATGAACTGCTCAGGAGAAGCTAGCAGTGAGCAGCACCCCGCCCTCATACATAAAAGTACTTTTCCATGTAAAATTATTAATTTCTTATGACAGGCTTTGCTACTATGTACTGTAATAGACAAAGGAATTTTGGAATTCAAGCTACTTGAGAACAGGAAATACATGAGACATTTTGATTGAAAAGTAAATGGTTCACTAAAACTGCAGTTAATCCTTTTATTATCTTTCCAACAGCAGTTTCCACAATACTTTCATGAGGTAAGCTTCCTTCAGTCCAACTGTAACACTCTCATCATTGCAGCTGGTTTGAATTTAGTGAGCCTGCTTCTTTCTTTACTACAGACAGGCGACAGGCAAAACAGGATCTGGTGTGGAGCACTGCTGATGTTTTGGGTCCATATTGTGCTCACTGTGTTCCATTGCCAAGGCCGGTACTATGAATATTCTGTTTTCATATTCCGTTAAATATTCTAATTAAGCGGTGCCTTCTCGTCATTGTGTCCCTCAGTTTGGTTTTTCCTTGGGCTCTGCAAGTAGTCTAAAGGAAACTACCTAATCTCTTTGCAATATCCTGTTATGTTTCATACTTAACTCATGTTATTTTAGTTTTATTAAATTTGGGGTTCATCTGCATTATAATCAAAAATATATCCAACAAAAATAATGATGCAATGCCTTTAAGACTTTAACTTCTGAAGATTAATTTCATGCTTTTTTAGATTTGATGTCCCAGACAATTGGAATTTTGATTGTCTGAGACAGCAAAAATTAGCAAGCTTAAATGGTTTTCATAAAAAAAAAAAAAAAAAAAAAAAAAAAAAAAAAAAGAAGAGAAAAAGTTTCTCATAGCTGCATCCCTTGCTTCCTTTCAGTTCTTCAAATACTTTGGTGAGTAGAAGCATGCTGATCTCCAGATATTGCATCCCTGGTTTAAGCCTCTGCTTGCAAATGTAAATACAGAGCTGCTCATTTAGTTGTCTAGAATTGTTTGACTTGGACAAATCTGTACTTGGCTTATTAGTTTACCCTCTTGCACTCTCGTGGCTTCGTAACGAGTCGAAAATATGTTCCCATCACTGCATTCATATGTGCTCAGGGGCCTCCCCAGACAGGATCAAGGTAAATGATTTATCTTTACGTAATTTCTACACATGTAATTAGCGTTTATAGAAATTGGGTATCATAATGTATGTGATATCCATGAAAGGAGCTGGACAGGGACAGTATTTACTGTTATGTCTTTAGTTTTTGTATTTCAAAAAAACGAATAGTTCCTGTGTGTGTTCTAGACCTGTTTCTGTGTGTTTACCTTGAGAGTTAAAATTTTGAAGCAGAATCTTTTTTCACGTATATATTCACCATGCTCAGTTTGGGAGGAGTGTGAATGGAATGATTTGGGTGCTGTATTGTACACAGTGAAATTCAGCACCTGTGCTGTTTGTAGTCAGTTCTTTTGAATCCCTAAGGCTGAGACACCATAGGTACTGCATTAAACATGGGGAAATTGAGACAGAGAAGATAAGTAACTTGCCTAAAGGTGTCTTTAGGCAATTCCAGCATTCCAGGGCAGATCTTGTGTTCCAATCACCACTTCACACAAACTAACAATTTGCAATTTACCTATGAAACAGATTTTTGTACAGATTGCACAAAAGATTGCGCTCTGGCTGAACTTCCTGTTATTATTTTACCGCACGTCTCTGACGCAGGTGGTTTGACACGATGTGAGTGTGTGAGAGTTTCATCAGACGGCTTGGCTGCATCTGTAACACTTCATGGGCAGTGACCTGGTTATTGGGAATACAGGAGGATGCCTGTGGAGCAGATTAGTATTATTGCTTCTGTTTCTGAGGAAACCAATGTGGAATCTCTGTTCTCAGTAGATGTCGAGTCTGATGCCGTCTGCAGTCCATGGGGAGCATGTGTCCAGCAATGCAGGGTGAGAAATGAGATTTCTGCAGGGCTACAGCTACAGAGGAGTCTCGGGGACAGCCCTGCATCTGTGGGGAAAATGGGTCTGCGTGTAGCAGCTTATCCACTTGTGAGTTACTTCACCTAAACAATGAGTTTCCATGCCTGACTTGAGGGAATGTTGTAGAAGTCTGGAAAGTATTTTCAGCTTTTGGAATGGAGGGTGTCATGCACTGATGCCAAAGGAGTGCTTTAAAAAAACAACAATAGTATTAGGCTCACTTTCTTTCCTTTGAAGTCAATAGTAGGAAACATCCACTCTATCAAAGCTGCCTCAGCAGAGATCTCTCTTTTTATTAGGTCTCTGATGGCATTTCCCGATACTGTCAAGGAACCTCAGCATTAAAAACACTCTGATTAGAGGAGTAGACAGCAATTCAGTGGTTTTGTGGAAACACAATGTTTGTTTGTTTACAAAGCCCTCTGCAGATTCCAGGGCAGTACAAATGGGTTTAAGCGTGCCCCAGCACTGGAGGGCAGGCTGGCAATGGGCTTTAGGCTTGGCTCTCTCTCAGCTCATGGCCAAGCAGCTGGTGAATTTGAACTTGTGTTTGCCCACAGAAAGCTCCACACTAACAGATCTTGCAGAGCAAAAGCAGTAGAAATTACTGGGCCCAGATTCTGTTGTGAATGGGATTGTCCCATGTTGCAGTGCAGTAGGACAGAACTGCAAATGAGCACAGAGCAGTGGCCCCACACTACCCTTGGGGGCTTGAGACCTGCCTTCTTGAGCAGGGCTGCAGAGGGAGGAGCTGCCAGGGTTTTCCTGAAGGATTATCAGCCTCCCAGTTTGGTCCTGGGATTGCTGGGCTTCAGGGCATTCTATGAGGTGCATCGCCTTTATCAGGCTGATAGAAAAATGGTGTAGAATGCTGGATCTGATGGAATTGTGCTCTGACCAAGCTGGGCTGGCTGCCTTTTTTGTTGCTTTCCAACAGTCTGATACAAGTTAGGTCTGGCTGACATACTTCCAGGGGTTTTTTTCTGCATAAATCTAAATAAATTAAAATTAAGTAAATTCCGAGTGTTGCTGCCAGAATGCAGAATGGTTTTCAGGTTCACTTGTGTGCTTTAAAAATGTTATAAAGGACACTGAAGAGATCTGAGAAACAGAATATGGTAGTGAGAGGTATAGCATGAAACTTCCATGGAGGAGGCTTTCAAATACATATTTTCTTTATCCTACAAGAACATTTAATTCCACTAGGTTTAATTTCATTTGACCTGATAAATTATTAAGTAATTTGGGACCTGTTTAAAACATACTAATCCTGAAGATTTCCTGATACATTTATACAGATCTGGTGACTGTGTGTAGGCGTTGCTGTTCATTCAGTATGTTAGATAAGAAATGGGATATTAACAGTAATATCACCACAACATAGTGGGCACTCCCCCTGTGAAACTCCCTGCCATAGGATATAGTAATTAATTGGCACTATTATGGTTCTCACAGTGTTGGATAATTTCCACTAACAATACTTGGTATCTGCTGAAGGTAAGGTGATAGGCAGGTAGTGGTTTAGGGAACAGATAGCTTTGTGACAAAAGCCTGGATATACATTTCCATCCTCCATGATAGAAATTTTATTAGGTATTCCACCAGGTTTTTCAAACCAGCAGTAGTATCACAGTAGAGCTTTGAAAAGAAAGCCATTAGTGAATCTGGGTCACCTTTAATTTGGAAAGCAAGTGATGGGGGACAGTGAACAGGACTGGAGGATTTTGTAACTACTGACATTTTACAGACAATGTGTTATTTTGGAAATGTGTCAGTTTAACTTACCGTTTTTTGCTTTGTGTTTCAGAATGAATAAGGGTTAAACAAAGACACTTTTTTTTTGTTTAAAAGCCTTTCCCAATTGATTTATTCAATATTTTTAGTTTGTTAGTACAGTCCCCCAAACAATTATATTTCTGCTCATCCTGGACTGATTTATCTTTTCTTCATTCCTCAGTGCTCTGATTTGGCTACTGAAACACATATTTTTGTACCACAATTCTAACTGTGATCTGATTTGAATACAAGGAAAATGATCCAGTTCCCTACAAAGCCGCAGATATTTGTCACACTAAACACTGAGCTTTTGACAAATACCTGACAGTGGTCTGATTGACAGAGAGCATCTTAAAGGAAGGCAACAATTTTGTATTAAAAGTGGTTCTTCCCAGGGACTGTGCTGCTGGCACCCTTGTGGCACACAGGAGGGGTAGTTGTACCAGAATTCTGCCACACCAAGCAAAGTCATTCATGTTCTTTGTCAAATAATACAGGCTGAAGTATGCCCAGCTTCGAAAAGTGAAATTTATTAGTTGTGATGTACCCTGTTTGGCTGCCAGACAAACCTCTAGGCATGTCTCCCTGGTCTTTTTTTGGAAAATTTCTTCTAGGCTCCTTTCCCTTCCCTTTGCTCAGTTTGTGTACAAAAATGACATCTCGATACCATGTTTTTAGCTTTATCCTCTTGTCCCACAAAACTCAGCAAGTAGTGATTCTTTCTCATATTAAGACACACAGAATTATTTCCATCTCTGCTGTGGCCTGGCTCTAGATGAAACTCTGTGTGGAGATTTATTCAAACTCCAGTCTCAGCACAGCCCTATAAACCTCTCATGGGGCATCACCTTTCGATATATCTTGCAAACAGCCTCCTAACTCCCAGTTCATTCCAGCTGCACCACAAGATCACTTTCTTTGCTGTGCAGATCAATGGATTTTATCAAATAAATAATCACATCTGAAGAGCAAAAAAAAAAGG
This sequence comes from Vireo altiloquus, assembly GCA_013396875.1. Lineage (NCBI taxonomy): Eukaryota > Metazoa > Chordata > Aves > Passeriformes > Vireonidae > Vireo > Vireo altiloquus. Next base: position 1,140,515 of record VZRF01013261.1, on the reverse strand, counting down.
CTTTCTAGCCTCTAAGCACTGGGTTTGCAATATCTCTTCAGGATTCCTGTAGCTCAGCATTTCCCATGGAGCAAAAGTGTGGCAAGGTTTCTTTCTCACTGTCTCTCCTGCCTTGGAGTGAATAATCCATTGGTTTTACTGTTTAAATCTGCACGGTAAAGATAAGTGATACACCCTCAACTAGTCAGATGCATTCTCCGCTCCAGTAATAAGTTTTACAGAGCAGGAAGTTTAGTTGTGAACTGCTTGTTTCCTGTAGGAATATCTTAATACACCTCAAGAATATCTCAAAGATGTGTCCAGCAGCTGTGCCCTAAAACCATAATTCTGCAGGATCCAGCATCATTTTTGAAGGGTGAGTTGTCTCCAGAAGATCTGAGAAAGCAGAGTGCATTCAGTGATTTGAAGGCAGACTGGAGTTACTTAATACCTAGGAGCAATGAGAGAAGAATTTTATTTTTGCCCCCTGAAATTTAATTTATAAAAAAACCCTTGCATCTGAATATTATTAATCCTGTCATGTGGTGGATAACTTGGCTGCTTGGTGGGGATCTTGTAAGTTCTAAAATTTTAAACAAAGTATTTGTGCTTGTGTTTCTTGAGGTTAAGTGCTTGGCTTTATTTTATTCCTTTGTATGTGTTCCGTGAGGATTATTAAAAGTGGTTGAAATTGTTCAGAACTCTCAGTGATTTAGCCTCTCTGAACAGTGATTAACCTCAAGAAGCAAAAATAGTTTGTATCACCTGGCAGCAGGCTTGGTCAAATTAAAAAGCCATAAAATTAAGTATTGTTTAAAAACCGTGCCAATGATATACTTAATAATATTTCTTATTAGGCCAATACATTTAATACTCTGTATTAGTGAAGCCTATGTCATTTAATAAAAATGTTAATCTGCATTTGTAGGCAGCAGAGAGGCTGTATAGTGTAGTCTCATGGGAGAAAGAGGAATTTAGTGCACTTTAAAAACTTTATACAGTCATTTGTGCAGTATCTCAGTTCTCAGTGTGATGCATTTGTTTGTTACTTTGGGGCAAACCAGCAGCAGTTGGCCTTTAATATCAGATGAGAAATGAAAAGCCATCATTGCACAGTGCAGGGTCACATTCTGAAAGCTTCACTGGCTCATTCTGCAAAGTAGTCCAGTGGGCCTGGTAAAAAACCAATGTGCTGGTTAAGCTAAATATATCAAAATGTGACCTACTGGCATCTGACAGCTCACTCTGAGCTGTTTCCAAGAGCAGGCCTGGTTTTGGGTAGCATTGTTTGGAGGTGCCCTGCTCTCATAGGGCACCTCTGCAGTTGAGGTCCTCTTCCTCAGACCAGGAACTGAGTTACTGAAATTTTGTGAACACTTTTGGATATTGTCACCTTAGATCTCCTTTTCCTTACAAGTACAATGAAATAAATTTCTCTGGAGCACAGTGAGAGTGAATATTCCCAGTGAGGCACCGAGGCCAATAACATAACACGTCCATAATGCAGTTTTGCATCTCTAATAGTTCCTTCTGCTGAGAATCTCAAAGTTTTTTAAAGCTTTTGCCTGCCTACAGCATTTCCTTTATGGTGAAAACTCTTGCACCCAAGTTCCAGATACACCTGAATTGAGTCAAATTACTCTGCTACTTTCTCTCCCTATTTAAACTGGTGTCATTGTAAGGAACACATTAAGTGCCTGGCAGAAGAGGCAAGGAAAAGATACCCTGCTTCCCAAAGTATCTTCTCTTTCATGTATTTTGTAAAGTTGATGTGAGACTCTCCACCTTTGCTGACCAGAAAGTCCCTTCTACTTCAGAACATTATTCTCGGGAGTAGATGTGTGCAAGACAGTGATTTTATTCAGCTGTACTGTGGCTTTCAAAGAAAATGTCCCCATTGTAGAGAATTCAGTGCCCTGTGTTCTGTCTCAAGGGCACCTGTATTTTCTGTATTTGAGTAAGTCAGAAATGGCTGCATTTCAAATAGCCGTGCATTTAATCACAGACATTTGTCAGTGCCTGACTTTCCTGTTTACATCCCTGGCTGGCTGTGGAGTAAAGGAACAATAGGAGTTTTATTTCAAAGTCTGCCCTAGTTGTCTATATCAGTGTCTTCCCTCCATCTCATTCTTTTATTGTTGTGTACAGATAACATATGTGTGAAGAGATCCTCTGCTCAGGTACAACGGAGCTGCAGTGTTAAATAATTGATCTTGATCTGTCTTTTGAAACTGCATCCAAGGCATTTAAAAGTGGGAAATGGAAAAAGCATGTTCTCATAATCCAGCTCAGTAAAGTTTGCACAACTGCTCTTTGTTTCATCATGCCTACAATAAATCTTTCGTTTTTGCCAATTGAGAATGCCTACTAAATCTGCAAATGATTACTTCCCTGAATTGTGTTGGGATTCTTGCAATACATTTTTCTTACATGGGTAATGATAAAATAAGAGTCCATCAAAAAATATTTTATTGCCTGGCAGAGAGCCTTTTATGAAATGGTTTTGATTCAAGGAGATTCTTCCAAGTGTTTTAGAACTGTTGCTTACAACTTCCCTTTAACCCTTGCGTGGAGGGCTGCCAGGCCCTGGGAATGTCAGGAACAGGGTCAGTCAATCAGCAGCTGGTGGAATGCAGGACCTGGGTATCAGTTTAACCTGCAGCCCTCGGCCTGAGAGCGCGAGCACTGCCTGAGCGTGGACTTGTAAAGGGGATTGTGTTACCACGAGATTAGAAAGCTGATGAATGTCAGACTGGTGGGAACCTTGTAAAACTAATCTGCTGTATCCATGTTGATATGATTTCACCCTGTTTCAGCGAGAGAGTAAGGAAGATGGAGTATTACAAAAAGGAAAACACGAGGCAGAACTGGTGGGGCCATCTGGGCCAGTGAGCCCAGGCACCACCTTACAGTAATCCTTCAGTACACCCGGAGGCACAGAGCACCTCTCTGTCCGTGCCTTCGGGAAAGGTGTATTGTCAACACTGTGACTTGTGAGTCAGGACCTTTCAGTCATGTGAAACAAATCCTGCCCTTTTCCCCCTTGATTTCAAATTGGGTACATCTACATTTGTCTGCCTTTGCTCAGGAACCAGCCAGCTGTAGGAATTGCTTTCCTTACAAAGAGACACAGTCTCAACCCGGTTCCCTGCGGGCCTCAAGCAAACTGTCTCCACATAAAACAAGGCCCAGGGGGCTGCTCCTGGAATGGCACAAGTCATGATGCCTGAAAACACATTCAAGTGCTGCAGGGAGAAGGGATCTGGCAAGAGATGTACCTTGTGGTACTTGCTTGCAGTCACAAAACAGCAGTAGACCTGACTCAGTGTGGGGTGCTCTCAACAAAACCACATCAATTGCTTGACGTGTTGCCCACTTGCCTCCGTGTAATAAACTGTCCCCTCAGAAAAGACATGAGAGATGAGAAAAAAAGCAGATTGTGTGAAAACATTTTAAAGTATCACAATTACTCACAGGGTTTTATCTTTCTGCGTATTCTCAAACATAATGACATTTTAAACTGCATGGTCGTGGTGATCTCAGAGCTCACTGTTTACAGTACTTTGGTCCAACTGAACATTTTTAGGTTATGCTTTGTCTTCAAGGCTAGGGAGTGAAAAGATGACAACACCCAGGAACCAGACATGCATCAGATGCATAGAGCACACCAGCTTAGTCAGAGTTAAGTCCTCTAGCCAGGTAGGTGGTAAATATTAGCATGTTTTACACTTCAGATTGGCAAACCTCCTCCTTCTGAGCTGAAGTGACAAAGTTACCTCAGTTGCTCACTGATCATTTCTGTTCAGATTTTGAAAGGAGGCAATCAGAAATACTTCCAGATGTGAAGAAACTTTGCTGAATCTATAGGGAGAGGTATTGGAGGTGCACAGTGAACATCACAGGAAAGGCTGGGTGAGGGACTCTGCACCATCTCTCCTCACAGATGGATATTGAAAAGCTGAAAATTTTTAGGGCTTTGTGAAGGAAAGACTTTTTAACACTGGGCAAAGTTAAATGGATCAGAATGGAAGGAACCTTTGTGAAGCTTGGGTGTTCTCCTCAGGGGACTGTGATACCCCCAGTCTTCCTCAGTACCTCTTGGGCAACTTGTAGCCAGGCCACTAGAATGACAGCACGTTTAAAACATGAATATTTGTAGCTGCATTACTTCATTTCTAGTGCTGTAAAAATACCATTCGCATAATGGGGTAATGGCCTGCAAGTTCTCATGATTTCAACCGTTTTGGAGTTACAGGAGTTCTGTTCCTTTATGGCAAGCATCCATTTCTCATTTTAACATCTTTGGCACTCGCCTAAAGGATGGGAAATTAAAAAATGATTAAGGGGACAGAGAGACAGTCTTTTAAGGAAAGATGAAAGGAATTAAACTGAGGCTGGGGTGGGGAGAAAAGAAAAGGGAAGGCTTGTTTAGGAAAGAATTGAAAACAAGTAGGGGTGATCAGGCAAAATCAGGCAAAGGAGAATTTAATTTTTCACGAAAGGTTTCCCCAAAAGGAGGTCTATTTTAGAGTGGAATAATTTCGTAGTGGAAACAGAAGATGCCCAACTGAATGAGTAACATAAGCTAGGCTGTCTTGAAAAATTGGAAAATAAATTGTAGGAAATAATTTTGAATGCAAACTTAACTCCACATTCCTGCCACTCTCTGAAAACAGATTACTGCATTACTAGGTATAAGAGAAGGAAGTTCATTAGCAGGCACAGGGTTACAGTTTAAGCCTTCAGATGTCTGCACTCTGAAATGTTATTTGTTTGTCCTGCTAATGTTGCTGGGAGGTATCTGAGGACAGTCCCCATGCCGGGCTGCTCAGCATCCCCAGCGTTGGGGACCCCACTGTCCTCTCAGGCCAGACTCTCAGACCATTTCACAAACAGATGCTTGCATTTCTTGCTGGCAGGTGTGAAATGGGGGATGACTGGCTAGAGAGTCAGTTTGCCAAGAAAGATGCATTTTGTTTTGCTTTGCCTTTACCAAGTTTGACCTTTATAGAACAAAAAGTTTCTCCTCACTGTGAAAGAAAGCTTTGCTATTGATTCCAGTGAATGCTAACACACCTCATAGACTTTTGTGCCAGTAACCACTTTGCCATGACACATGAATGTTTCATTTCTGCTGTGAAACAAGCAGAGAGAGACTGTTGAGCACAGCAGGAGCTTCACCTGCAGCTTCCTGGTCCAAATTCCTCAAAATTCAGGCAGTGAAATTCAAGTGCTGGATCCAGCTTGTTTGGAGTGAATTGGTGGGTGTCCCAAAGCCCCGGGGAGGGGTCTGCGTTTGGCTGGAGAAGGGAGCAGGGCACAGCTGCCCTGGGCATGTGGGAGCTGTGCAGGTACAGGAGCACAAGCAGATGATGGTTCTCAAAACTTGGGGAGAGGGAAAGAAGCCAGGTCCTTTGTAGACATCTATGCTAAATCTGTACCTGGGCTTACGTTTGTCAATTCTTTGCTCCTTGTTTGCGTCAGCCATTTTGAATGAGTTGTTCCCTTTAGCAGCTGAAAGCGTTGCCATGAAGAATGTATGGGATGGTTATAGGTAGACAAGAGGGAAGTTTGGGTTGAATATTTCAGCTTGTCAGAGCTTCTGATATGTGTCAATTGTTTTACAAAAATCAGGGTTGGAACACATCTCTGAATGACAAGAGAAAGAAATGGGTATTGTAGTCATACCAGATACTTTCAATTTTGATTGTTTATAGCAACGCTGACAGAAACTAACTATACACAAAACTGGTTTTGAAACTGCCCTTTTTTCAGAGTTAATGACCCACAGGCTAATGGAAATTTGCCAGTTTTTACCAGCTGGGATCTGGCCTGATTTTGCTGGGAAATAAAAGTGCAAGGCAAAGAAGCCATTTGGATTTCTGAAAGTCCGTGATGGTTGTCTTCTCTCATTATAAAACCTTCGCTTTTTTTGTATGTTGTGCTTATAATTGACCTGTGCTTAGCAGAAATGCTGGCTTTGTCCAAGGACAGCATACCCTGATCACCCAGGAATTCCTTTTGACAACTACATTTAGATCCACTGCTGTGCAAACCCAAACCCACTGTGAAAGGAGTTGTATTAAATCGCAGCTTTGAGGATCCACTGACACAGCTCAGCTGCTCTGGTTCCATCCAGTAGAGGGTAGTCATTTTATGCATTTTATGATCTGCTCTTCCATTTATTGCACTCAGGGCTTTCCCAGGTATTACCTGGGGACTTCTCACATGATAGGCACGGCTGGTTTGGTTCCCATAATTAACCTGGGAAAGGCAGATTCTGTACCTGAGTGCATTTCTTTGTAAAGTCAACAAAAGAGGGGGAGTAAGCCATTTATACTAATTATATATATAAAAATAATCCCTAAAGGCAAGACTGTATAAGGTGCATTATGTTCAGGCAAGTATGGGATCATTAGTGTCATTCATGATAATTTGATTTACCCCCATGGCTTCCAAACAATACATGGCTCGTAGCCTCGTGAATTGGTGTGAGTTAAGAATTGCATGGCAGCCCTGCATTTTTAGAAGGAAAGCTCTTAGGTCTTACTATGATGAAGGCCCTTTTGTTGTAAAGTTTTCTTTATGAGATAGATGTTACTTCAGTTCACACTAAACAAATTGACTGGAGTTTTCAGTTTGCCAGAGACCAGTTGTGAAAGCATCTAATTGTAGCCTAAACAAAACCATATTTTCCTTAAAAAACATGGCAGTGTGTCATTCTAAATCTGTGGTGCTTTGCCCAGGAACCCATTTCAAGCAACAACAATAAAAAACCTGGGCAAAATAGCCACCTTAGACAAAACAGACTATGAAACCTGTATATTAAATTGAGTGCTTTTGATTGTAATGCTGCACTGAAAATGTTTCATTGTTTCAACTCTGTCCCTCCATGCAAAGACACTGGTGTGTACTTAAGAAAATGGTAAATATAGAATGCTGGCAAATGTAGCTTAAATGACGTTATGAGTAAACAACAATAGCTGGACTGTCTAATTTCTAGGAGTGAAAATTGCAGCCAATTTTCATTTAGATTATGAAGGATGAAGAACAATGAGCTTTTAAATCCTGATTCCTAGTCCTTTACAACATTTATCTGTGTACAGTGGCTTTACTCATGACATGAGTCTGGTTCTGATAAATTTTGAGAACTGTTTCATAATGTTATTGTAGAAATTATACACATCATTTTGGCCATCAAGTCATTGTGCTTATGTGAAGGGAAGAGAGTTGGATGGGAAGGGCTGAGAGCACAGGGGCTGATTCTTCTGCTAGAACTGTAGAAATATTTGCTGATGAGAAGTCAGTTCTGCTGTTGGGTGTGCAGCTGGAGTGGCCATTGCACTCCCATTGCACTCCCAGGTGGAACTGTAGCTGTTCTCCCACCTGCACTTGGCTTTGTCCTGTCCATTCTGGAGCATCTGGTGAGGGAGTGACACCTCTGCTTCCCCACAGTGTCCCCACCTGTGCGCTCCATCCTTCATGCACCTGCATGGAGCCCTCCCAGCTGCAAACTTCAAGCCTCTGCCAATTCCTAGAGGCAATTTCAGCCGTGCTGAAAGCAGGGGCAAAATTCCTGTTGGCCGCAAACAAATGGGAGCACAGCCAAGGCCGAATGATACAACCTCAGTAATCAGTGTCCCATTCCCAAGATGCTGAGTGGTTCTGCTGCACAGGGGGATGACTTCTCCTGCCTGGGCTGTGCTTTCCACAGCTCCCCTGCACAGCACCTCTGAACTCCACTCCCCACGTGTTTGGAAACAGGGTGATTCAGTCTGGTGATTCAGCTTGGGAGGCTTTGAAGGTTTTAGCTCAGGTTTAGGGAAAATATGCAGCATGAATCACCCGGGAACTTTGTTTTCTCAGTGAATTCTACGGTAATTGCATGTTACTGCAATGTCTAGGACAAAACAGTGTAAGACATTGGAGCTGCCTTTTGTTACAGCCAGTCATATCCCACTGAAAGCCAAATGTTCCTCACATTCAGGAGACAACACAGGCCTGGTGGTCATTTGGGAATTGAGAGGTGACAAGAGGAGAGGACATTTCTTATCTGAAAATATCAATGTGCAATGCTAAAAGGAAAAGAAAGGGAGCAAATCCTTTGTCCTTTCTTCCTTTGTACATCCAGCCCTGTTTCATGGTGGACACAGAATTCTAATGTTACCACATGGTGATTGTTTTAATTTGTGGTCTTGGTGTAGCCAGGAAACAAAAAATTAGGATAAGAATTAGTGGGTAAAGGATGGTTCATTATATACTGGGACAGTGTATTGGTTAATTCAGGAATTAATAAAAGTGACAGCTGACTGTGGTGCTTGGGCCCCATGGTTAAGTTGTATCCCCATCAGCATGCTCTGGGATGGTGGCATCTTAAGCCTACAAGGAGCCACATGCTCTGGGAAAGTGAGCATTGGGGGCTGTCTGACCCCAATGATAATCTGGGGAGACCTCGGCAACTGCCAAGGTCAGCAGAGAGTTCAAATACTCTTATTTTCACCCATCTTTTGTAATGGTCACTCTGAAGGGAGCTGGTGGAGAACAGGAAAGGAGCTGTGAAGAGCACTTACGTTTATAGAAGCCTAAGGACTTGGAAGTGCCGGAGATGGGGTAGATAGCTGGTGTTTGGCGTAGAAGAGGTGGTGGTCATGTCTGGGTTCAGGACATGGGCTCTGTTTCCCCTTCAGGAAGGCGCAGAAGGTAGCTGTGTGGGAGTCCTGTGGCTCAGCCACAGCCCCTGCGTGTGTTTTGTTTGGATATTTCTGATCTTGTTGCCTCCTGGGCTGGTACTTTGGGTTTTAGTGGCAGTGTCCTATGCAGTATTTGTTTTGGAGCTTTGTTTCCTCTGTTTGTTCTGGGTCTATTCATTAATAATAATGGAGTGTAAAACCTAGCTTCTTTTTTTTTTTTTTTTTTTTGACTTCTCAAAACAAATTCAGTATTTGTGACCAATTTTAGTCTTTTGTGGCTATATAGATCTCTTATTACTTAAATATTTGCTCATCATGCTACCTTTTTGCTACCTTTGAGGAATTAAGTTCTTTGAGAAAGGAGAGAGTTTCTCCTTTACTTCCAGAATTACTCATTACATGTTTGGAAAGACAAATACAAGGAGAACACAGACGAAATGTGAAGAACACGTATACGAGCTAACGGTCTCACAAAGGGAAACTAAGAAAATCAGAGGTTACATCATATTATTGTAAGAATACATTATTTTGTTTTCAAAACTTGTTATTTAACAGTGGGATGAATCCTTTAGTCATTTAGTGTTGGAACTTCCAAAATGGCTTGTGGTTGTTCCATCGTTCTTCTCACACAATTCCCAAAGACACAAACGTTGGAGGCAGTGATTAATCTTTCTGTATTAATGGCCTGATGCAGCATTTACTGATGTCAAGATAAACTCCTCATGTACTTCAACAGACTTTGGAGCAGGATGGTGATTTTTAAAAAACAGATGTAAGCAGAAAATTAGAAGCAAGTTGGAGAAATCTATCCAAGTCCTGTAGTTTAAGAAACTGCTGTATTCTGTTTTAAGACTGTCTAGAAACCTTAAAATGTACATACAAATACAGAAACACATGGCTTGGAATTCATTGTGATCCTTCCTATCTTTGATCTTTTCCTTTACTTACCATCACTTGTGTGCATATGTGTGTATGTGAGAGTAAACAACATAATCCTAATTGTCTGAAAATATACATGTGCTTAAATAATGCCATAAATGAGCATAGTGTTGGTGTGTAAATTTCCTATGGTATATATGGCCAATATAAATAAATTCTTGTCACGGTAGTGGGTTTTATCTATATATTTTCCTTATAAACTAGCAGGTAATAATTTAATTGAAAAGCTCCTTCCAAAAATGCAATTAATGTCTTTTGTTATAGTTTCCCTGGGTTTAATAATCCCCTCTTCCAGATTTATATTGGTTTCTGGAAAGTAATGCTTATTAGAGTGTTTTTCCAAATTGGCCACAATAATCCACTGAAATCTGCCAGCTGAATCATTGCTATGCTTGTGAAATTGCCAGGATCGCCTGACAGTTATTACTGGGGTAGAAGGGGAGGGGGAAAGGGAATGAAAGTTTCATAATATGTCACTGTTATTGATACCTTGGCTATGGCTCTTGGATTTGGATTGATATGTTTACTGTATTCTATATGAAAGATGGAATGCCTGGTGGTGGATTGGCAGTGCTGCTATAAAGGAGAGAAAATTGAGTAATTTTGTCAGACAACTGTATTTTATTCTGGGCATATTTTAAAGCATAAATATATGTGTGCATGCATGTGTGTTTATATATAAGCATACACATGTGTGTACATGTGCAAACTCCTGCTACCCCCTTCCTCAGCCTGGTTTTTGAGAAAGGAAGGGGATGTATATTCCCTTAATTAGGGTCATGCTTCCCATGCCAAATCCCACCACCTGTGCACAACTCACAACCAAGTCAGACTTAAATCATTCACCTGCTGCTACCTCTTCATGTACTCATTCTCTTCTATACGCTGCAGGTGATGTTGGAGGCAGGGAGGGAATCTCCATAGCTCCAGTAGGTGTTGTTTTCTCCCATACTTCCAAAATAATTGAAAGGCTATGGTTTTTGTAGTGTCTGAATTAATCGTCCTTGTGAACTCCTGCAGAACTGGACCCTAACCCTTGTTTTGAGACAGATTCCATGACACTGGAATGCTGCATCCTGCTGCCTAGATGAAAAGGTATATAAAAGAATAGCAGGGCTCTGGCCTGCCAGGGCTGTGCCAGAGGGACAAAGACAAAATGCCTCTCCCATTATGAGCCTTGGCACCACTGCCAGGACAGACCCATGTGGGGATGACTGCTGCAGGCTCTGGGTGTCTGGGATAAATACTGTGTCCAACAGCCATCCCTGGTGAGACTCTGCTTGGGGCAGTGCCCACCCCCATGCATGGGATTTATATTCTGCTGGTGTAAATGAGCTTTTGTTAACATCATCCATCTGACTAATGGGCAGCTGTGAGACAGAGTAGCTGCCCAGGCAGCGGGGCAGTGCTGCATGGACATACCCAGAAACACTTGCAGGGAACAATTGGTGTACTCTGGGGGTGCAGGGCTGGTACTGCCCTGGTCAGGTCAAAAGTCTTCCTGATGCAAGGGATAAAAGCCATTCTGGCTTGGGTTTTTCTGTTTGTGCTGTTGCTGCTCCAGCAGCTTGATTATGAAAGTTTTGCCTTTTTTTTTTTTTTTTTTTTTTCTGTAGTTTATGGGTTGAGGTAGTGGATGCCCAGTTCAGTGTAGCCAGGAAATAAGATTCTCAAACATTCTTCTATTCCCCAGTATGTGGTTAAAGATGATTCCATCTCAGCCGACATTCATGTGCAAAATGATGCTTTAGAGCAGTTTGCCTCCCCTAAGCTTTCCTTGTGATGAGGGGAAGTTTCCCTTAAGCACCAGCCAGTGCACGAGGCACATTGCTTTTGAGGTGGCTTTCTGGTCCCCTCTATCCCCTGGCATTGCATTTGGGGTCAGCTTGAGTGCTGCACACTTTGGGGGAGCAGCCACATGGACTTGCTTCCCCCTTACATTCACAGTGATCTGTCTGAGCAAGCCTAAGGGACAGGCAGCACGTGAAGAACCAGCAGTGCCACTTACATTTGAATACCAAACACTGTTAGCATGAGCCAACTGGGCTGCAGAACCAGTCATCTTCAATTTTTGCAGCCTTATAATTTTCGAGACAATTTTTATGACTCTGATTGGAACAGAGATGATTTTTGTAATGTCTGTTTATACCATTTCAGACTTGAACATAAATCTCATTTTTTAAGGGGATTTTGTGGTTTTCTTGGCTTTATGAATTTTTTTTTATCCCTCTTTTATGCATTCTGCTAAATTAGACCAAAATAAACTTGGGGGAAAAAGTGATTCTTTAAAACAAATATATTATTTTATTCCTTCTTTGGACAGGAATTTTCATCAGGAGGCAAGGATAGAACATTCTATTCAGCCTTTGCCTGCTGATTTACACTACTGTCATTACAAGAGCCGTAATGATGTCCAATAACCAGTAACAGGAACTGTGAGGAGAAGCTTTGTAATACAACACTGCTCCCCTTCTTCTCCAGCAGCTTTGTTGGTGGTCTAGAAATAATTCCAAAACGTGTTGGATGGTTCTCGGAGAGAACCCTGCGGCTTCTTTTGGTTTAGGAGGATCCAGGTCTGGCATGGTGTCGTGTGGCTCCTGCCGTGGCTCTGAGGTGCAGTTGACTCCCTGTAGAACCTGCAGGCAAAGAAATGCTAGCTGGTATTTTTCTTACAAAGCAGACCATGGATTCTGGTGGGGTGGCTTATAGGGAATGCTTCTCACCATGCTGTGGGATTCTGCCTTAAGTGTGAGGGATAACATTTAAGATTAGAGAGTGTCTGCACAGCAGTGTGTGCCTGCAAGTCTGATGGATTGCTACAAGAAACCAAAGGTATTTGATAAATCCAGCAGTGGTTTATGGTGAGTATGTGTTGATGCCAGCAGTTCAGTTTGACATGTAGTAGTACTTCTAGGAGGTCACAAGTGCTATCCAGCTGCATAGCTGATACTCAAGTATGAGTTTGTTGCTGCAAGGTGGTAAGAATGAGTTGTCACTTGAAATTGAACTTGATTCATTGAACTTGACCATTCAAAAGGTCCCATTTGAGCTTTTCTGTGATAGCAGAGCCAGTGGCATCAAAGAATCAGCCTCTGCCAGCATCTACCACAGAGCAGCAGGTGAGACATGACTCTTTTTTCCTGTGTTTGTACACAGAAAATGACTGTAGTAACCCTATGGGATCTGGTAGCAAATACTGACTTTTTAATGTTTCCCAGTATAAGTGGTTGATATTTTATCGGCATTACTAAAGCTGCATATTAAAATTTTGTTTAATCCTGTCATTTTCAGCCGTTCATTAGTAGTAGTATGTTGTTTATGGAGGTTGTTTCCATGTGGGTAGCTGGAGTTGTGTGTTGGATGAGGGAAAGTTGGCTCTTTTGCCTTTTTAAGTGTGTATATAGTACTTGGTCTGGGTTTTGGGTTTTTCTTTCAGAGTAAGATTTCTCCCATTGCAAAAAAGGATGTTGGCCTACAAGCTTGAACACAAGTGAACTGCACTTGTTAAATGTTTAGATGAACAAATGACATTTGCAATATTTTAAAAAAATCCTCTTATACGGAAAATTTAGGCAAAAATGTTTATGCAGAAAAAGTCTTTTGTCCTTGACTCCTTATTTTAAGTACCATAACAAAGTCTCTGTGGCTGCTTTGGTGCAAGTGGGATCGGAATGCAGACCCTTCATGCCTTGTACCCTTGGATTGACTAGACAATGCAAAAGACATATGCAGCATCAAGTTGGTTTAGCAACTAATATTTGACAATTTAAAAAAGTTTTCTTTTAGGCTGAGTTTTATGTAAAGCTGTTTACATTAAAGTTGACATCCAATTAAAGTGTATCATGTAACCCACATCACAGTTCAGCACACATTTTCTGTTTTAACTGACATATGGCCCCATTTATGAAAATAAAAATCATCATGTTTTGATGATATGTTCACATAATTTATGTGGAAAAGCAGAGGGAGAGAAGCAGGGAGAGGGAATGCTTTTGCTGTGTAAAGCTATTATTTTCTGTGATTCATTAAATGTCTTTTAACCCATGTGCATGGGCAAATCCCTCCTCCCCTAATTCCTGCCCAGCCCCCTTCCCTCTAGCGTCTACTGGACAAAGGGACTTAATTTCTTCTATGGGCAGAGGCAGCAGACAGAAGAACTTTGTACAGTATCATCCCATCCCACAGACATTTTTACACTAAGGGATTATTTAGTATTCTGTAGAGGAGATAAATTAGTTAACCTAAAGACAGATCTATGGACAGCAGAGCTAATTCATTCCATTTTCCTTTGGTTGTCTCAAGGCTGAGAGGATTCTCTGATGTCTAGGAAGAGATAGTTGTCTACTGATGTCTTTTCTTCAGTCTCCCCCCTACTTTGCCAACTTTCATAAAAACGCATAGGAACTTAATATCTTTGCAACCAGCAATCCTTGGTCATTTTGCCTGGAATTTTCTTGGTGTATAGAGAAGTCTGTCTCTCTTGCACACCTAGAGAAAGTTTCGAGAAAGCCAGGTTGCTTTCATTAAGGTAACCTATTGATAAGATAAATGATTCTTTTTGCAAAATGGCTATGAATCAGAGACTGTCAGCACAAACAGAGGCTATCTCAAGGCATCTGCAGCCGAGGCTGGCAGTTCGGTATTTCTGTCAGCACCCTGAGTCTTGCTGACACTGACCCTGCAAAAGAGAGTAAGGGTCTAAGCTGTTTTAAATCTACTTGAGGCAGGACCGTGGCAAAACATTATTTAAAAATATCTCTTTGCATTTTCCCCTTTTAACAACTGCGTATAACCCCTCAGGCCTTACATTTTTTATGTAGCAGCACATCAGTGGAAGAAAAGTCACTGCCAGCCAACAAAATCCCCATCTGCAGAGTAATCACCCAGTCAGTGTGCACTGGAACCAAATTAATTCCTGGCTTTCCACATATATTGAGGGATAGAATACCTTTAAATGTAAGCAACGTAACTACAGTGAATCTTTTGTCTATCCACTGTTCCGGGACCAAGCAATGGAGATTATTGTTTAAATGGTGGCTGTTGTGCACATCAGAGGGCGAGGCGTGGTGGTGGTAGTTGGATTGCGTTAATCAGTTTGACACCTTCTCCTTGACAGGGTCAGCTGGACTGTACACCTGGAGCCTGGTTATTTGCAGCATGAGACTGGCAAATGAAACCTTTAGACTGTACAGTTTTGGTCAGTAAATGTTTGGTTACTGTCACAAAAAGCCATCGAGTCATGTCCTCTGGGAGTGCACTCTTAAATGCTACTACAAAAAGCATGGAAGAGACATCATCCAGACATTATATTTGGACTGTCCTGTTTCTTGATAGATGTGACTCTGAAGCCTTTCTAGCATTTCTCATTTGCTGGAGCAGGAATAGAATCTTGTCAGTTGTCAGGTTTTGTACTGTAATCACTCTGCATTTCCTGCTCGCTAGTGCCTTTCTAGAATCATCATTCTTGACATAAGTTAATGCATATAGGAATAACCCCCACTTTCTTATTTGCCTATAACAATGAAAAAACCTAATAAACGTTGCCATCTAAAGTCCAGTGGGATCTAAACTTCTGATGATAACATTAAATCCTAAAAAATGTAAAAGTTCCAATCGTATATGGCAACCTCTGGCAGAACCTTCTTTTTCTAATGAAGTCTGTGCATTATGTTTAGTTGGCTGATGATCCTAATCAGGGCACTGAGATCTGTGCACTCACTCTGGTTTTGATCATTATTACCAAGATTAAATAGGCGTAGAGCCAAGATGTTGCAGTGTAATAACCTGGGAGTTGAGGAGGAGGGAGGAGAGAGTGAGGGATTATTTATTGGTTGGATAAATGGGGTTAGCAGTTATTGAATGTAGCAGACTTATTTTCCTGAAGTCAATGACCATTTAAACAATGCAGCTTATGAATGAAGAATGTCTGTCAATTAAGGAAGTAGAAACAGTACCATGAGTAAAGAAGGCCAAAATCAGGCCCTGTGTCCTTGAAGTAGTTTTGTTTCCAGATTTCTAAAAAAATAGTCAAGTAGGATTGCAGACTCCTGGATAGCAAATGTTTGTCCACTAGTAATCAGGTTTTTGTCATGGTGTTTTATGGCAGTCTTGCAGAGTTAACCTCAACACTCGGCAGACCACAGATGGAACCTCCCAGCCTTTTTCTTTCTTAGGTGGCTGTAGGTTTGTGCATAGGAGTTACAGCAGCAGCAGTAGGCAAATAGAATTACTTTCCATCTTTTAAGAACACAGAAATCCATTACATATGCTCATAAGCTTCACTTTCTGCAAGTTCATTAAATATAAGTAGAAATTCCCTCCTCAGTGCAGAATTGTGCTGTTTCCCATCAACTCATCACCTCGGAGAGGCTTTCAGGTTTCCTGGGTAGGTAGAGTAAAGCTGGAATTGTGACGTCTTCTTCTGTTCTGTAATTTGATTCCTAGAGTTTTGGCAGTTTCTTTAAGGAAAATAATGTTACAGGGCTGGGGTTTGTTGGCTTTTTTGTTTTGTTTTGTTTTTAATTAAAAAAGCCTGGAGCTTTCATCAGAGAAATTTTTGTATCCATCCAAAGGAGAAAAAAAGCTTGCAAAATTACCCTCAAAATTGTTGTAATAAAAATTAAGGAACACTTAGAAGGAACAGAGGTTAATATTTTTAAGATTTTGGCTTACCCTGATGTAAAAGTTAACAAAAGCTAATGGGAATGTCGTGTGTTTCTTGGGCATAGCCTACAACATGCACATACAACATGCACATGGCAGATCTAATAGTTGGCTTCCAGTCCCTCTTGGCAAAACGTTTCACTTTGTTTGGAAAGCAGAGTTGGTGGTCAGTGCTCTCGAATATTCTGCACAAAACAGAGACACTGCTGTGTTCCTGCTGCTTCTCTGCTCTGTCACATGCGGGGCTGCTCCCCCATTTCACCTGACCCAGTCTTGAAGCAATTCTTTTAATTGTTTAATGGGAACTTGGCCTCACTGCTGTGCTCAGGTGGTCTGTAAGAAAAGGAACATGTTTATTTCGACAGGGACATTTTAATTTTTGTGCCCCCAAAAAACTGTTAAGAAACAATCAGTGACTGAACCAAGTGTCAGCACAAAGGACAGAGAGGGCAAATTTTTACTTGACAACAAAGTATTCCAACTTGTTTGAAATACACACTCAGTTTGATTAAAGAGAGAAGTGATGTCTGAGGAAGGACAACTTTTTTCAGAGGTTCAAAGTGCTGAGCACCTTTAAAAACAGACTACTTTTAAAAGTGTTTAAGTAAGGATTTAGGTGAAGAATTTGGTCTTGTTTCAGTTGAAATTAATGACTCTCTTCAAGCAGTGTTAAAAAAAAAATCAGAATTTTCAGAATAACAGAACAGAAATAAAAACATAAAATGCAGTTACCTGCAAGTTTCAGAAAATTCATTGCAGGTGGAGTCTGGAAGGTGCAGCCTGTGGCTGTCTGATTAGGTTTTTTGGTACAACAAATTCTGCTTTGTGTAGAAAGGTTATTTGCCAGGTATAGTAAATCTTCCTTCTGCTGCTGAGTTGAGAGCTTCTCAGAGAGCATTTCCATGTGCCCACATGATGTGAGGTGGACACAGATTGCCTTCCCATGAGGTTTGAACTGTGTGCGTTTGCCCCTCACTCCTGTGTGCCTGCTCCCTCCTGGCTTTCAGTAGGTTATGAAGAGTACACATTGTGCTCAGCTTCACAGGAATGTGTTCTTGCTTGAGTTGGTGAATTCTCTTTGGAGACTCTGATTAAGAACTAAAGTTGTCCAGAAGACAGTGAGTCATGTCCTGCTGTCTGTTCTACATGTCCACATCTGACTTTGTCCCTTTTTTCTCTTCTTTTACAATCACACTCTAATGATTCAGTCTAAGGCTTGCCATACCTTCCCTGTTAAAAGTTTCCAGTTGACATTCTCTTCTCATCTCAAAGGACTTGTTTCCTGTTCCAGAATAATTCCCAGTGCTTCTGGTCAATGAGAAACACCTGCCAACCTGACACTGAGGAAAAGCTTCACAAAGGACCTTTTCCCACACTGTAATACTTAATGCAGTTGTTGTGGGAGAAACGAAGTATTTGTCATGCTATCTTCAGTTATCAGGAAGGTCCTAAAAGGCTGATTCTAAATAGTAAAGGCTTGAGCCTGAACAAGGTGGTCAACTAAACATAGAGAAACTCACCTGGAGTCTTTCTGGCAGTGTAGTGTGATTTTTGTCTGTCTTTGATCTCTGACTGTTCTAGATATGTAGGTTTTTGGGTAAAGCTGTGCTACGTTTTGGTGGTGGCAAGAAGGCTCCAAGCCAGCTTCCATGGCTTGTGTGCCTGTAGCACTGTGCTTTTAATCACACATTTTGAGTCATGTACACTGCAAGACTGAGCCTGGGTTAACCCTGCATGGAGAAGATCATGGTTGAATTTGTTACAGAAATAATTTTCAGGGCCTGCATTAACAAACAGGCACAAGCCAAGTGAAGCCTGCAATGTTCTGCTTCCATGCAGACATGCCTTGTTTGTCAGAGGCATTCAGGGTTGTGATTTGAGGTTAGGGAATTTATGGAAAAGAAATTACGGTGGTCGTAAAACAGGACTTAGCTGTACTTATTCATCTGTAACAGTGCAAGCATGCTGCTTCTGTTTTTTCTTCTGGAATCAAATTCAGTGAACTCACTTTAATAACCTGGCCAGGATGAAGGGTTAAATACATACACCCTGCAGAGCTGCTGAACTCTGAGACCTTGGGGACTTTTTCAGTGTAGATGAGATCCATAGGTTATCTGAGACTATTAAAGACCTCTTCTTCTCCAGCTGGCTGTAAAGACACCACCATTACTGAGTACCCTGGTGAGATGTGCCACAACTGTTCCCTGAAGAAGAGGTGGAAACATACTGAACAGATTAGAAGGCTCATCTGACAGCAAGTCCTTGCTGAATGGTGTATCACAAAGTGAATACAGCTTTTAAATCTGGAACACATGGCCTCTGTCTTGATGCTGTGCAGGCTGACATTTGAACAGCATCAGCATGCCTAAGTCTACATAACATTTTTCTTTAATAAATAGGTAGAGAATCAAAAGGAAAAATCAAAATGATTTCCAGAGATTTGTAGTACATTAATGTCTTCACAATAGACTTTGAAAACAGGCATGAATTTTCTTTTCAGTGGGGAGAGAACGAAAGGTGGACATCGGACTTGGAATTGTTGATCTTCCTAAACCAACGTTCCATGTTCCAAGAGGTCCTGTTTTTTAAGTTGCCTCCTTCTCAAGCCTTTTAATGTACAAGGCTTTTCACTCTGTCCCTCGCTGGCATGGACAGCATGTCTTTAAGGCCACTCTAAACAAACTAGTGTGTTCACATCATTACCTGAATAGTGAACCATCTTCCCTGCGCCTTGGCTGCAGGGTTAGGGTGTAGGGCCTGCCCCCTGCATGCTCCGCAGGCAGATCATAACTTCATTGTTTCCTTCTCTCATGGATTCTCGTAGGAGGAGGCTCTGGGCATGTTCTGTCAGCCCAGCAGAGTTCCCAAAGCATCATGTCCTATATTGATTCCCGAGGTGTCTGTCACTCAGCAGCGAGTGCTGTCTCCACTGCCACAGGTGCGCCAAGAGCGGATCAAGGCGTGCGGAGGAAAAGCTGTTTGGAAAAAATAATTTTAAAAAGAGCCTCGCATAACAGCTCTGGATTCAGGACCTTAACAACTTCATAAAAGCTTGTTGCTGGTGTTGTAAAACTAATACACAAGTTCATTCCACATAAGAACACGGCTGTAAGTTTTTAGCTCCAGATGCCAAAGAGTGATCCCAGCCTGTTTAAAATGTGTTAAGCTGCAACATGCTACATAAGTTAATACCAGCTTTTTACTTTTTACCTTTTCTGCTTGGGCCTGTGCCAGTGCCAGTCACTTACATACTCCTTTACCTTGATTCACTGTAGAAGATGAGGCTGCCAAGCCAGATATTTACCTTGGGAACACACATTCTTATCCTGTAACATTTCACCAGCCACAGCTAAAGAAAAGATTTATGGACTTTCTAACACTAAGATTATTTAAGTCATTTGTTAGCCAAAAATAATGTAAAGACATACAGTGCTTGTTTCAAAAAAGTTTGTAATTAGGAGCCCATACTTTGCTCTGATTTACAATGTAAGCTTGGTATCCAATTAGCAATAATAGTGTTCTTTTAACTAAAACACATATCCTTCCAGAATTATGCAGACTTTCCAATTACTGTGCTATGATGAAATTATAGCTAGAGACTCATAAAGTTGTGCATAGTTTATAAATGCAATATATTCTTAACTACCTTGCTGTACAGTGTATACTAGCAGGGCTCATATGTTCTCTGTGTTATGGAGGCTTGTTAAAAGGCATATATAAGATTATTGAAAAAGTATGTCAAATAATATTAATGTACTTACTACCATTGTGATAGGCTGTTACTGGTCTTTCTGATTAACACTTCTGGTCAGATACAGCACAATCGTGTGCCTCAATCTCTAAAATTCAAAAAACAGTTTGAAAACTTAACTTCAAAGCACCTGGAAATTGAAACCCATGAGGGTTTACTACTTGCTTCATTTTTTAGCTTGTCATTATGATATCCCCTTTGTTTTTCATAAAAGGAGAAAAGCTTTTCTCATTTTTAAAGCAAATTGTAGTGCCTCACCAGCTCATGTACAGTGTCTCCTCATGCTTTTCTATAGCCAAAGACAGAGCTGCAGCTATTTTTGTTGGTGTGGGAGCAGACTGATAAACAGAAACAATCAATGTCCTATAGTTAAAATCAACAGTAAGAGAAAAGGCTTCCAAAGTGCAGAACAACTTTTAATTACTGTCTGGGTAGTGGGAGAGGGCAGAGAGGAGCTCCTTGCTCTGCTTGTAGCAATTCCTTTCCAGCCCTTTTGCAGAGGATTATTGATGAGAAAACCATGTATTTTGGAATGGGGCAATGACTGAGGCCTGTCCAACGCTGTGAAAGTGTTGGTAACACTTAATGAGATGACTAAGCAGGCTGCTCCAGGGCTTTTGCAATTTATTTATTATTATTATTTATTACCCAGAGTTTGCTGAGGACTGCTAGTCTCAGAAGGAAACTCCCATTCAGCTTGCAGAAGAATGCTGGGGAAAATGGCATGGATAGAGTCTAAGAGGAGAGTGTGTGCATTGTATTCTCTGGGACAAGTAAGAATGACTGTATGTGTATAATCTTGCATTACTCAACTAAATCAGGCTTGCTATTACTGTTCTTTAAAAATTATTTCAACTTTGCCAAAACCTTCTGAGCTCTGTATGATGAGAGTGGACAAGGAGAGGATTCAGTGAGAATTACTTGGGCTCTTGTTGTCGTCGTCTCTTGTGACTTGTCCTGTCTCGCACTCCTCTTCCCCAGCCCCTTGGTAAGGCCTGGTGTGGGACATGCTCTTTTTCAGGTTTGCGGAGAGAGGTTTTTATTCCTGGTGGATGAAAAAGGGAAAAACAGATTGTTAGGTACGGATAGTGCCAAGCCCTATGTGGTACCTTCCCTATCCTCAAAGAAAAAAAGGAAGAACAGGCTGCCCTGTCAGCACCAGTTGCAAGGCCCTGCCTTAGGGCAGCTACATGACTTTGCACTGTAATATGGATCAAGAGATTGGAATTAAAAGAAAACCAAGTAACCTGTGAATCTCCAGAGAGCTTGCTCTTTCTTGAAATCTGTCCTTATTTTTACAATTCTTCTAACTTAATAAATGAGGCATCTTCTTTAGTGTGAGTCATTCAGGGGGACCGTTTGGGTTCTTCAAGTTTTGAGGCTATTTTAATTTCTCAGGCTGTTCATTGTCTGCATTTGCTTTGTTTCATTTGGTTTGGTTTTCATTCGGTTTGGTTTTCATTCGAGCTCTCAGTTCTATATAATATAAAAGCACTCAGAGCTGTATAAATTATGGCCCAAGATGCCTCAGGGGAGTTGGTAGTGAGTTACAGGCCTTGTGTGCATACAGTGTCTCAGCTGCTCCGATTTACTGGTCCAAGTGGAAGAGGCTGATTAACATTCCAGCTTCAGGAGTGCCTGATGGCTGATGGCACTCGGTGCAGTCAGTAAATCCGACCTGTGCAGACAGGGATTCCTGCTGCCAGACTGCCCTGGCACACCCACCTGAGGTGTAGGGCTGATGGACATGGAAAACTTGATTGCAGCATTTCAGGGTAACCGTAAGAATTGTCTGCCTTTTAGCCCTGGGATGGCTGCCTCCAGAAGCATCCCGTGAAATTTCTGCATTTGGCAGCCAAAGTCTTGGTTGTTCCCAGTGCCACCCACTGCTCAGCCCCCTCCCTGACCACCCTGGAATTTGTCTCTGACTCTCTCTGCAGGTTTGGCTCTACCAAGAACAGGCACTAATTTGAGAAGAGCACACTTGGGTCATGTCTGCTCTACAGCCAGCTCGTCTTGTTGTGCCAAATTAAGTTCTCCAGTACCCTGGAAGCAGAACAGTGCGAGCAGGATGGAGAAGAGACAGAACGTTAAGTGCCAGGGGAGAAGTCAGGACAGGGCAAAGGCAGATTTAGGGTAGGTGGGGTCCAGGCTGCACAATGATAGGCATCCAACAGCTGTGGAAAACAATAACAAATGGATAAAAGAAAGATTTATGAGAAGATGGTGTGTGCAAATTGGGGCATCAGAACTGCCTTAGTTCATATTCAATTATCTATTGAAAACCTCAACAACACAAGACAGGCCCTCACTTCAAAGGCCTTAGGTCAGCTGAGGAGCTGTGCTCCGTGGGCTGTGCCTGGAGAACAGCAGAGGCTCCTCGCAGCTGGGAACGTGGCAGTACCAGCAGTATGGAAGCACTTTTACATTCGTGCTTGCAAATATTTACACATTAGGTCATGGCAATTAGGAATAATTAGAGTGGAATGTACCTTGTGTTCACAGAGCCAGGAACTGGGCCCATGTCATAAACACTGAGTTTATTTCTGTCCGGGCTCGGCAGGGTAGGACACGGAGTCTGTGGTGCCTTCCCAGGGCTGCTCCCAGTGCAGGCACACAGTACTGGGGTACAGGTGGTGCTGGGAATTGTGCTGGGGGCTTAAAGCTCAAATGCAATTTGGGGTCTTGAGCTATCCATTGCAACCCCTCTCCTGTTTAACTGCAGTTTAATTTTTTCATATTACCAGATAATTTGTGGAGTGATACCAAATACTCCCTCGTAGTTACCCAGGAGCAAGGTTTGCCTTCTCACAGGAGTACATAATAAGAAGCCTTTCTGTCAATACTATTCCTCCCCAGCTTTCCTAGAAGAAAAACTGCTACAAATGAAAGTCAGACTTAAGAATAAAAGTGGAGAGGATTTATGTACTGGCTAGCAAAGGATCCAGAGAATTACAGTGATCAGTTTTGCTGAAACTGCTCTGGTGTGGAAAACATGCTTGATACCTACTAGGTGTGCTTTGTAGTTGGATTGCAATGGGAGCTGCAGATGGTACTTAAGACAAATCGGATTTGTGGGAGCTATGGACATCTCTAGCAGCCAGGACTAATGATGGGCTGCTTTTGCTTTGCCTGGACCACAGCTCTATTGTTACTTCACAGTGTTGTGGGGCATCGTTACTCATAATTGTTCATAAATCTGGTGATTAAAAATGACAGTGCACATAAACTGCTTTTTAATACTTTGTATTTATACTAAGCTATTTATTAATTATGTGACTTGCCAACATATTATTACTTCACCTTAATTAGTGCCTGGCAGTGTGTTAATCACTCCTCTGCCACTGCACCTCAGGGCTCTCTTTAATTGCTATTGGCTTTCTCCCATGTTTGCTGTTAGCATGTGCTTGGTGATCGCTGGTTTTGGGACCCTGGGGACAGGACGTTGTTGAGGAGGTTGAAATGATTTGTTTTGTGGGCAGTTACAGCACAGGAGCTCAGTGCTGGTACGGCACTTGTGAAGGTCACCAGACAGGGTGAGATGCAGGGACAGGTCACATCCTCACCTGCACCAGGAGTGCCTCGGCAGCACTGCCAGCACCAAACTACACCTGACTGACCTAGGCACGTGGAAGCTCCAAATTCCCATAGGTTCCTTCACTCCCAAGGGAATGATGGCCTGGGGCTGTGCAGCTGTGCCTGAAGGGTGACAGTTAACAACAGGATAATCAAAATCAACTGTGCCTTAATACTGTAAAGTACTTTCCTGGCTTGGGGAATACATTGCCGACTCCTCTTAATGTTAGGTGTGTTTTGAAGTTGGACAGTGATGGGAGTAGACTGTGTAGTTTTAAAGCGAATCCAGTCTTCAGAGATAGTTGAAATCTCCAGCTACCATGAAATATGTTGTCACTTCAATTACGGTTGCAAGTACCTCTCTCTTATTTGTTTCCTGTAATACCAGACAGACTAGGTAAATATATATCTTTTTTAATGAAGCACAATATAGTTTTTAAATGGTTTCTATCAAATTGTTTCCAGTTTCTTATAAACTCCTGATTTCTAAATATCTCATTATTTGTTCCATATGTTTCACTGAAGTCATTGTTACCAGTACAGCAGAAAATACATAAATAATCTAGTAATTTAACATAAGTTTGTGATTTTTCTTAAGTTACTGTCAATCAAATATCATTAGTATAAACTGAAATCAAAGCAGAGCCAAAATCTGTAATTAAATCATGGAGGATGTACTGAGACAATGAGAAAATCAGGAGTACTCTTGCAGGCTGCTCCACACACAGCTCTCACTGTGTGTGTTGAGAGAGACCACAGGAGTCTGGAAGGAGGGAGTTTTTCACGACAGTGACTGTGCTTTTGTCAAGCAGGTTTCTAAGAAGTACAGTCATGACAGGTGGTATTAATCCATTAATTGTGTTTGGTTTTCACTTAAGCAAAATACCCCATGCTGTATGAGGGAGCAGAACCAGGTCATTGTGGTGACATAACAGGAAAAGTAAAAAATGTTTGTGGAAGATGCTCCCAACCTGCTGTTGGAACCTGATGAGAACAAGGCAATGTTGTAGAAAGTCTCTGTTCAGTGAAAGAAAGAGATCACGGAATGGAGTTGACAAAACAGTCAAGTTAGGCTTCATGAAAAACTTCAGCATTTTCTGAACAAAGAATGCCCTTATTGCCCAATGCAATATGCAGTTTTTTTCTTGTTGTCTCCCCTCCCTCCTTTATCAGTAATGAAAGAAGGAAAAGGAGAAGGAGCAGATGATAAGAAGAAAATTATGGAGGAGGAAAATGGGGAGGGAAAACAGCACAGGATATCTAAAAGTTTTTAGAAATCCTTTTAGAAACATTTGGAAAAATCTAGAAAGTATAAACATTTTCAGATTTGGGAAATTGTAATTTTACATCAGAGATGGAAAAGAAAAAGCACACCATTCCCGACACTGAAAATGTCAGTTCTCACAATGAATGCAAGATATCACTGAGGAGAATCATTTATGTGATCAGGGTTCCTTTTTTTTCCCCATTAAATACATTTTCCCAGGCTTTGAAGGTGTCTGGGTTAATACATCACCTTGTCTGACATGGTTTTCATCCATCTCTGTGTCAGTACATCAGCTAACAAACCCACCTGGACTTGTGAATCAGATCCAGCAGTTCCAGCTGCTGTTAAACCTGCCACATTTTCTCCTCACCAGGCTGTGCTGTTGCCCTTGTGCCCATCTTTGATTTTGGTCAGTGCAGAGCTGTTTTCAGACAGGCCATGTAAGTAGGGATTATCCTGGTGAAGTAATTGCAATACTTTCGGTCTGTGACTAGGAATCCTTTCCTAGTTTTCTGTGATGACAAGGTTCTCCATTCCATTCAGGTGAAAATCCTAGGCAAATTTAGTGTATTCCCATTATAGCTTTTACATTGCCAAGTTCATGAAACAGCCAGTTTAATCACATCATGAGCACTCATCTGTTACTTGGTTATTCTCTGTTACGATTTTCTTCTTTCTGAAATTTTCTGCCTCTTCTGAATCTCCACTTCACAAAGCCTTGCCCTGCAAACAGCAGTCTGCAGTCACTTGGAGGGCAGTCACCGAGGGGTGCCAGGGAAGGACATTTCTGCTGCCAAGGCAGAAATCCAGAGGCCAACAGTCGGCCTCAGCACCACAGGGTGAATCACAGGGCTGAGAGGGAGATAGGTGTTCCCTCAGCATGAGCACAGAAATCAGAGCAGGGGGCAAGACCCCATGGAGAACACGGAGTTCTGGTGCTCAGAGGTGGAGGTGGGAGGTGCACCCATTTCAGTGATTCCACAATTCCCTCTGGGAAGCCAAAGTGATGCTGAGGAGGAGTAGGAGGGGATGAATCTGGACTTCACCAGGCAAGGGCAAAGCAGCATCTCAGGGCTGCTGCAGTGATGGCTCTTCCAGTGTTTCTGCTTGCAAGCTCCATTTTTCAGGGGTTTATAACTTACTCATAAAAATTTACTGCAAGCTATAATTTGGCACACAGGGTTCCAGGCTGAGAGCATACTGCTTTCCTTATTTAAACTGCATTTATTGACAGGCCTGTTTTCAGATTGCAAAAGAGTGACGAGTGAAATAGTTTCAGAAACTCTTTTTCTCTTTTTTAGGACTCTCTAGCCCCCAAACAGCTTTAAACATCTGCTGGTGCCTTTGAGTATTAAAAAGAATTAAATCTAGTTAAGAAATTCATGTTTAAATAGTGGCTACTGGGCATATTGAGGAATTCTACCTACAGTGTATAGCATCCTTCAGCCTGAAGAATCCCAGTGCAGGTTTCCAGCCTTTTAAAACAGCTGAAACAGAAATACAGGCAGGATAAAAGGAAGCAGTTAATAATGTAGACCTGTATAGCAGGGCTGATTGTGATTTGGGCCAGGCTGTTCTATTTAATTCATCTGCTCTTGCTAAAGACACCTGAGATCCTGTGGACCAGATTTTCAGGTACTGCCTTTCTCTTCTTGAGAATACAGGTAGGAATGAAAGGGATTTTGCAATTGCAGCTTAAGCCATTACTATATCAAAGCTTCTGATTTGAAATCCCAGTCATGGAGATATGGTTCATATTTTTTAACCAGCTCTACTTAATTCTGTTAAGTAAAAATATGCTGAATATGTGTCCAGGTTTGCAGATGATCCTTGCTTATCTTTGAGAACTTGGCCCTCAGCAGGTTGATGTTTCACCTACAAAAGCAATGTCTGAACAAGCCTTTTTTGTTTTGGCCTGGTTAATTTGATTTTCAGTATCTAAGCCAATGGGAAATTTTATTGGTTTTGACAAAATAGATTTCTGAAAACATATTCAGAATGCTTCTGTAGTATTTTGCATCCATATGTGGTAATGTGAGAGGAGGAGAGATTGGCATTTTATGAATTCAGCAGGTGGGACCTTCTGGGTGTTTTTCTGGACCTGTTGAAAAGCTAGTTGATGTTCATCACTGTCTTAGTGGTGACTCAGGGGCTAAGGCTTGCTTGATAAAACATATTTCAGACTTGAATTTTTTGTGTGGAATGTCACAAAACTGTCAGATCTGTCTTCCTCCTTGCACCCAGAAAAATTAATTTTACAACCCAGAAGGTGCTTTTGCTGGATATTTGTAGCCTCATGAAGCATAAAACTGTACTTCTTGTGACTCCCACCTTGATTGATCTCACCCTCTCAAGATTAGTCTTGTCTAAGTCAGGACTCCTCTTGCACTCTTGGGGATACAACTTTGAGTAATTTTGAATAGAAGAGGTTTGACTACATAGGTACAGTTGAAAAAGAAGAAGCAGAGGAATTTTCAGCCTGTGTGTGGTCACAGTACTTGAGCAAATCAAGTGGACAAATTACTCTGCTGCCATATCTGTTTCTCTTGGCAGAACTCTGACAGTCTTCTGGCCTCCCCTGCAAGTGTCCTCCGCTGTTTGTGATTGCAGATTGTGTGTGTGTAGGGATTCGCCTCCTAATCTGCATGGTTGACTTTAGAGAGGCTCTTCTTGAAAGGTAATAAATCACAGATGGAGTGGTCTCTGTAGATGCATTGGGGAATGATCTGGGTATTTGCTGTTTGTTCTGCTCAGGGACTGCTACTGCAGAGAGGTTATATGGACTGAGCCCTTGGCACTGAGACACTGGAGAGAACATGGAAGTTGGTACAACCCAGCGCTGTGGGAGGTGAAATGAAAAATCAGAACCGTTCTCAGAGTGCCCCACGTTCTGCACCATTTCTGTGCCACCTCCCAGCTCCTCTGGTCTCTCTGGGAGGAAGCTGCTTGAAGAGGGAGGGTCAGGCACTGGAGAGGCAGAGAAAAGCGGAGAAGTGGGACAGAATGGGCATTGTGTTGCTGGGGCTGTCATTGCCCAGGGGTTGAGGGAGTGTAGAGTGAATGAGAGTGATGAGAAATTATTGTTTCAAAATCAAAGAAATTAAATGGCACAGAATTCTGCTTACAGAGTTGAGATTGCCCACTGGCTAAACTTACACCTTTGAGATTTAAGACATGAGGAATTCTGGTGCTGATTATCCAACCCTGGTTCGGTCTTTACAGGTAAGAGTGGACAGGGGAGTGAAGTCCTGTAGCAGTCTTGGTCTCTGTAGCCACAGGAGGATTTCACTGCAGATGTAAATGTGAGCCTCAGCTGTTCAACTCCACCCTCCCCTTCTTTTATTAACCAGAAAACTAAAAACTTGCCAACATGAAGCTCAGTTAACCTGGAGCTATACAGTTACCTAGTGGCAACTTGCTGTCCTCTTCTGGAATATCCAATCCAGGTAATCACAAGCTTCTCAAAACTATGGCAGGAGTTAATATACACTGGACTGTGCAAGTTCATGGCTCACAGATGCCAACACAGCCTGAGCTGTCCTGTAGCAGCTGGCAGGAGCCACTGGGCATTGTCTGCCTGCCTTCCCTCTGCACGGCTGACAAGCTGGGAAGGTCCATTCCCACAGTGAAGGGACGTGGTCAGTGTTACCTTTGCCAGCCTCTCATCTTCTCCCCAGCAGCTGCAGCTGTGTGCGGGGCTTGCGTTCCTTCTGGGCTGAGCTGTGTGAGCAGGGCTGTCCCAGCCTATTCCTGCCTGGGATGCTCAGCAGCTGGGCAGTGTGTGAGTGTTACCTGCACATATAAACCAGCTGCTTAAAACAGCCCCGAGGGCATAGGCATAAGTTTGAAACGTCATGTTGAGGTCCCAGGGTTCATTTTCATGGGCAAACCTCATCCTTTGTATACCTGACAAGTACAGGTGGCTTCAGTTCATTGCAGCTCAGCTCACTTGCATTTACTCCAACAGAAAAGCACATTCTGCATCAAGAATTCTGAGTGGAACTTCCAGTGTTATGGGCCACTGCGTAGAGAGAGCAGAGATAGGATGGCTTTGCTGAGCACTTTTTTTCTGGTTTTCAGAATACAAATGTTTTTCCTCTTGGCTTTGCTCTTCAGGCAATGCTGAGAAGAAAGCACTGAAAGAGTTTGTCAGCAAACACTGACCACACAGAATGCTTTTTATCTGCAAAGTTTTATATCGGGGTAATGAGATGCTCTCTCTCCCTCTGTGTTACTGTATGGAATTAAAAATATCATCAGGGCTTTTTTAATTTAGCAAACATTTCTCATCTGCAGCTTACTAAAGGATGGGAAGCCTAAAGTCTGTATACCTGTGAAAAATGTAAGCTCTTGAAAATGGATGGAAATTGCAGTAGTACCAACCACGTATATTTGTATCAAGTTTAATTTCAACAAGTCTGAGATTTACCAAGGCACAGGTCAGGAATACAGCGTCTGTGGAATGCTGCAGGGCATGGAGACTTCTGCAATTTAGGATAGGAGGAGAGAGAACATACAGAGCTAAGTGAGGGTAAGAGCATTTAGGAGGCTGCAGTTTAACTGTATAATTGGTGTTTATTTAAGAGATTGATTCCCTGTGCTTTCGATTAGCACCCTGCAACCTTAGCTGGACTAGGCCATTACTACTCCAAACACAGTTTCACAGTGCATGGGCTTTCAGCAACAAACATGGTTCAAAAGGCCTTCCCTGGCTGTTTATTCATGCATCAGGGTTTGAATGTTGCTGTCCCTTCTTTCCATTATTTGTCTTATGGGATCCACAGTTTGAGTTGAACAGATGTGATTAAAATTGATGTTCTCTGGTTTTGACTCTGGGAAAGTCACTGGTCTGGTTCACAGCATGACTCTGCAAACACTTGCCATGACTGAGCTGAAGGCATGCAAAACAATGGAGGAATGAGCAAAAAGGGGTAAAAACAAGGGCAAGAATTTCTGAAGTCAGTATTGGTACCGAAGTGCCTGCATTGTGACACTGGGACCTGAGTTGAGGTGAGGTGACACTTGCTGAACACACCTACAATGAATTTTGGTCATCCTCTGGAAATGTGACAAATACAGCTGAATTTTGTTCAGTGCAGCTCATCCAAGCTCTGTTTGCTCTGAGAGAAAATTCCACGTTCAGCACTGTTCAGTGCTGAGTGTGACTTCCAGTGTTGGGACAGGGCACGGAGGGCAGTGATGGGATGGCTTTGCTGGGTGCTGAAGGTAGAACAGCATTATTTGGAAACATAAAATAGTGTCTGTTAAGTGCTCTGAAACTCCTCTCTCTACAGGAGAAATGGAAAGAGGCCTTTATTCGCTACATCCTCTCTTCCCTCTAATTGTGGTATTGTTAATGTAAATTACTGTATCACACTGGATGCAGCAGTCACCGAACAGTGCTAGGGTGCAGGTAGTATTTTAATGCTATCTCAAATAACCAGCCTGATGTTCAATATTTAATTAAAAGCAGAAAACTTGATACAACTAAAAGACAGGAATCTGAATGGCATGGTGGCCAGCCTGATATTTCTAATGTGCTAATTGATAAATCTTGCTTTACAGCTGCATCTGGGACCAGTCCATGTATGTCCTTTATCTCTTTAATTCATTTTGCACAGAACAGAGCAAATTTGAAATGAAAAACACTGGCTTTTTGTATTCATCTAAGAATATGCTAATTGAAAATGATTGTTTCATACTGGGCTGGATTAAAAAATATGTACATCTCTCTTTCTCTGTTTTACACATAAATCCATTGATGTGTTGAAATGGCAGTTGCTAGGTCAGAGGGAAGTGAGATAAGTAAACCAGAGGGAGGCACTTAAGAGGTAGCCATACAAGGAGGCAAATTCCTATGCCAGCTCCCAGATCCTTTGGCACAGATATGGTTGCCAGAATCTACATTTTCATTAAAGGCAAAAGAAAACAAAGTTTCTGGTTTGAATTTTTAGGTCCACAGAGATAATTTGGAAAACACGAACAAGAAAATAATGTTTTTCAAAAAAGAAAAACTTAGATTTTCTTAAGCACACGTAAAGTTATTAAAAAAGAAGTGTGGTGTGGTTTTAGGTTAATCTGGAAGAGGATTTAGTGGACAAGTTGCTTGTAATCTCTTCAGCCGGTTAAGTTTCTTTCTCAAATGAACTTGGAGTTGTAAAGCAGGTAATGAGGAACCTTAATAAGGACTTTAAAAAAAAAATTATTTTTAATAATTATGAAATCATTGTCCAGATTTTGGTCTAAATTCTAAAGGGTTTTTTTTCAGATTCTATCACCTTAGTAGAATGACTTTCAGATTACTTGAAGTTTAGGGTTTTTGGGTGGGGAAGATTGATACCAGATGAAATGTGTATCATGTATGTTGCATGCTGGTAGTGCCAATTTGGAGGATTAAAGTAAAATAAAAGACCAGTTAGTATTATAAACGAACCAGAGCACTACATCACAGAGTGTATGGCCCTCGTGTTGTAAGAGCACACACTTTTCCAGTTAGGATTCCTGTGCACACAACCAGACTATAACGTCCCCTACACAAGAGCAGATCAAAGAATAGCAGTAACTGTGTGTTCAGCTGAGAACTGTTCCTGACAGATTACAGATCCATGGCAATGGGCTCCTTCATGGCTCAGTTGCCAGTTACTGAACAGTGGCCAACAGTAAAAAGTGAGTCATGATGACTTTTCCTTCCTCTGCAGGATTACATGTTTTTATCTTGTTTATCTTCTCTATTATTATATTGCCATTTGCATCCTAGATCACCTATCCACACGGAAAGGGCATGAAATTTGGATGGCATTGTGTCATGCCTAGAGTTTATTCACCAGTTTTTCACAATTTCTCAGCTGGCATTAAAAACATTTTTTTTCTTAATTTACTGTGGTTCCTGCCTCCAGATCTTCAATCCTCTCATCAATGTGAGCATGTATTTGGAGCTGGACTGTTGTGTTTGGCATTAAAACTTTTTGGATTTGTTTGTTTGTTGTCACTTTAAGATACCAGATGAAGTGCCAGTGAGTTTGTGTCTTGGACAGCTGTGTCAACTTTTTACTAACAGTCCAACCCCAGAGCTTAAGGGGGGAGCAAGGCAGGATATCTCAGGTGAACTGGTGAGAGCCTGGATTTGTTGGCGTTTTGTGTGGACCAGTGGACTTTGCATTTTTTATGTGCTGGGCTGTTTGTCAGTGGAATTACAGACGGAGGAGAAGAGGCCAGTCCTGTGAGTTAGCACCCAATTCATCCTTGTCTGTGGGAGATGGGAGAGCTGAGTAACTTGACTGTTGGAACAAGAAAGGATTCACAAAACTTGTTTTGCTAAAAAACAAACCTGACTTTTCAGAACAACCTGCAAATGAACACAATAATTACATGCTTTTGGTAAAAGCAAAATCATTTCTTCCTACACTTAGATCTGACAGCACACTCACTCTGTTGGTTCAGCTGATGTGCAGGGAAGGCCAGCCTGGGGGAGGAGATGGTTTAACCCAATGCTCGTAGAGGGTCTCTTCCATTTGCCACATCTTCCCTGTGCCCTGCTGGAGGATCGTTTACATTGTCACTGGCATTGTTTGCCAGAGATGGCTGCGTGTGCCTTTTAATGGTGAGCGCCCAAATGTGTCTGTGGTAATCTGTTGGCATAATCCTTTGTGGCTGAGTATGTCCTTCACGTTGTTGTTGTGCCAGGGCATGCTTTAACTCAGAGCCTGCAGGCTGTACTCTTATGTTTAAGAGCTGTGACTTTGTCATGGTAAGTTTTGAGGGAAAATCATGTGTTAGTTATGGTGGAAAATATCAATGGAGAACCAAACAAAATTACAAAAAATTGGGGTATGTTTCATGCTGTCTGACATGGGGTATTTAGGTGCATGGACTTAGCTGGTCTTAAGCAGATCTGGGTTTACACATCCAAATCATTGGCACATTACTCATACACAGGATTCAGAAGGAGTATTCTGTACCCGTTTTTTAAATTTTTTTTGTCACCATCTTGGGTTCTAATTTTAAAATCTTTTCAGTGAGCACAATCTGCCCCATGGGTTGCTCAGCATTTGTTCTGCTTCCTTTGTCTTGCTTTTCTGTGCCAATCTGTTTTTCTTGGTGACCTCCCAGTGAAAGCAAGATAGTGAGTGCAGTTGACCCTGTTGAGAACTGAACTGGTCCATTTTCTCTGCTGAAACCTCCCCATGCCCTGTGTTTCCCAGCCCTCCAGCCCAGTCAGGCTTTGGTCTTGTCCTCCCAGAGGGATGCCACCATTCTTCCCTTTGTCCTTTCAAACCTTATTTACTCCATGAAATCAGCTCTTTTGCTTTCCTGGCTTGGTGGGAAAATGTGAGCAGATTGATGAGGTGAATTATTTGGCTGTATACAGGTACTGGCTCCTGGAGAGGATTAGGAAAATGAGTTCTAATGGTGATGAGCCATTCTCATCATTAAGAAGTCCATCACTCTGGCTGTGCTTTATTGGCAGAAAAGCCCAGGTCACAGAGCTGAAGCAGTGGTTTTGAACACCCATAGCACCATGTCTCAGCAGGGGATAATGTTGGTGCTGGCTTGAAGCGCAGCTCTCGGTGTTGCTGTAGCAGACTGCCAGCCTGTGGCTCAATACTCAGCTTTTAGGGCAGATCTCTGCACATTCCCTACTGAAAAAAGCAAGTTCAAGAGAGCTGTTTAATGCTGCATCAGCATACAAGGGCTCTGTAACCAGTTACACTTCTCATCATATGGCAGAAGCACAACTCTGCAGTCCCTCTTTCAGGATATGCAAAACATTGATCCTAGTGGGTGGTTTCAGAGATAAATTTCTCTGGCCAGGAATGTTTTGAAGACATTCAGCGTAGAGAGAATGGCCCTGTTGATGTCATATCATGTAATTGGTGAGGTCATGTGTATATAGAAGTCATGAGAACAGGAAAGGCTAGTAGGTTTGTCACTCTTGCCCTTTTTATTTTCTTGCATACCTTTTCCAACTGCAACTTGCCTGTCTTGCTGTAAGTAGGGACTAATTAAAAAGGCACCAGCTTCCAAGATGTAATTTAAAGAGTTTTTGCTTCATGTGCTCATGCTTAGCAATGAGAAAAGAGCACATAAAGCTCACAGAGAAAAAGATGAGGTTTTTTTTTGTCCACACAAAATATTGATCCGAGATTGTTTGGACAGAAAGACAGGCTGCATCTCCTCATTCCTGTGCGGCCTGGCATTCCAGGATTACAATCAGTGGGAGAGGAGTAGGAGTAGGAGTAGGAGGAACTCAAAAAACTCCTCCTTCATGCCAAGGGTGAAAAGTGAAAAATAAAGTGGAGCAATCCTAGGCAGAGACTGTTTTACGTGGCCTGCTCTGTCCAAAGCAAGGCATTCCCATTCCACCCCAGAGGGCAGCTGCCAGCAACCATTTTCCTGGGTCCATGGTGTGCCTCTGCACTAGATGGTGCCCCTTTGGGAAGCGTGGCACTGCCTGCTGCACAGCTGGAAGCTCGCTGTCCCAGCTGTGGTGTCCTGAGTCTGGATTAATGAGCTGTTCTGAAAGGCAGAGGGGAGCTCATGCCACTCTTTACTCAGGCCAGTGTGGATATGCCCCCAAGGCCCCCGTGCCCATCAGACCTCTCTTTGTAGAGCAGCGTGGAAATTGGATGCATCTGTCTTTTCTTTGTCTGGCTACAATTCCTTGTGATCAGTCTGGAGAGAGTTTTACATGGAATCATAGAATGGTTTGGGTTGGAAGGGATCTTAAAGATCATCTCCAAAGAAGGGCTTTTATGCTGAGAGCCTCTCTGTCTTTTCCAGCTGCATTAGCTGGGCTAATAAAAGGTACTGTTTCTCCCAGCAAACCTTTCCTCACTGTCATTAAAATATGTGTTCGTTTGCTGTGGAAAGTTGAGGTTGTTTTGGATATTCTTCTGGGGAAGGAGAAAAGGACATAGCTTTTAAAAAAATGCTGGCAGCTTTCAGGAAAGGTCTGATCATTCATTAAATGAAAAAGTTCATTCTCCTTTTCAAAGAATGCACTGTGGTCACAAAGATGACTGTGAAATCAAAGTGAGTTTGCTGCAGAACTAATCCTTTACGCAGAAAATTAAACTTTAATTTTCTTTTTCTCAATTATGAGGTGATTGAAGAAGAAAGAGGAAAGGTAGGGTTTTAAAAAGACGTACCGTGGATTAATTCAGAGTTCCAGCCTTTATTCACATAGCGTATAATTTAAAAAAGTTTA
Source organism: Vireo altiloquus (assembly GCA_013396875.1). Taxonomy (NCBI): domain Eukaryota; kingdom Metazoa; phylum Chordata; class Aves; order Passeriformes; family Vireonidae; genus Vireo; species Vireo altiloquus. The sequence goes on along the minus strand of VZRF01013261.1, from coordinate 1,105,443 downwards.
TCAGAATTCCCTCTAAGTAAATAATGGGCCAAAAAAGACCAAAATTTTGAAATAAGAAATGAGCTGTGAGGTTCTGATGTGAAGGTGCTGGTAGAATTGGAATAAAAGAACAGAATCTTTTAATGTTTCAAAAGAGAGTATGGAAAGAAAGTGCCCTGCAGAAGAATCACAAAGCAGTGTGGCCTAAAACTGATGAAAATGAGTCTTTCCTGGGCAGCTGTATGAAGAGCAAGGCTGGGACTCTCCTAATCTGAGGAGTGCTCACCCAGTGCAGACATCTCAAGGGGCTTTAAAGAATTAAAGCCCAATGAATCAGAGCTCAGTACAAGCCAGAGAGACCCTAATGCATTTATTTCCACATTTCGTAGATGATTAATGAGCCACAGAGAGGACATGTTTGAAAGTCTTGCTATAAGTTTGGAAATACAGTATTGGACGTACTTTGACTGGAGGCTGTACCTTGCCTGTGCCCTTGAAATAACCTTATTCATCTGCACCTGGAAGTTGTTCTCCATCCACAAAACCCAGTGGGGCTGTTTAAAGCCAATTCACAGGTGTCTGAAATTTTACATATAGAGGTGTGAGACTATTTAAAACATATGTGCAGGTGTTTACATTGCAAAGTGCAGGAGCAAGGCTGTGCACATCCAATTTAGGTTTCACGTTGAAAGACAGGGCTACCTTAAAGGAAGTCAGGAACAGGTGGCAAGGTTGGCATGCTCCCAACTGCATCAGAAAGGAGATAAGCCACACTATAAAGAGCTCATTTTTATGCTACACAAAGTGTATGCTGGTTGCTTGTTCAATGTTACTTTCAAGTATCTAAGAGAATATTAGAGAGCATAAAAGCACAGTAAAAGCTACCCGAAGATGATGATGTGTCCAGCATTGTCTCCAGTGTTATGGTTAGAGATCTTGTGCTCTGCTCCTGGCTCAGAGGCTTTACCCCAGTGACTGATAAGGTCAGGATACCCAAAAAATACCTCACAAGTGGTGATGCAGTCCCTGCTGAGGAGGTGTTTGAGTACAGTCAGAATGCACAGAGCACTAAACTCTGCACAGGAGTTGAAGTGATTTGCTCAGGATCACCCAGTTTGACTTGGCATGACACCAGTTGCAAAAACAGCTCCTGGACCAGGCATGAGTTGTTCAAAAGTATCCTGGGGTGCTGATGGCTTCTGCTTTTCAGAAATACTGCTTCTAGTGGCTCTTTTGTCTAGTTGGACACAGGCAGTTTTATAAGCCAGTAACTTCTGGAAAGCCGTGTGGAGCACAGGGCCGAAATTGGACATCTTGAAAAATGTCCAGGAGAAAAGCTAGCTCTTCCCTAAAGTTTGTGGTCTTGTCAAGTGCCAAGGCTGACACCTCAAGGAAGCAGAAACATTCCTTCTTCCTGTTTCAGAACCAAAGGGGACAGGCCAGGTACTGAGGTATAGCAAGTCCATGGCTGCAGGCAGCTCAAGTGCTTTTCCCCTCAAGTGACACAGAGGACCCAGGCAGGGAGGAAAGTGATTATAGGGAGTTACAGCCCATACACCTCTTTTATCCCAGTTAATCTCTAGGAGATGAGAGAAGAAGTACAGATGCTCACTTGTCTTAAGCACCAGGAGTTTGCACACAGAAGAGGCAGGAGTTGGAACAGAAGCTTTCTTTGGGTGTGGGAATAGGTTTGCAATAGCTTCTGTCCCTGAAACAATTAGGGCAGGTCCCACCAGGAGCAGAGGCTTCTCTCCCTCACTTCAGTAGGAGCTGGGAGATCTCCTGTGGGTTGGTTCTGCCAAACCTCACACGAACTGAGCAGCACTAGCATACAGGAGGAAATCAGCATATTTTAAGAGAGGCTGCACAAGGGCTTGAAGTCACCCAGCAGCTTCAGCACGTGGACCCTGGATGCTCTCCAGAACCAGGAGGTGCAGGATCAGCATGCAAAGGTAAAAATGAACCATTCAGGCCCTGGGAGGTTTGGTTGGAGTGTGGTCCAAGTTCTGCTTGTAGTTTTGGGTCATTTCTTCTTGATTTACCCAAATTCCTCTGGCCCATGCTTGGCCTCAGACTCCTCATTGTGAACCCCTGGAACAGGACTCGGCAGCACCTTATGTGACACAACTGTTGTGCCTGGTGCTTTTTGCAGAGCTGGTATCTGGGAGCATCAGGGCTCCAAGGACAGTGATATGAGGCATAAACAACTTGAAAAACAAAATAAACTCCTGCTATCAGAGTCACAAGGCGAGCTGTCCAACACAACATTGGTCTCTGATTTTATATTTAATTTTAGAAGCTGAAACTAAATGTTTTAATTTTATATTATTCTCAACATAATGCTAATTTGCTCCAGATGTCCACTGCGAGCTGAACACTGCCATTTTGCATAGAAAGCATGTGCGTCAGTGATTTATTCCAAATAGCTTCTATTTTACTGCATTTCATTTTATTCTGAATGAAGTACTTAACAACATGTTTCTCTTTAAGAATCTTACTTAATCATATGGATATAATTTCTTCAATTTACGTTTTCAGTTCTTTAGTGTGGTGGCCACAGGGTGTTTCTTAACCTAGGAAGATTAAATACACATGTTGAAAGCTGCTTATATTTGATTTTGAGGCACTTTCATTTCAAAGTCCTTCACGTAAGGTACAGAAGTGATTGTGGTTTCCTGCTAGGTTCTGGGATAGAGGGATAACTCTCAGGAAAACCTTGCAGATACCTTCTAATAATCGTCCATGACAATAACATAATTTCATTTCTTTCAAAACTGTGGTCTACTGAGAGTGTTTAAGACTTTTTTTATTGGGGTCCAGGAGAAAAAGAGATTTAATTTTCTTGTCATTTCTGGGCTACAGTTCAACATTTCAACTTAAAACCTATTTCCGTTGAGCTCCTTTCCCAGTTTTCCCTCAAAATGTTATCTTAGAAAATGTCTTTTATTCAGTTATTTTTTTATTTATTTAGCAACATATTAAAAATTATGTGAGACAGCTCAATATGAAACTTTTGTTATTTGAGCCTGGCTCACTCAGCCATTCCTGTACATGGGCTGCTATTGGTCAAGTATGTCAGGAATGTCCTTTGGCAGCGGCCTGGGAGCTGCGTCATGTGTGTGAAGCAGCTCCTATGAACTGCTTGGCGTGGAGGGGAGGCTGCTCTGAACCTTGGAACAAAGTCCAGGGAAGATTTTTATTCTTCTTTAATTTGAAAGCTGACCTGGGGTATGTAGTTTGTGTTAAGATGGGATGCTTCTGCAGTGGTCACACAAAATGTAATACACCAAGTTCCTCAGATAGCAACACCTACTCTTCTTCCCTTCTAAAAATTATTTTACTCATATAGTCCCTTCTCCTCTTAGGCTTTTAGACTGCAACCTATGCCATGGGATATAAATTTCATGAGGTCACATCATTTGCAAGGCAGGTTTTTCCCATCTGAAATAATGTTCATCTATATTCATTTGTGTCTTCTTTTTGCATTTCTTTTTCAATCCTAGCTTTTAATTTTCAGAACTAACCTTGCTGTTATTCTACAATTGTATTAGTTTATTACACTGAATTGTTGACACAGCTGGTAGGGAGCTAAGTGCTGTGGTTTCACACAGTAAAATTTCAGACAATGTGTGTAGCACTTCTTTTTCATACATATCGTTTGAAAGCCATATGATTCACCAATATGTGTTATTGTTATCCACCCATGTGGGATACAATCTATTTTAAATTAGTGAAGTGACTTGCTAAACTCCCCGTGAACAATAAGACTGTGGGAAAACATTAAGTGCTATTCAAAAAAGAACATTGCTATACAGCCTTTTATCCAGAGGATCCCACAGTGCTGTAGAGAATGGAGGGACCTGGCACTGCTCTTCAGCAGAGCTCATCTTCACAACAGGCTTTAGGAGGCAACTCCAGCACTTGAAACTGGAGCAGGGTTTGGTGAAGAGTGTAAATGCCCACACCAGTTCAGTGGGTGTGGTAAAACCCTGAGTGAAGAGTAGCAGCAGGGTGTTTGTTAGCAAAATCTTGATTTAACATCTCCTTTGTAGAGAAAACTGACTTCCTTTAAAGCAGGTGAGGTCTTGAAGCCATTTTCCTAGGAATAAATCAGATTTTCCTTCATGTAGTGAACGTGGCCAAGCAAGACTGCAAATGCTGCCAGACTAAAATTAATGACTTAGGGTAAGATGAGGATGAGTTCCTTATTTGTAGGTGAGAGAGAGCCAGTTCTCTCAGAAAGAGAAGATTATCCTTCTCCGTGTGTTACCCTCCAGCTCTGTGGGAATTGCTGCAGTGTGATGGGCAGGTCCGTGGCTGAAGGAGAGAGCTGTGTCTCTTGGGATTCTGTTCCACAACCAGGGCACAAGGGAGAGGTAACCAACCATGCAGTGATAACAAGCTCCCACCACATCACACAGCCTCCCAGTGGTTCACCAGCACCTCTTGTAGGGCTCTTTGCCAGAGCTCAGCTGTGCACACGTGAGGAAGTGTCAGGTACAGTCATTCCGGCAGATCCCTTGCCCTGCATTACAGGTTGGACCTCAGCCTTCACTTATGGATAATCAGGTTGGTCCAGCATGGCATGGAAAGAGCAGGAGCCTATCTGAGCACTTCGAGTCCCACTGACTTTTCTACTCCACTGCCAAGAACAACCTCGGAGACAATTGTATGTTCTCCTCATTGCTCTGTGCAAAGATTAATCCAGTGTTGGTAAATTCATGCAGTTTTTCAATTTGCAGGGAAACTTTATTCTTCTGAGCTCATCTTCAGAAATAACAACTTCAGATAAAAGCTCCATTATGTGCTTGTGGAAATGAACATAGGTAGAGTATGAGAAGGGACAGTAGGTTTTAAGATGGAAAAAAGTCCACCCTAACTAAAATGGGAGAAAAGCCCAGCAATAAAACTACAGACTTTGTGAAACAGATTTAGTGAGGAAAATAAATGAGCTGTGTTGAACCAGTACAAAAAGTTGTATTTGCAACAAAAAGCCCACATAGATGGGCAAAGAGTTACCTTGCTGCTATTTTTCATCTTTCCTAAGAGAATTTGGTTGTGCTAGACTAGTTAAGTCAGCTGTAGCCAGCAATTTCCCACTGTAGATCAGATTTCATCCACAGGATCCTCCTGTTTGATCTGCCAAGGACAGGAGCCACTCCGTAAGCTGTGATGACATGTTACAAGCTATGACTGTAAAACATATTTATTTATTGGTCTTGACAAAGGTAGGAGCTGGGTTTTCCAGGATCATAAAAAAATAGGAGTCTAGGAGGGATGAGTGGGAAGTTAGGATGGACACTCAACTGTTGCCAGATGACACCGTGTTTGTGACACACAGGCTTGTCACACACTGGTCTCAAATCTTCCTGTGGCTGGAGACAGAGCACAGACCTAACCTGGGATGCTCTGTCTGGGGTGCATTGGGAACTCATCCTGTTCCTAGACACACTCTTGGCATGTTACGAAGGCAGACTGGACTATGTGAAGATCTTTGTGTTCCTTCACTGGTTCATTAAAAATAAAGAAAAATATTAAATAAAGAGGGAAGTTTTTAATTTTGTTTTTTCCATGTGTTTGTTAGTGAATACATTCAGAGTATTTCAATAGTGTCTCATGCCAGTGTAACAGCTTAAGATTGTTTGCTTAATTCCTGAATGTGCGCATTGTTTTTAGCAAACATTATTAATTTAGGTTTGTCCTGCTTCTCTTCCAATCTCCCGTTGGATTCAGAATGTGAACCAGGACAGGCAGCTTCTCTGCCATCCTCCTTGCAGATGTCTCTCCCAGACCCAGGAGTGAGAAGTGCCCTGTGCTGGGCACAGAAGGGTTGCTGAGTTCCCCAGCGTGCATGAATGTCCTATGCTGAAAGAGAGCGCTCAACACATTACAGGAACAGCTTACAGAAGCAGGGTGTGTAATTTTTAATAACTGGGATAAAAACCCTCAGTGACATCTTTAAAATATAAATGCCTTTTCTTGTTTCTTTTATTTCTTTGCCCCCCATTATTTTGCCTTTTCATCTCTTCTCCTTTCAATTCCATTAAGCTTCATTGTACAATAATGTATCGCAGTGGACTTTTTTCAATTATGTTTTTGATTTTTTCCTCCTTGTTACTATAAAACTCCAGATGTTTTGAGACTTCATGGTTCTCTGAATTATTTTTTCCTTTATTTTAATCTTCTTTTGTAACATGCCACACATGTGGTATTTTGGCCTTTTAAGATGCTACGCTATGCTAATCAGCCATAAGTTTTGGGGTAGGATTGTTTTTTCTTTTTATAATTACTTTTTTTCCCTTCTTGCTGCTGTTGTCTCTTTAATTATTTTCTTTTTTCTATTTGTTTTATTTTTTGTTACCCCAGCTGGTTAGTCCACATCAATCATAATGGGTTCTCCCTTTGCTCTGAGGCTGCATTCTTTATGTTAAGCAAATTAATTCTTCACTCCAAACTTTCAAGTTCTCATACCTGTAAGTAGATTATGAGCACTTCTTTCACCTTGCTTGTCAGTACAGAACTGTTTGCCTCACAGACCAAGAGCACAGACTGTGCTTTAAAGTTTGAGATGAGTGCAAATAGATGATACTTTAGATGCAGACTGGAATGGAAATGTTGTCGTGGAAATTTAAGACAATGAATTACTGATCCAGAGAAACAAGTTTTTGAAGTACATATAGGAAACTATACTTTTTATTAAAAAGATCTAAAAGTACTGGAGGGAAGCATTTAAATTTATTTGTGGTTCTTTGCTGGCATGGATGGAGAGGGTTTCTAATTGATTTTGTTCAATCTTAATTTTGTCCCAAAACAAGCAGATCTGGCTTCAGATATTAGAACAGCAAATCTTGGATTGTGTGCTGTCCTTTAATTTCAAATAGCTTGTAAGCTATTAAAAAAATCTCAAATAAAGAATAGTTTCCCAATTACATTTGAGGAAATAAAGGGGCTGACATGGGGTGTCTTCTTTGCTTATTACATGACCCTATGAATTTTGCATTTTGTTCTTTAAAATGTTGCCTCATGTAATGTTATTTTTGCCTGCAAGCCATAATACTGCATTCAGTCCAACTGTAATGAGGTTTCAGAAAATTGTTTGCTTTCCAAATGACATATTTAGCAAAACCTTATGGCAAAGTCTGTGGCTGTCAAGCTGCTGATAGTAAAATATTCCCAACTTTCCTGGTTCATTCTCATATGTTGTGGCAAACAAATGCAACTACCCCCGTTTTGACAAATGTTTATACTTCTGCTTGATTAAAGAAGGATTACTAAAAAGAGTTTAACCAGAAATTGGGTTTTGTGAAAAGGATAGGATGCTCTAAAAGTTTCCCAGATATTTTGGGCTTGCTGGAAAACGTATGGAAAGCTCTGTTTGCTCACTGAAGTGCGTGACCTACTGGCTCTAGAAGAAATAAATATTCCAGTGCTTGAAGCAGCATTTGTCCCATGCAGGGGATGTTGGCAGGCAGATGGCTGCTTCTGCAGTCTTTGTGTGTGGGAATCACCTCGTGGACAGTCAGACCTGGTCACTCTTGAAACCTTAAATGAGTCCTGAGTGGGCCAGGTCTGCATTCCTCATGCATCCATCACTCCTGGTACTGCCTGAGGGGGTTCAGGAATATGGGCTTAGGGTCTTATAAAATTCATAAAATTGAAATAAAAGAGACAGTCCAAAGTCTCGTTTAATTCAGTGATGATCAAACATCTCCTCCAGGATTTTCAGTGTATTTGTATTTCCCAGTTTCATGGTAATTAGGAAATACACAGCCTGTCTAACAGCATCAAGAGAAATGAACTACTGGTGGGCAGTGTGTGGATGTCGCAGGGTTGGCCACAACTACCCTAAACCCCAACAATGTGAAGGATGTATTGCATTTATACTGTGGCTTACTTTTCTAGGTTTTTCCGCTTCCTGTTCTGAACCTTTTAAACTTTTTTTCTCTTACACACCAGCAGCTGTACAACACTCTGGCTAAAGCATTAAATGCTTTTTTAAAAGACATATAATAAAAAGGAGATGCATTTTTGCCCAAGATTCATATGAAATAGCATGTAGTGTCACTTTGTAAACATAAGTTGTTCAGGCTTCAGAAGTAAAACCAAACCCAGAAACTGGCAGGTCCTTTTATTTTACAGTTACCTTTGGCTTTATTGTAATCACAAAGGGAAAAAAACCTAACAATTTAAACTTCTAACAGTTAAAGCTTCTAACAGTTTAAATCTGTACGTTTGAATCTGGCTAAATAAATTGGGATTCTTTAGGATGTTAAAATCTCATTCCTATGGGTGACTTTTTATGTGCTCAAATAATTCTGTTGAGTTTAATACAATTCCTTGCATGAGCCACGTTACTTAGGTGCAACAATTTGCAGGATCAGGGCTTTACATTGTAGCTACAACAGTGAATTAAACGTTAATCTAATCAGGAGTTAGCTGGAAAAAACAAAGCACCAAAACAGATACGTTGATTGTCCTGGGGGGTGGAACAACTCATGTGTTTAGGTTCCTGAGGTTGGTAACTGTTCGGAGCCCAGTGTGCTCCAGCCGTGGCCTTGCCATTGGCCTCAGTGTGCTGCAGAACATCGATGCTATTTAAAGAGTGGTGTGGCTGTTTGCTCCCCTCCAGAAGGGATACGCAGCTTCACTGGATCCTTTTTCTCATAACATGTTTTGCAGTAAAATTTTCCCAATTTTGTAATCAGTTGGGAAGAAGGAACGTTTCACAATGTTCGTAAGGCTTGTGGATGTTTTGACCAGACATCAGATTTCCTATTGATAGCATTAAATGCTTTGGAATGAAATGTTTTGGGTTTTCCATCTGTAGGCTGTCTGAGATGTCAGCAGCCAATATGACCTGCTCTTTCCCTTTTAGGTCTATAAATAAAAGGCAGCTTGTTTAACTGATCTTGCAGCAGAGAGCAGAGGTGTATATTAATGAGCTTGCTCTAATGGCACACTGGACCTATTTAGCACTGCGACTGTGAAGGCTTCTCTTTTTCAGTCATAACTCATTTCCTAAGAAAATGTCAGTTATTGCTTCACCCTGTGGTGTGAGCTGGTTAGTTTATAGTTTATTTCTTCTGATCTGTACCACTGACAGATATTCTAGACATGACCGTGATTAAATACGCTTATGAAAATGGTAAACATTTGATAATATAAACCCTCTTGGGAACATGCTGTTATTTCTGCATGGCAACATTCTCAGGTGCTTTCAAAGTATAATCTGGAAGCAAAGAAAAAACATCTTAAGCAATTACAGTTATTAGATTAAACTGTTTTGTTGGGAAAATTGTGATGTGTTTAGATCACTGTGAGATAATTCAGTGTTTTTATAAATACGGCTTTTGAATGCATATTGCAACAGCGACACTGCAGTGAGATTTTAGTGTGAAATAAAGATAACATATGTATTTCCATATGGTAATGAACTAGTTTAGACCCCATAAATTTCTACAAGGTATCTTTTCCTGGTAGAAGCCCTGTTCTAAAAGCAGCAGTAGTTATAAAACCCAGTAACTGCATTGTGTTCTTGCTGTAGTCATGTGCCATTGTTTTGTGTCTGTGCTTGGGTGTGTGCATTAACGATCTCACAGCAAAGACAAAAGTAGTAATTGCAATATAATTGTTATTTTTATTGATGAAACTTGTTTAAGAGCTCTGTTGACATTTACAGACTTTGAGGATCATGCAGCATTTGTTAGAGTTATCCCAGGCATCAAACATCCACAAAATGTTTAGGATTGTAGGATTAAGCAGTGACAGATTGGGGCCAGATGTCTGGGAGATCCCGTAAGTGGCCTTCTCAGTTGATAAAAGAGCTCTTAACCATCCTGAAACCCTTTTGAAACTGAACATTAGTTCTTTGTAGTTGAAGCCGAGACACTTGTGGGCTGGCTGGATCTTCCTGGAGGTTATTTAAAAAGGAGAATGAGCATCTCATTTCTCCAAGAATAGCTTTATTTAGTGTATATATATATAAATGTAAATACACTCCAAGTGTAGGTGGAAGGGTTAAAACAGTTGGTGAATAGCAGTTAAACCCAAGACTTAACCTTACAAAGTTGTCTTAGCAACCCAGTTGAAGTTACCATATCCCTCCTCTTCAGGAAAGCTGTTTCCATATGTGGACTTCCATAGGGAGTCCATAAACTGGGAGGGACACAGCAGATCCAGCGAGAAATAAGAGAGTTGAAAAAGGTGTCCTTCAAAGTGCAGCTCTTTCTGCAGCTCTGAGTGGATTCTCAGCCCCACCCTGCTCAGCTCCTTTTACCAACTCCTTTCCTCCCTCCCTTTCAGACCTTTCATCTTCACCTTCACCTCTTCTCATCACTTGCTGACAAGGTTCTTGCCCCCTCGCTTTTTCCATTGATTTTCTTCCTGTTTCACCAGCCCAGCCTTTGCCAGCTTGAAAATCTGAGTACTGCAGTCACATCATTCTCTTTGCTGGTGTATTGTTCCCCATCACGTGTTTATCCTGAGTTTATCACTGCACTGGGACCATTCCACTGTCTGTTATCCAGTTTAATAGAGCTGGTTAATACAAATAATGTGAATTAGGAAATAATAACATAAATAAGAAAAGCTCTGAATGTCCAAGGATATGTGGTGATGGAGGAACCCTACTGCAGAAGGCATTGGACATAGTCACCAAGAAAAGGCAGCTGATTGAGGTGGAAGGGTCTGTAAATGAGCCCATATTTGTTTGAGTGTTGCTGCTTACACTGTAGCTCTGAGCATTTCTGGTAGAGCCTGCTCCTTCCCTTCCTGAAGTGTCGATCCAGCAAACTCTTAAACATACGTGCTTTCATGTGTTTTAAATTAAGCTTATGTTTAGATGTTTTAGGACATTTGCTGTTGGAATTTTTGCTACTGACATCAATGAGAGTGGAACTGGACCTTTGATGAGTTTGGATTATTCTGCATATCTTCCTACTTTGCATTAGGCTCTAGATATGGAACTGAAGACTGGTAATCCATTAGAAAAACATTCTGAGTGTCAAGATCCTTCTCTCTAAATTGGAGAGAGATGGATTTGATGGCTGGAGTGTTCAGTGAATGAGGAATGATGGTCACATCCAGAGGGTAGTGGTGAATGACTCAGAATTCACATTGGATGTCAGTGTCCCTTGGGGGTCCATACTGGGACCAAGTGCAGTCTCAGCAAATTCACAGGTGACCCCAAGCTGCGTGGTGCAGTTGACACTCCTGAGGGATGGAATGCCATCCAGAGGGACCTGGACAAGCTCCAGAAGTGGGCCATGGAAATCTCATGAGTTTCCACAAGGCCAAGTCCAAGATCCTGCAGCTGGTTCAGGGCAACCCCTGGTATCAACACAGGCTGGGGGATGAAGGAGCACAGAAATGCTCCAGGGGATGGAACACCTTTTGAGAAGAAAGGCTGAGAGAGTTGGGCTCGTTCAGCCTGGAGGAGGCTCTGGGGAGACTTAGAGCAGCCTCTGAGTGCTTGAAGGGGACCTGCAAGAGAGATGAACAGGATAATAGTTCAAAGGGATGCCACGCTCTGGAGACACTTACAAAAGGAGGCTGGAAAGGAGGAAGATTGGGAACAAAGAGGGTATCAGTGATCTTTAGGACCTTCGAACATGTGGAATGTCCTATGTGGAATGGAATGTCCTATGAGAACTATGAATTTGCTGAACTCTGCTCTATTTTTTCATAGACTTAAGCATTTTTGCACATTTCAAATTGTTCCATTCTGAATCTTTGTCAGGTTTTTAATGATGATCATGAAGAAAGTTTGTTTCTTTTGAAGCCTTGGTGCCTTTGGTCATTTCCAACATCCCCCTCCCTCCTTGTACCAGCTCAGGTGTTCAGAGGTGGGTTGTGTTCAAAGCTTCTGAACTCATAAACTGGATGCCTCCAGGTGATTTTGTGGATCTGTCACAATAGCTGTGATGGGTAAAGATGGAAATACACACACATCAGATAGTTGTCTGTACAAATAGACCAATGTGCCATTTAGATGGGTTAATATCTGTCCAGGACGGTAAAATATTTATGGCGGTAAAGGCGACCTTGTTCCTTTGATGTGTGAGTGGCTAGGACAGACAGAGAAGTGCCAGAAACCTCTCTGCCTGCAGTGTGCAGAGCTGATGTGCATCCAGGGCCAGGATGCAGCCTGCAAAATGAAGTTGGCTGGCTCGAAAATCACTTTGGTCATGCTGTTGAGGTATTTACAAAACACACTGGGGTGAGCAGAATGTGGTGGGCCTTTCTCCATCAGTGACTTGGCAGGCCCTGGAGATCAGGTGCCTCCAGGGTACAGCATCTTCAAGGCTCCTGCATCTGCTGTCCCTTCCCATCCCTCCCCCTGCCCTGCTGGATGCAACAGCCCAGTCAGCAGTTTGAATGCATTGATGTGTGTAAGAGGTGTGAGTGACAAAGAGGATTGGCATGGTGATTCCTGTGATGCCATCTGAGGAGCCACAGGTTCCTGGAAAGCTGCTGAACAAAATCCTGACTCAGCAAAAGGGAGATGACAAAGTATTTGCTGATTTTGTGAGAGTCAGGATTTCACTGTTCATGAGCAGGAGTCATGCAAACATCTATGGCTTCCAGAAACAGTGGTTGGAACAGGCTGCTTAGAGAAGCTGTGGCTGTTCCATCCCTAGAATTGCTCAAGGCCAGGTTGGATGACACTTGGAGCAACCTGGGATACTGGAAGGTGTCTCTGCCCACAGCAGGGATTGGAGCTAGGTGACCCTTAAGGTCCCTTCCAACACAAACCATTCTGTGAAGATACACCTACATTGTTTCAGAATTGGTGTTAGTGTTGATATGAAGGTGAATTGGGTTGTGTTTCTCAAATACATTCCTTGAGATCACAAATCCTTGAGGTTTTTATCTGCGTAGAGGCATAAGAAGATCTGCAGTACCATGAAACAGCAATATATGCAGAGTGGGCAAAGAATATGCATTCCATCACTTGAGTATTTGCATACAGGTATTTGAACATGTGTCAGCAAGTGCATTTTATGGGTGTGCATGTGCATGAATGTGCACACACAAGTATTTGTGCTCACCTGGGAGAGTTCCCAAAGCACATCCTACAGACAGTGCCTCCACTGCCTGTTGTCTGTAACACTGACACTTAGCAGTGAGCAATACAAAACACCCTTCCCTCGGCGTAGTAGCTGGAAATGTAACTTATTTATTTATTCAGATTTAATTTGAAACAGTGACTTCTGTTACGAACTCTATGTGGTGTTTTATTGCTGAGCTCCCTAATGAAACGGGTGCTTAAGAAGTCAGAATTGCTCAGGTTACTGGTTGTATAAATGCTGAGAACAGCTCTAAATGGTAAAGATAGTAAAGAAAAGAGTGCAGAATAACAGCAGAGTTCCTTTGGATTGATCTTCAGATGGATCAGGTCTTCCTGTAATAGTCTGTGCTCATCTCCTTCCAGTGTATAATATTTCAGACACCTGAAACCAGGTTCTAAGCCGCCACAAATAGCTTCTCTTGCTCTCTGTCTGTAGCAGCTAATTGTTACTGCCCACAGTGATTCCTGTGCCAGTTAACATCTCAGAGGACTCCTCAGAACAGTTGTTCTTTCTTTAAATTTTCTGTTCTGACACCATATCTTTAAGTGTTCAGTACTTCAGACAGAATGCGTGAGATATTTATAACCCTGGTATTATTACTGAGCAGCACACCGTGTCTTCGGTGACAGATTAAATGAACAGCACAATATGTTGTATTTCATCCGTAAATTTCAACAGATGTTTGAATGTTGGTTGATTTATTGCACATCCAACTTGGTTCTTACACTGTTCTCATTGTGGCTGCACATGGTTTATTTAATAGATCCTTACAACGATTTTTTTATGACGTTTTTCAGTTTGAAGGGTGCAACAAGGCATTTTCTAGGCTTGAGAACCTCAAGATTCACCTCCGGAGTCATACTGGGGAGAAGCCATACCTGTGTCAGCATCCTGGCTGCCAGAAAGCTTTCAGCAACTCCAGCGACCGGGCAAAGCATCAGCGGACACACCTGGATACCGTAAGCATGATTTCATACTGGGAGCTGCACCGAGTTTTCCAGTGGTCCTGGTGCACAGTCAGTTCTGTAACTTCAGGGGGATTTGGACTTCCATGACAAGAGTCTTAGAAAACTCAGCTGTGAGCAAGTATGTTTGGTTTTGAACTGTATGTGCTTTGAGAAAATGAAAAATTCTTGATCATAGAGAGGCAATAGTTGGTGTTACTCATGCTGAGGAGTAAGTTATGCAGGAGTAAGTTCCCCATTGTTCCTGTTCCAGTAAGAGGAGGCAGCAGCACAATAAGGCATAGCTGAGTGCAAACTGAGTCACTGCTGCTGCACCAAATGTGTGTCATTGTCTCACTTCCTGTCCCTTTCAGTGAGTGTTCTGAGTGAATGCAAAAGCTGTTCAGACCTCTCAGTGCAAGGTAAATGCACCTCAGTTTTGGGCAGTATTTTGTAAAAGTGAAAACAAATCTGTCTCATAACTCTGTGGAATTGGTTAAGTACCCTCCATCAGAATTAACTGTGAGAAACACATTCTTTTATTCTCTACGGTGGGTAGATTTGGCTTGACTCTGCAACTCTTCTCACTTGTCTCTCGGAGAAGATGAGAGAGCATCTTTGGCTCTGCTGAGATGAAATCACCAGATCACAGGCAAAGAAAGCGATGAGACAGCTTTGCAGAGCAGTCATGTCCTCAGCATAAAGCTTGTAAAGAATTACAGGCAGAGTTGTTCCTTTGTCTATTTCAAAGAAGTGAATATATGTTTTAGTTTGGCCAAGTGTTTATGGGGCAGAACTTTTGAGTTTAATTGATATTTACTTTTTAAGCAGTTACACATTTCAGACAGTGCAGCATTAAGGAATGTCTAATGTACATTATGCCTTGCAAAAACAAACAAGTAAAAGAAGCAAGTCAGTCACATTTTCCAAACCAAAGCACACTTACAATAACAATGTTTTATTTATTTGAAAGTCAACCTGAGATATTTGAATTTGTAATTTGCATCTCTTTTGAAAGTGGATATACTGAATTGCGTGCAGTTTTTAAATTTAATTGCATGAATCTAGTAGATTTTTTTTATTATCCAAACTCACTAATGGAAAGCCATCTATTGGTTTTAAGAGAGACCTTAAATGGTTACTAAAATGGGCACAAATTCTTTGTGTGTGTTGTCTGTGCAATATTGAAAACAAATGTCTTAACTTTCTATTTTCTTCTCTTCTCCCTTTATCTCTGTCTTTATTATCTGAAATGCTCATAAATCAGGAAAAAGGTACAGTAATCATTTTCTACTAACTTCCTTAAATATCTAAAAACATCCTCGATGCTATTCCATTTCAGGTTCTCTAAAACTCTTTCTGTGGTTGTGCACACAGTAACTGAGTTCCACTTACCTGGTTTAATTGAAGCCCTGTGGTTTAAGCTCAGTGAACTGTGTGCTTATGGGAATGTGAAAAATAGCAGAGCTATAGGATGGTGCTGCTGCACTAAACAACTGCCTAGAATGCCAGAGCAGATAGCCATGAACCTTTGTAAGGGTAGTCAGATTTTCATCTAGTTTCCCTATCCCTGAGTTGAATCATTTTATCACTAATTTGAATGACATCAGTGATTTGAAAAATACTCTGCTAGTTTTTCTGCCAAGGGATTTGTTAAAGTTTTCCATAGCTTTTCCTCAGGTGTCAGTTCTCTGTGTTTGAGACACTCTCAATAAATCTCCTTTGCCCTGTAACTTTCTGGGTAGGTGCTGTGTTAGCCTGTAAGGTCATGAATTGGTGAATGATTCTATTATTCCTTCAGAAATTTCCTGCTGGCTGGACAGAGTAGCAATACTTACCCTCTGGAGGTACTTATAAAGAAAGGGGGTTTATATAGGCTGCCTATTCCTTATTGAGTGCATTTGGAATTGGTTTTAAAGCTTCTCAATGTAGGTCACTCCGTCATTTATCTTTTCCAAAGGAGAATCTGTAAATCATTTCACTTACTGGTGTATGCTGGTTTGATTGAATCCCTACTCAATCATCTGGAAGTAGATCCTTCTCCTAGGCAGGAGCAGAACAAAAGGACCATGTCTGTCCTTGTGGTAAAAAGGGCATGTCAGCACTCCTCCAGGAGCAGAGCAACTGCTTTAGAGGACCTCACAGCCACTTCTCCCAAAACTGCTGGGATTCTTTCCTGTCTGTGCATCCTCCTTCTGAAACGAAGGGGGTTAAACAATGTGACACCGAGGTCATGACAAACCAGTTTTCTAACTTTGAGAAGATACCAAAAGGATTTGCTAGTCCTAGTGAGAAGGCTGAGGTAATGCTGATAGATGAGGCAAGAAAACAGAAGGCAAAAGAACATTCCATTCAACTTTAAAGCTTTGTGAGCTGTGCCATGCAGCACTATTTTGCTGGCACTTAAGTCAGTGGTTATTTAATAAAAAGTGCCTTTGCTCATTTTGGCAGTTGCACATTGATTTGGAGTTTGTTCTGTAACCCAGAGATAGTGTTCCATTTGTTTGGAGTAGGCATTGCCAAGAGAAGAATTCGTTGAGGATTTCAGTCACTGGGAGTGAATACATTAGAGCATCTCATTTATTTATTTACCTATGAGAAGAGAACACTGGAACTGCCTGCCCAGACTCAGATGGTATTCTCAGCAGGCAGTGCTGATAATGTGCCACATAAAAGTGTCAAGTGCTGCCACATGCCAAAACCTGCTGGAAAGGTGTTCCCAACAAAATCAACAATAGTGGGATTTTCTTTATTGATTTGCTCAGATGTTAGTGTTCAGTGCTGGTGGTTACGAGTTCTAAAGACATTGCTGTTGTCATTCAAAAGGTACGAAGGAAACCAAATGTGTGCTATGCCCTAAATTCCACCTTGCTGCATATCATAGAGTCACAGAATTGTTCACATTGGAAAGGCCCTTTAAGATCTTTGGGTCCACCTGTTAACCCACCACTAATCCGTGTGCCCAGGTGCCACATCCACACAGCTGTCGAACACTTCCGGGGATGGTGATGCCACCACCACCCCAGGGAGCCTGTTCCAATGGCTGACATCCTTTCTCTGAAGAAATGGTTCTCTAAATCAAATCTACACCTCCCCTGGTGCAACTTGAGACCATTTCTTCTTGTTCTGACCCTTTTTACTTGGGAGAAGAGCCTGACCCCCACCTGGCTGCCTCCTCCTGTCAGGGAGTTGTAGAGAGCAAGAAGGTCCCTCCTGAGCCTTCTTTTCTGTAGGCTGAGACCCTCCAGCTCCCTCTGCCATTCCTTGTTCTCCAGACTCTTCCCCAACTCTGTTGCCCTTCTCTGGACACGCTCCAGCCTGTCAATGTTCTTGTTGTCATGAGGGACCCAAAACCCCAGGATTCGAGGTGGGGACTCAGCAGTGCCCAGCAATCTTTGTAAAAGCTATAAATCAGAACTCAAACCCAGAATGTCTGTCTTTGTAATTATACTGGGTGATCTCATGATTATTTCGTTTGCTGTAAAAAAAAAAAGAAACACTCCCAAAATCCATCCAGTCCCACCTCAGTAGCATTTACCTCAGCCCAGTAATCCACATGCAGTGTGCCAGTGCAGAACCGGTTCTGTTTGCATCGTGCCTGGTTTGTGAGCTTAGAGGAGGCAGAGCAGAGGTGGACCCAGCGAAGAGAGCGAGCAGCTCAGGTTCAGCACTGTGTTTCAGTGTCCCGCAGTGCTCCCTGTGCTGGCTGGGGCAGGCAGAGGGGTGTGACGTGTCTCCCTTTGCTCCTGTTCCCAGAAGCCCTACGCCTGCCAGATCCCCGGCTGCTCCAAGCGCTACACCGACCCCAGCTCCCTGCGCAAGCACGTCAAGGCTCACTCGGCCAAAGAGCAGCAGGTGCGTAAGAAGGTAAGAGCAGGCAAAGAGAGACACATCCCCAGAGCTCCTCAATACAGTCCTTTTTAATTTACCTTTAATTAATATATTTTCAGGTCAGTTTTTCTGCAATATCGCACAAGAAAACATAAGTAGAGCTGATTTTCCTGTTGGTTTTTAATCGCTGTTGTTAATCAGACCACCTTATATACTTGTACTTTCAAGGCTGCTGCCCTCTAATTGCAGTTTGCCCCATGCTTTCTGTCCAAGCATTTCTTTTCCTGTCAGTCTTTCATACAGAAGCCCAAATTGTGCTGTCATTCACATAAAATGTCCATGCATTGAGTCTCTGCAATCAGCACGAGCTGATTGTATTTACTAAAATACACATTGGCAGATCATCTAAAACACAAATGAAACTAAGCCAGGATACAATGGAAGTGTAGGGAAAGAGTTCTTGTAATAGAAGAGATATCCTTGTGTCAGCCATGGCCCCTTCCCTCCCGCAGTTCCTCTTGTACAGTTTTCACCAGTTTGGACTTTCCCAGGCCAGCTGTGTGTCCCCTGATTTTCCCTGGAACTCTTCTCTGTGCCAGATGTGTGCAGTCTGTGTTCCCAGCACATCAGTGACTAGAGCTCTGCTCGCTGTTTCAGATATTCATGGATCACTCACTGCATGGTGAGTTTTGTGCCTGGGAGTAACACATGCCCAGCACCATCCAGGTGTCCATGGAATCAAGTAAAAAGTTTTATCTAGCCTGGCCATTGTCTTGGTTTTTCATCCCAGTTTTGTAGTATCAGGCCTTGTGGTTTCCCTGCAGCTCTCAGCTTTAGAAGTTTCCACAGGATGTGCTGTGCATGTGTGTTCCACACCACAGGTCACAAAATTCCCAACGCTGCCCTAGATTAACCTTTGGCTCGTAGTGAGAGTAAGAGTCAGAGTGCCATGGCAGTAATTGATTAATTCTATGTAATTAATTCTGTGTAATGAGAGTAAGAGTCAGAATAGCATAACATAATTGACTAATTCTATGTAATTAATTCTATGTAATTAATTCAATGTAATGAGAGTAAGAGTCAGAAGGCCATAGCAGTAATTGGCCACAGAAAGAGGGTGACTGTGGCACCAGAGTCTTTAGCAATTGCAAGATCTTTGCAACAGGAAGGTTTTGTTACGTGAAATTCTCAGCAGATAGTGGAAAGCAACTGTGCTCCCTGTTTCAAAGAAGAGAACTTCCCCATTTTTCCTTCCCGTGGTTTCTGGTGTACTGGGAATTCCTTCCTAATACCAAACCTGGGTATCATTTGTTCAGCTCTGTGTCCTGAGCTGAATTCATTAATGTGTCACCATCCTTTACATGTGGGGACAGTCCCCACTGTTACACCTGTCACCTGCTGAGGCCTCTTCCAGTTCTCCAGAGCAAGATGGGAAAAAAACCCTGAATCCCAACTTTGCCTTAAAGGGCAACAGGTACTTCATGCATCAGCAGCAGGAGGCCTGAAGCACAGAATCAATCCAGGACAAATCAGATAATACCAACTGCAAAGTCAGGCTTCTTGGATGCACCAAGACATCAATATCCAGGGTTTCATATCATTAATCTCCTGTCTTGAGGGGTTTTCCTGTGTGCATGTACATACCCTCCCATAGACTTATCAAATCTATCTTAAAATAATGTTAGTAACTTGCCTCCCACACCTTATTTGGTAGACCAGTCTAAATCTGCACTCCTCCAGTGGTTTGAAATCATCTTCAGATTTCCTGTCTCATTCATCCATGATAACTTTATGAATACTTGATCCTGATCCTTTTTTTCTCAAACTTAAAAGGCACCTGAAAAAGCAGTGGATTTAAAGTGTGTTTTGGTCAGGCTCTCTTAAAAAGGATCAAAGCAAACCTGGCTGATAAAGAAACAAGAACCACCCCCCCCCCAAATATTTCACTTAATTGTATTAAAAAACCCCAAAACCTTTCACAACTAAGTAAATCTCAGTGTTACTGAACAGCCTACTTTGGCTTTCAGATTTAGGAAAAAAGGGAGAAGACTGTTTATACTCACTTGCTCCTTTTTGGTTATAACTCAGCAAAGGCAGTTGTCTGTTGGTATCAGCTTCCCAGGAGTTCTGAGTGGAAATGACTTAGCCAAGAAAGAAAAATTAACAGGCTGTCCTGCCAACATGTCTTGGTGGAGATATGCTACCAAAATGTGCCATCTCTGATATAAAACAAAATGCCTGAGCTTAGACTTGTATCAAAGGAATCCTGAGCACTTAGTTCATAGCTTAGAGGATTAGTGCAGCGATGTTATTTGGTTGTTCTGAAAGGCTTTACAGGAACAAAACAGGAGAAAGTTAGCTGTTAATTTAGTAGTAGTTTAATTGGCTGCAGATGCACTTTGTGATCCAAGTGTCAGATGTTTATCTCGAACCCACAAATGGCAGTAGAGCCGAACCCTGAGAAGGTTTGCCTGGGCCCTTTATTTAGAAAACACAAGCCCAGCGGCGATGGGTATGTGAGGCTGTACCCATAAGGACAAAAACTATTTATTAATGGCTGTAGAATATGATGGCTGTTTGTGTAATGCGAGCACTCTGTTATGACAAAAGCTTGGCAGCATCAGTATGTTTGAAAGAGAATTAGAAATGCTTTTCTTTCTTAATTCTCCTCTCCTGCTGTTTTTAATATGATCGACATTGTGGTTTTCAAGAGTTTGCTTCAGACCCTTTTGCCAGAGCTTTAATTTACATGGAGTACAGCTGACACGTGGGTGATACCTCTTGACATCACCGACAGAGCCTTGCTCTGCCAGTTCTAATCTGATAAGCACAAACGCTTTTCCTCCCTATCAAATGTCTTTCCAAGTGTCACAGTCACAGGGTGATGCAAACCTTTTGCCACAGAATCTAAGAAACTACAGAAAGCCTGAAAATGTGCAGTTCAGTTACTCAGAAAGGTTTGAAGAAACACAGGGCACATTATTTTCTGAAGCAAACTGGTTGTTGATGTAAGATTAGCACACTTAACATGTGCACTTCAGAAAAGCAGTTACCTCTAATTACAAGTACCAAGTACTACATACATCCTTAATTACACTGAGTTCCTAAGAATGGCATTTCTTCCTTCTATAATAATCCTTAAGGAAATACATGACATTAATTATAAATAATTTGGTTTTACTATGTAACAAAATGTTTCTTTTATCCTCCTCTTGTAGCTAAAGTCCTGTACTGATACTGAACAAGATGTCCTAAGTGAATGCTTAGCTATACAACAGCTCCACACATCTTCACAGCACATCCTGGATGGGAAGTGTGGCAGATCTGTAGGTCCTCATGATTTAATTACAGGTAAGAATACTTCTAATAAGTGTGGTGCTAAATATGTCACATGACAGAGGATTTAAACCAGAAAAGATTTGTCACTGTGGAAGGTGAAAAAAATCTCCAGACTAACAAATAAGATTAAATAATTCTTGAGTTGTTCGCTAAGGCCTGGCTTTTTCTTTTTCCAGAATTAGTCAGAGAAATAACTACTGTTAATTTCAAGTGGCAGGGGCAGCAGCCCTGGTGAAAGTCTGTCTCCATCCATTTGCTCTCCTTTCAAAGTATGCCTTGGCCCGGGCAGAGTGCAGGGGCAGGAGCTGTGCTAAGTCCAGGCAGGTGCTCTGGCACAGACTTGCAACAGGAGGGTTTTATTCAGGAGCTGCAGGAAAGCCAATGATGCTGAGTGTTATGATGCACTTTGGATCCTAGCAAATAATATGGTGATGCATGAATGGGGAGAAAACTTGAAATGTCAAAGCTTCTTGTAATTATCTTTTCTAATATTTCATCTTTCTTTCTGTATTGTCTTTTTTGTGGTTTGAACAAGAGCGAGCCCTTGTCAGGGACCTTAGACTCTTCTATACATCTTACAGGAAGAGAAAAAGATGCTTCCATTCCATTCTATGGGAAATGAGATCTAGATTCATGGGTTTTGTACCCCAGCAGAGGATCCTGAATCAGGGATTTGCAATTTGAGATTCTGTTTTAGGCAGCAGAGAGAGGCACTCCCAAAGGCCTGCAGTGTCACTGCAATCTGCCTTCTGCAAGAATCTCCTACTTTTTTGTGATTACTTCAAATCTTCAAAACAACAGATACTTTTGCTTGGTATCTCCTATCCTTTTTTCTAGTTCAAGTTGTGTTAGAATTTTGGAATGTAACTGGTGAACAGAATGGAGTAGAAAGGGAATACCCCATCATTGTGATGTGCTTCCCCTGGGAGTCGGCACTCAGGGTTTACGTGCAGCTCCTCAAAAAGTGGGAGAAAGCTGGAGGGATTTGGGGGTAAATTCCCAATCTCTGCGTGTGCCACCTGCACTGAGTCAGGTCTGTGAGGGCAGCACAAGGCCTCCACTGTCCCCTTAACAGCACCATGTAGCTGGAGCATGGCTTGGTCTCCCCCTTCCAGGCAGGGCAGGAAAAAGCAGTGACATTTTCCTAAGAACAGGCTGCACTTCAGAACCTCAGAAACTGCCTCAGATTTCAAGTGACAACAATAAAACAGGAAAAGAGTTATTAGCTCACAGATAAACAGACCATCCCTAACCTCTCAGTGTAATTTTGGACAACCTCTTGTGAAATGAAGGATTTTATCTGTCCTAACTCTGGCTTTGTCTGAGATGATTTCTGTGCTGATTATATCAGTCCGTCACCAGGATGTTGTAAAAAAACCTGTAAATCTTCCCTGATATTTCCATCAGGTTGCTCCATATGAGACCCCATCAATGCAGAGTATGAGCAAAGGACAGGGAAAAATAAATCAAGATTTGAAAGACTATTTTGCAGTGAAACAGAAATTGCTTCATATTATGTGGAGTACAATCCACAGACAAGACTGTTCCTTTGTCAGTATTTAGGGCATATAAACCAAAGTGCTGATCCTTAAGAAATTAAAGCTTAAGAACATTCCTGCTGCCACCTATAGTCTGCAGTGATTGCACATTTGCTCTTTTAAATAAGCTGAGTTCATATTTTTTGAGAAATCAGCTATAATACTGCATATAGGTTATACATGGATAAATACAGTGTATGATGTCCTCATATTCCACTTGAAATATGAAAACATTCATGGTTTGGGCTTTTGAGTTTGGTTTTTGTGTTGTTTTTTTCAAAGAAACCACATTATTAATGTGCAGAGCTCTGGGCTTTAGGGATCACTTGGATTCCTGGAGAATTTCAGTTTTGTCTTTCTCCAAGTTGAAGCACATTTTAAATATGTCAGGGATGAAAGCTCATCACAGAAAAAATGAAATATTTAAAAAAGCCCCATCCCTTGTGTCTGACTTCAAAGCAGGTAAGACAGTGAGCAGAGGAATGTTTCTGCAGTCAGAGGAACTCATTGTTTGCTGAAATCTTCCTCGTTTTTCCCTCCTCATAACTAAGATGCTTCATGGCTGCATGCATTTAACTCTGCCTGTGGGCAAGAGCTTGTATTGCTCTGGTCTCGCTCAGGCATTTTCTCCAGGTTTTATTATTGTTTGCCTGGTCTCAGCATAAAGCTGAGGGAGAAAAGGCTGCTAGTCACAGATGCTCAGAGCACTCTTTTGGCCACAGATGTTAAGGTTAAAGGCCAGGCCATTTAAAATACTGATTGATGACTTATATTTACAGTCTGAGATGGTCAATGTGTGAAGAGGCCCAAGGCGCACAGGCCTGGAGTGGGCTGCACTTGCAGGAGTCATTCACAGCCGCTCCAAAGGCCTCTGTGTGACTTCAGGTACACAGAATATTAGTGCTCAGTGCTGGGAAAAAAAAGAAAAAAAACTGTGAAAGGAAAGAAATTTTGGAAGTACTGAAAATTGTACTGAGACTGGATTAACAACTGCTCTTCCACCTTGACTTGTTCCTCCATGGGGAGGGAGCTGAGGTGAGGCAGCACTGGGAATGGGGGGACAAGGGACACCTTGTGTCAAACTGGGCCTGAGTGGTGCTGCTTAGAGATGTAGGGAGAGAATTCACTGATGAACTCACTCTCAGGCTTTCCCCTGAGAAAAAATGATCAGGAAGTCAAAAGACTGATCTAGGAGATGTCCCCAGCCATAAACTCTTCAAGCCCAGCAGTGGGCACTGGGTGTCCACCCCAGCAGTTCCACAGATGGGTAAACTCCTCTGTGGAGTGATTGGGGGTGGCAGAAACTGGGGGTGACAGGGATTCTGGTTTCATTTGGTTTTCTGATGGGGTGGATTTGAGTGCATGGGATCATGCAGGACTCGGTTGCTGCACATGTAGAGTTGTGGGGTGATTGCTTTAACATTTTCTTGCTCCTCCAGAGGGTTATGTTGATTGTAGGTACTCAGCTACTCTGTCTTTCTCCTCTCCTCAAGGAACAGGCCAGGAGGGAGACATCCTAAACATTCCTGAACTGTTCAGGGGTGGGATTGAAAGATAAAACATTGAGTGTGTTTGCTGGCCATCACACTGCTAAGATGACTTTTTTTCTGAGGGCTTTTGAGGTTTTTGCACAAGTTATTGCTGGGCCAGCAGTTTGGGAGCCTTAGAGCATGAACAGCTTGGTTTAGGTTCTGCAGTTTCCTCCAGGCCTTGCTGTCAATATATCTGAACTGGTGGTGTACGAAATAGAGCTGAAGTGTGAAACAACACTGAACAGTCAAGGTCAAATTTGGCTCATCTTTCAAGCCTGATAATGAAGGCATGAACAATGAGGATCTGAGGGAAGTGGAAACTGCTGTATTATGAAGTGGACTGAAGCCACCAGTGGAAAAGCATTTCTACAATGTAGCATTCTTGCTACTGACTTACTATTACCAGAAGAGGCTTTAAATAAATCCTTGCATCACCTGGGAACATCTGACTCCTTAAAGCCCCTTCTGTCTGGTGTGCAGTGCAGAAGGCAAGTTGGTTTAGCTGGCTGGTTGACAAATGTTCTGTCTAGCAGGAGACAGAGATGATGTGGTTCAGTTTTGTTGCTTTAGATCTGTCAGCAGCTGAGGACTCATTGTTCATGAGGGGTTTTTGACTCATCGGAAGCCCCTGACAAAGGTGGCTGGAATCTTGCCTCGGTGGTTCTGCTCTTCAGTCACACACAGAAACAGATGCTGACATTCAGATGTTGTTTCTCCACCCTGAGGGTGTCACACATTCCCCACAGCTCTGGATTTTCTTGTTGCCTTCTGCTTGTTCCATGTCACTGGGAGGGTTTGGGAGGGGTGCAGTCCAGAGCCTTGCCAGTGACACGGGACAGGGGCCAGCACAGCTGGCACACGGCTCTGTCCTGGATGTGCAGCTCTGCACACGCTGAGTGGGAAAGGACAGATGAAAGGTACAGGAGGAGAGATGGCAAAGAAGGGCCCCACAGGGACCATGGGATCTCTGTGCTCTAGAGCTGGACACTGTGGGAGCTGGCAGACCTCACTTGCTACTCACAGCCTTCAGATCACAGTGTGAGTGGCTGTTCTGGTCCTCATCCGTGTGCACATTCCCTGGGAGGGTGGGACAGAACTGTGGCAGATGTGTTGTAGGCACAACCTGAAGAGGAGAAAGGCAGAAAAACTGGGAAAAGAAGGACTAGACTTCTCCCAGAATGGCATGACAAGGAGCCAGCCCTTTCCCCCTGCCACAGGGGGGCATTTGCAAACTCCACCCTTGCATTCCTGTGATGTCTGTCACCACAGAGATCTGCCCTCAGTGCAGCCTTCATGCCAAAAGTCAGTGTGAGCCCAGGTAATGCCTGTCTTGGTGTATGGTCACTCTTCAGAAAGGAGAAAAAACTTTAATTCCAACATCTTCACCCAGGAGTCCTGGACAAAGCTTCCTCAACAAAGGATGTGCTTGAGGGCATGGTAGGTACTTGGCTGTTGATGCCTGACTGCCATGGTAGAGAAAAGTCCCCCAACATGGCACACCCATTCAGTAATTCTGTACTAGTGAACCTGTTTTCATGATCTCATTAAAAATTTCTCCTTGCTTCTCTTTACATTTAGTTTATTGGGGTTTCAATTGTATGAATATATGATATTTGTAAGTGGTCTGGGATGTCCAGCAGCTTAGTAATGGAAAGTCAAATGACAGAGTTTGAAATGAACAGCAAAACCCCAGGGTACCATGGTCTGTTTTGCTGTGTGAGCTCCATCCCCTGAGCACTGTGGCTTGTCTCTCACGGGGATGGGAAAGGCAGGGTGGGAGTCCTGCCAAGCCCTCCTGGCTGTCAGGAGGTTTCTACAGCTCTGTAGAGTCCAGGAACACCTGGAGCACCTGGGAGGGTCAGAGAGGAGACACTCACATGTCAGAGTACCACGGCACAGCTCTGAGTACTGCTCAGGCACAGGAGTATTCACTGACACACAGGGGCTCTGCTGTGGGCTTGTGTCTCAGGGTCGGGTGGGGGATGGGGAAGGAGCTGGAGACTCTGCAGGACTTACTGATGTTTCCTTGCTTATTTTGTTTTGCCAACTGCTGTGTGTTCCCAGGCATGTACAGTGGATCCAGCACCAACCACAACGGCCCCTCCCCAGCTGTGCTGCCGCCTCCTCATGACATCCCTTCAAGGCACCTTCCCCTCGACTCTGCCCTGTCCAGCCCACACCACCACCAGTCGCCGCTGGAGAGTGCCAGGGAAGGGTATGTGTGAGATGTGAAACACGCTGGGCCTGTGTCCAGCATGATAATGAACGATGAATTGTTTATTTTACTTTGCATGGATGCTGTTCAAAAGAAAACACTGGCCCAAAAGAAGCAATTTTGTTTGTTTTAGAACCACAGAATAATTTAGTTTTCAAGGGACCTCAGAAGGTCATGTCATCCTTGCCCTGTGCAAAGTAGGGTAAACTTGGACATCATTATCAGGTTGTTCAGGGCCTTGTCCTTGCCTTTGACAAAACACAATGGGATTTTTTCTTCATAGCATGCAGTTACATTTAGGTTTTGTTTTTTAATTCTTGCTGGGTGACTTCTCATAGGTTTGGATAAACACAGAGAACTTTTCTCAGCTAACATGAGAAACCTCTCAAAGGGTAAAACTCGAACTATGACTCATTCAGGAATCAGGCAGTGTTTGCCTTAGAAAGACTCACTCAGTGTCAGAGCCATGGGCTTTCTCACTTCCTTGCTCTCTGATAAGGTTTTCTGCAATGCACCTCTCAGCAGCAGGCTTAACCCAGCCAGATCCTAATCAGGGAAGAGTGTTTAATCCCACTGATTGTGTGGATTGCACTGCTGCAGCACGGATACAATTGCATGGCTACAGGGTGTGATATTTCTAAAGCACCGTTTGCTCAAGGCTCTCATAACATCTTCTCAACAGTAAAGAATCTCTGCAAGCCACAAAACTCTGCTCTAACCTTTTTACTCAGATTCTTTTGGTGCCTGGCTTCATGCAAATTCAACTTCATACTTAAAGTTTTACTTCCCAGCACTTTGGATGGGGAAAAGACTCTGATTTGGCTTTACTGATGGGAATTGAAGATACAGAGAGATTAAGGGATTTTCTTTCCCTACAAACATGTTGGTGTCCTTTAGCAAATACAGCAATTGAATGTAGAATTTTCCCATCCTAGTCCAGTGATTGACCTTTTCCTTCTTTTATATGGGGCAAAGAAAGCCCAGAAGGATTTTGAGCAAAGGGCAGAAGGCAGAGTGTGTGTGGCATGGAAGGGACACAGTAAGGAAGATTACACCTGCGGTGCTTGGAGAACTATCTGATTGAGGAAATTCAATTAGGAGCAAACTACTCCTTTTTATTTTCCTAACTGGGGAATGAATTCTGTAGCAAGCTGAGCTTCTGTACCCTCTGCTCCTTCAGCCTTCTGACCTCAGCCAGTGGCAGGTACCAGTGTCCTCTCCCAGTGTGATGCATAGACTTAACCTGTCCTTGTCCCATAAAATGCCTGAGCCCAGCCCTTCTCCTTCCCTGCCCTGCCACATTCCCAGCCTTGTATTTCCTGTTGGCAGATTCATTCCCATGGCAGTGTTGTGCCCAACAGGAGGCATTGGAAACTACTCCAGAAAAACAGGAAATTTTCTGTAGCAGAGAAGGCAGTGAGAGCAAAGAGGAGGAATGGAGACAGACATTCCAAAGTGAAGGTCATCCATGAGCTGTTCTTTCCCTGCAGAAAGGGACTGTCTGAGACTGGGGGAGTGGGATCCCTCCCTCTGACTGCTCCCAGTGTGCTGCTCAGCTGTTTCCTCTTGGAGTTGGTTCCTAGGGGAGTTAAGGCAAAAAATCCCAACCAAGAATGAAATAAAGTAAGGATATACTATGGGAAGGATTTAGCAGACTGTCAGGAAGGTGGATTTGTTTCTAAGGCACTTTGTGTTCTGGTGCTGCTAATAAGAAATGAAAGCAAAGGCTTGATCAGGGTGAGGGAAACAGACAAGTTTGCAGTTTGAGGGGTTGAAAGATCCCAGATGAATTTTCATTCCTGCCCCTCGTGTCTCCATTCCAGAGCACAGCACTTCCAGCAGGAACACCACGGTCAGTGGGGTGAGCCTCTCACTGAGCTCCTGCTGCAGCCACACCAGAGTTTCCATCAGAATTGTCCCTGCCAATTCCAGCTGTAGTGCAGTGTGGATTCCTTCTCGGAGGAGTCAGTGGTGCTGATTTCTTATCTCAGTGCTCATGTACCTAAGTAGAGTCTTTGCCTGAACATCCTATGACAAAATGCGGGAGTGAGATAACAGATTCCTAACCATGAGCCAAACATCAGGGAATGGAGACTGGAATGTATTTCTGAAGAGTTATTTTAAAACAGGGCATCCAGTTTCATGACATAGTTACTTGGAATTTTTCAGCATCTCAAATACCGTTTTCTAAACTCAATCTTCATTCAGCGTCGTCATTCCCAGTCCAAGATCCTTCTGCTGTATTTAATGTGTTATGCTTACATTATTCATGACTGCTGAAATGCAGCCTGTACATGACATCTTAATTGCAAGTGCAGAAACTTAGTGTTTAATAGTCCTTGAGTTTCATTTAGCACAGTTTTTTTTTAAACTCATCCATCCTTTTAACTGGGCAAAATCACTTCATACTCCCACACTTGGAACCCCTGGATTACAGGGCTGTTCCCCCTTTGGCACCTCGTGGCAGTGCCACCCCTCCTGGAACATACCCGAGGTTTGCAATGGGAAGGGAACCTCTCCCACTGCCTCCCTCCACGGCACTGCTGCAGCTCTCTGGCACACCCAGAGTGTTTGGCCTCATTTGTCAGCTGCCTCAGCTTTCAGGTTGGAGCAGACGCAGAGAATTCCTGCTTTGTGGATCGGGACCATGACAAGACGGGATCACATCGTGGAGGCTGTGGCAGGAACCAAGTGATGACTATCAAGAAATCTAATTACTGAGTCATCAAATGTGCAAGATGCCAAAAACTACATGAGGCAGAGTACAAATAGTCTACTCAAGTTTGACATGAGATTCAGAATTTGATTTAAAGGCTTTTTCTTTTTTTTTTTTTTTTTTCACAAAAAGAGCCCTATGTTACAGCATCCTTTGCCAAAGTCAATACCAAGTGCAGCAGTCAATTTTCCCAAATGGTTTGCTGAGACATTTAAATAGTTTGACAAAATTATCTAATTCACTTGAAAATGTTCTAACAAAATCTGACTTCATTACCAAATGTATTTATACTGGCTTTATTCAATATGGAGCACATTTCTTCAAATTCTGGAATGAAGTGTATGCTACACCAAAAAAATCTACTTATATTGATATTAATTTAGCTAAAAGTGGTTGAGTGAGAAATACTTCAGCATGCAGAAAGTAGGCTTGGCTTGGTCCAGGTCAAAATGTATATTTATTTTTTATTTCAGGTAGCAAGGGTTTATTTTAGCATTTCTTGTAGCATTTGCCATGTATAGTGTCAAACTGGGTTTCGTTCTGCCCATTGCAAAAATAGTCTGTTTTGATTTGTAGCAGAGTGAGGACAGAAAAACAGCTTTTAGTATTAAATCTTGGGCGAATATTGCACTTGGCTTGCCTTCTACTACTTTTTTAGCTGTTATTATCCAAGTAATCTAAAAATGTACTTAGTTTCATTTGTAGACTATCTCTGTAAATTGCAATTTAGAATATTCAGCGTGATAAATTATCGGCTTAAATGAAACTGATCTGACTGAAGTTAAGTGAGTTTGAGTGGTGGCACCAAGTTTGGGATTTGCACCAATTTAGTGCAATGGCCCAACAAGGTCACTTTGTGGGACCTGAACACGGTCCCTCTGTGTGTGACTGGGGCTCTCTGTCACTTGTGCTGCTGTGACAAACAGCACTTCTGTTCCCAACAGGAGCTGGGGCACTGACAAATAATGACTTGATTGGGAAGGTGATGTGTCTCCAAGGGAAAGGAAAGTGAAACCATTTTAAAATATTCCTGTGGTAATTTAAGTCATTTCTGCTCTGTAAACACAACAGTAAATGAAGAAGTAGAGGGATTAAGACATCTGTGATGTGCAGAGGTGGTGATTAATGAGGACTCTGAGGCCAGTCTGGTGAGCCTTTAATATAAAGGATTAGGTCTAAGCAAGGTTGAAGGGAAGGGCTCACACAACTCCCTTTGGCAGCCAACTGCAACCAGCTCAAACCAGGGGCCAGACCCCCCTGAAGTGACACTGACCCACACAGAAAATCACAAGAAACAGGATTTAAAAACTATCAAGTGAAAAGAGACATTTTAATCAGGGTGCTTAAACTTTGGAGTTTTTGTTTGCTTGCTTCTTAGCACCTGTTATTTGAACTACCACAGGAATACTTCAGTGTAAAGAGTTCTCTGTTAAAAACTTAGTCCTTCACTTCTTTTTAAATGAAGTAACATGAGGTACACAGAGCCTCCCTTCTGTTCAACCAGGGAACACCAGATTTGAAATCCCTGATATTTTTAAGCTTGAAACTAAAAATGCAGGATAAAATCTAGTGAGTTACATGGGGGAGATTCTTTCCTGTGCTATCTCCTTGAGCTGCCTGGATCCAGGCCAGGTAGTCAAATACGTTTGTGCTTCTAATTCCCATAACTTTAAGAGACAATTAGGTGTTTTAGCTACTTTTGGCTAATTTTTATTAATCTTGTTTATCGATTAATCTTTTAAGTTTGTGAGCTCATACAAATAGAGGAACTGACCCATTGTTAGAATCTTTGTAGGAAAAAAACTCTTACTCTCTAGAAGTACTTTGGAAAACTAAATACCTGTACAGATTGTCTAAAAGACTAAGGAGATACATCCCTCATTCTCTGTGGATTCCATTGGAGAATACTCTTCATTTATAACAGAATACACAAGTCAGTGGTTTAGTCTTCCCTTCAAAAGCACTAAAACCAGTAACAAGAAACAGATATCTCTGACAGCTGAAAACATTTTCAATGGAGGAAGCCAAGAACCCATCATAATTGATCTCAGTGTTACAGATCTGAGCACGCAAAAGGGGCATCAGTACATCTGTCCAGAAAGAACAATGTACAGGTGCGGCACTGAGCCCCACAAAACAAAGAAAATCAGTAATTAAAAGCATCTGGTTTCAAATCCCAGCTCATTTATCTCATTGTAGAAAATGTGATCACAATTCGTTTATAATCATGTCCAGATAGGTTTATACAGGTTCTCCCCCCTTCCCTTAAAGCAAAGTTAGCATTAGCATAGGCTTACTTCAACAATTACATGCTTAAGGATAACCTGGTGCTGGATCCTGGGATAAATATTGTTTGTCCATCAGCAGAAATAGGTGGGCAAGTGTTTCATTTGTGTTTCTGAGAGGGCTGGACTGACACTCGGGAGAGAGCCTCCACCAGTGCCTCTCGAGGTAAGGGCCATGGTGCCTGCCCAGAGGAGCCACTGAGGAAAACTGTCTCTGAGTGAGAAGTCAGAGAGTTACAGGAGAAGGTGGGAGGTTGAAGGAGATGGTCAGAGTAACTCAAAAAGCATGTAAGATGGATTCATCCAGAGCTCTTCTGCATTACATTAATGATTTTAGCCATTATTGGGTTTATCTGCAATTAAATTTTCACTTAACATCTGTAAAGCTTTTTTCCCCTCTATTTTTTCCAAATTCTGTGTTTTTTTTAAACAAAACTGCTTAAAACTATTTGATGTAAACCATATACACCAAACACGGTAGTTTATCACGGTGTAACAAATAATGAAGCTATTTTAACATCTTCCACTTTTGGGTAGTGTGTTCTACCTGAAGAAAGCAGACATCAGTACCTGTCCAGAACCCACCTGCACCTGGAAGTCTTGCTGCCTGTTTGCCAGAGAATAATGACCTTAAGTGACTGAAATAAGATAGATCAGTCAAGCATGCAGCACATGCCAGCTAATCTGGAGTAGACAGTCTCTGTGTTTGATTACATGTCTTTGTAATTGATTTCCTGGCAATCACTTGAACCTAAGGCTCTTTATTTAAATATGTTTTGATATTTCTTTGACCATATTAATAAGGATTTTCTTTCACTCCAAAATATCATTTCCTGCTAGATTGTTAGCAGGAATAATTTTGCAAATCTCCCTCATGTGTAGCAGCTTCCACTGTAGCGATTCATCAGCTTCATTTCAGAGGTTATTGGACCAACCCTTATAAATACAAACATCCCTTGCAGTGGCACAGTTCCCGTAATGATCCCTGTGAGGAACTGCTCTGCAGAAATTGCACGTCTCGGGTCAGAACAATTGTAGAGATATTCATTTGACATAGAAAAAGTGTGTTTGTGTGTTTTGTGAGCTTGTGTAGATGATGAAATGCATGACAAACACTGAGTTATGTTCTGTGCCCCAATCAGAGTTCCACGTGTGTTTGTTAGAGCAGAGTTTATAGAAGAAACACAGGGAGTGTTTCAGTATTTCAGGAAGCCTCCCTGGGCCTGAGAGAAGGCCCGCACAGAAAAGCCCTGAGTGTACCCGGAGAGGTCTCTTAGGGCTCCTCTGTGATTCTGAACATGAAATTGATTTCGTATCACTGTTATTGGTATCACTAAAAATATTCTAAAGCAATTAAATGACCTGAGACTCTTCAGTCACATGAAAGTTCCTGTGGATGGTGTTCTCCATAATGTTATTAAGCTCCTCATATCCTTAGAGCTGAGCAGCTCCTGCACTTGTGGACTTGGCTCAGAGTGTGAGTGAGTGAAGGTGCAGAACTGGATCCAGGAAATCCAAGGCAGCATTCTGAGTGAAAATTAGTATTTTGTATTTGTCTAAAAGCCAGGAAAAGGCTGCCATTGCCTCGGCTCTGCTTCAGGATGTCACACACAGGTGTGTCACAGGCTGCAGCAGCAGCAGAGCAGGGATAGAGCCCAAGTCTTCCCATGCTGGCCACGAGCATGGCCAGAGGAGGGAAAACCAGACACGGTGTTGTACCTTGGAGTCACAGCCCCGTGTCACAGCCCCGTGTCACAGCCCCATGTCACAGGCCTGTGTCACAGCCCCGTGTCACAGCCCCGTGTCACAGCCCCGTGTCACAGCTTCGTGTCACAGCCCCATGTCACAGGCCTGTGTCACAGCCCCCTGTCACAGCTCCGTGTCACAGCCCTGGGACTTGGGTGCTCATTATTTATAGGAAAAGGTAAGAAATGCAGTGATGCCCAGCAAGGTGATCTGTGTTGCAGGATTTATTATATATCAGGGAGAGGGGGGGAAGAGGAGAAAGGAAGAAAGAGGGAGAGAAGGAAAAGATTCCTTGCATTCCAGAAACGTAGCCAGAGGCACCTGGCAGTGATTAGTGCAAAGGTTCACCAAACTTCAGATAGAGTCTGTCTTACAAAAGTCCAAAAGAGTGAACAGTGTAACTGTTTCCTGAGCATGTGCTGACAGAAATTCCCGTAGGGCAAGACCCAGAACAGAAACACGTGGCCAGAGATTGGGCTCTATCCAGGGACCTGATTAGCAGAGCTTTACACATCATTTTTAATATTATGGGAAGAGATGAAAATCCGTGTTAACTTTTTTTTTCCATTTAAAAAAAAAAATCTCTTGGTCCTGGAACTGAATTGGACTTTCTCACAATATCAGTGACTGTAATGCTTGGGGGAGGGATTTTATGAATGAACTGGTTGGTGTGCTGGGTTTTATGGGAGATCATCATCTCATGGAAACTCTCAGTTCCAATAAGTGGCTGCAGTGCTGCACTTCAGATAAAATATGGAGCTGCTTTGGTTTGTGCTTCTTACTCTGGTGCTTTATTAGCTATTTTTCTTCATGTTAATCTGAGTTAAAACGTAATTCTCAAAAGTCAAGATTGTTCAATCTGGCACTACTGCTGTGCATGGAACTGTTACAGAATGGTCTTACAACCCAAAATATACAAAATGATTTGACATAAAAGACAGATGTTTTTCAGTCTGGATTTGGTCCCGTTTCCACTGAACTCAATGGGATATGGGTTGAGGTTCTTTGTGTAGCTGAGGAATCTGCCAATCAAGGCATCACACCATTGAAGAAAAACAAACCCAGACAGTTTTCATATTGGAACCATCCCTGTCTTACATATTTCCATTTGCAGTTATACTTCATTCGTATTTATAATTCAAAAATCTTAGTTTGAATTTATTTTCATTATTTTTCAATTTTCAATTCACTCAGTAATTGCTGATATACTGGGTGTAGTCTTTGGCAATCAAGGTCTAGTCAAACTCTTTTATCTTGAGAGGAGCTTTATAATTCCTTATTCTGTTAATTTCTCCTAGAACTGGTATTGAACAAAGACTAAAGCAGAGAGCAAATCTATTTCTTCCTCAGACTAAGCACTGTGGGTGAATATAGAAAACACCCATCCACACATAGCGATGGAAATCTCAGAACAATCCATGTCCATCTGTTTTTATTTTTTGGTTCTTTATGTTGCACTTATATTGGAATAGGACATTTGGTGTGCATTGTGAGAATACAGAGATCCTTAAACACCCCTGCCTGCTTGGGGAGGCTGACAGTGCAGACAGGATCAATAATTCTAAAGCAAAGTCGTGGTACTTGCAGCCTTTTAGATGTGTTTTCTGTAGGTCACTGATAGCTCCTGGTACACACAGGTAGTCCCCTCACACAAGCCTTACTTAAAATTTAATATAAATTTCCACCATCCAAAATATATTGTTAAAGCATCACAAGGAAGTTTAAAGTTCTACTGGAATTTCTGTTTGAGATTCCTAAAGATGTGCACTTACAAAGTGGGAGGAAGATCAATGTTTTCTATGTTTTGACTTTTAATTTTCCTTTCTTTTTAAAAGGTCCTTCTGTTAGGACCAAGATTTCTGAGCATTCCCATCGATGTGAGTGACAAATGCTTTCCAATAGAGCTGAGGAACTGGTTTGTTGGCCATGACTGATGCTTGGTTTCATGATTCTTTGTGGGTAGAATCCCACTTGACTGCAGGAGCTCCTGTGGGAAGGGCTGTGGAGCTGGGTATTTGCAGGCAGTGTTGGTGCAGAAATGTGCTCAGTGCCACAGACAAGGAGGTTATTCCACAGGCAAGGCTCAGTACTTCCCAACGTTTTCTTTGCTTGTGTGTATGAATCATGTGAGATTTTTCTGAGTAGTCCTTTTCCTTGATTGCCTGCTGATGCCTCCTCAGAGGAAGTGTTGGCCCTGCAATCCCACCTGAACACAGACAGGAATTCCATCTCCAGCACCATCCTAAGGTGGTCCTTCAGGGGGAACTGGAAAAGGCCCCCAGTACGTGGTCAGTCACCCTGAGCTGTGTGGTGAGTGAAGAGAGCAGAATTTCTCTCTGCCTCCATGGGCGATCACTTTACATCCTGAAGCACAAGATGTGATTACCCCTCGCTTAGCATGGAAATGTTGGTTTTGGCCATTAAATTATTCAGTCCCTTTGTAAAAAAAATAGGTTATTTTGTTTGATTCTACAGCTCCTGTGGCTGTGAATGGCACAGGCCAGGGCATGCTGTGTGAGCAAAATGTTCCTTTTGTTTCCAGCCAAGCTCCTTCTCTCTGTGGTGCATGTCCTGTTGCTCCTGTGTCCTGGACAGGGTGGAGAGGAGGCTGGCTCCCCATCACACCCTTGTATGGCCCTGAACAGAAATATTCCATAGAGCCAGGAGCCCTCAAATGTAATGAATTAAGGAAGGATAAGGATTTTTTTTTATGCCTGTGAGAGTATTTATATCTCTTTATATATAGCTATATATAGAGGCACAGATATATATTAAAAGGCCCCAAAGGACCTGCAAATTTTCTGAATTATGCAAGTTACAATTAAGGTAAAATACATGGTATATATTTATTATTACTATCCAAACCAAAGCAAACTGTGGTTGTAGTACAGTATTAACAGGAAATGTGCAGGCTATTAGTTATTGAAACACATATGCCTGAGCTGCTGCCTGGGAATTTTAGTGTATCCAGCTGAGTTCCTGCTGTAAGTTGTTCAGTGTTTCATCTTCCACACAGAAGGCATCACCTTTTAGGCTCTAATGCATTATCTGTTTAATTTGTATGAGGAATTATTCCTCTTCTCTTTTAACAACCTGAGTATCACAGCAACCTAATTAGTTGGCAGATACTCAGGAGAGAATTAAAAACACAGCACTGGGGACTGGACAGTTTGGCTGGTGAAAATCTCCCCTTGAGTGTGCCAGAGCACATTCACACATGCACATACACACACAGGGTAATATTTTAGGGACCAGCTTGAGCTGTAGGGATTGTGATGAATATTTTAAGGACACAGATCCCCATGTTGGCCACTTGTGCTAACATGGCCAGATCTGTCTGCTGAGCAAAGTTATTTCCTAGCTGAAAACTGTGCCTTAACTTAGAGGAAACACGTTAAATTCCCCGTTTGGGGGAGATGGAGCAGAACATAGCGGATTTTTACGGTGAACTGCTCAACTTTGTGGCAGCGATGCTCAAGTGTTACCCGGAGCTGTCAGGGTTTCAGCTCAGGTTCCTGCTCCTAGGATACTGCTGCCCACAGCCAGCAATGTTTGCTGAGCTCCAGCACTGGAGCAGCCGTGCCCAGCGGGAGCAGCGAGCTGGCAGCTCCACATGCTGCTCAGCATTCCCAGCTGGAGCAGGGCCTGCACCCCTCTGGCATTGCAGGGGACCTCACCACCCTTAGCCACTCATCTCAAAGGTTTCAAGGCATAAACCCTGCCACAACTGTTGAGCTCACACACAGGAAAAACAGGAATGCAAGAGTGTGAGTGGGGACAAGCACTGCTTTAAAAATAACAATAAAAACTTAAAATTCTTCTCTCATGGTTAAGATTTAAGTAGCCTCTGGGAGTAGTTAAACTGGGTAGGGAAGCTGGGATTCTCAGTATTTCCTCAGCTGGATACCTAAGTGTACCATTTTTGTTTGACAAGCAACATGATTGCATAGAATTTAGAAACACCATGGCCCATCCTAACAAAGCACTCGGAGCAGCCCGGCAGGTCTCTATGGGGTGCTGCGTTTCCCAGCAGTAGCCAGGACAAGACATTCCAAGAGCAGGCAGAGGAAACCCAACACAGGCAGTTGCAGAGAACTCGCTCCCCAGAAGCATTTCCCTCCCCTATTCAGAGTGGTTTCTGGCTCATCCCGGCAGTGGAGTTTTTAGTACGTCTTTTGTTTCTCTTTTAAATGTGTGTGTGGTCATTACCCATATAAATGTCACTATCATGAGCTCTTTTAGCTATTATCTTTCCAACGAAAACAACTGCAATCTTTTTAATCTCCTTTCAGATAGAAGCATTTCCAGGCTTCTAAGAGCGTTGCTGGCGGGTAGAGGATGATGTCCCTGTCCCTGTGTGCCGGAGGAGCGGGCTGCAGTCCCCGCTCGTGGCCGGGCTGTGCCGCAGCCTCGGCAGAGGCGGAGCGAGGGCTGCCGTGTGGGTCTGTGGCAGCCCTGGCCGGGAGCAGCCATTCGGCACAGACAGGCCCGCAGAGCGCCCGCACGGAACGCGGCTCACGGCAGCTCCCTGAGCCCAAGCGCGGCCCCACCGAGCCCTTTGAGGAAAAGCTGCGGCCCCAGCGGAGCTGCCCCTGGCGTTTGGCTGCTGCTGAGAAAATAAACTCGGTGTTTTTCCCTGCATCTGCTCCTCAGCAGCACGGGCTCCAGAGAGCATTTGGTCCCTGACCTGAAGGGAGCACAGGTGGCCCCAGCACCCCCGATCCCTTTTTGGCACCTCTGCAGCCCCAGGCCTTTTCCAAACTAGAACAAATAAGATATTTTTCTCTTTACATGTTGGCTCTTAGAATTCGACTTCAGTCCTCTTTATTTTCCATATTACTGGTCAGCACTTCCTGCGGGAGGGAGGGAGTATCTTTCTCAGAAAAAAAAAGTTGTTTTCCAGTTCTTGCGTATTTGAGTCGAAAATATGCTTACCTTCACCCATCCAGCAATTCTAGTTTAATTCCTCACTTTAGTTTGGGGATATTCAGTCTCTGTGGTTTGTATTATAGGTCTTGTTTCCTTCTTTTGGGAGATGGAATTATTTTGACTTAAGATGGGCTTGGATTGGTTGATTTAAACCCCTTTTAATATTTTGAGTGTCACTGTGACAGCTTTTGGCAGTATTCCTCTGCCTCTCATGTTAAATTTGGTTAAGCTGTTGTCACCATTAATTCACACTTCCCCTCCGTTTACCTCTTGCATGCTCCCATGTAGTGCTTAGCCCTCAGTTGAGCACAGCCTCGCCCCCAAGGTCAGTCCAACTGCTCCAAGAAGCAGTCGTGTGAAATGATGGTTTATGGTGTTTGAACAGCTTGTGCAGGGGCAGAGGAAGACACAAGTGAGAGATTGAAGTTTCTATTTAGTTAATTCTTTGTCTGCCTCCAACAGTTTCTGCTCGGTATTTTTTTCCAGCTCGGTGACATCTATTACAACCTGCAGAGGTTGTTTTATTTCTCTGTCTCGGGGCCTGTAGCTGGGGAGTTTGCACAGGGTGGTTCTCAGACAGTGAGGTGGATTTTGCAGCATCTGAAGGTTCTGGTGCTGTTCAAAGACATGCTTCGTAGGTTTAGCAAAAGCTCCAGAGGCAGCAGAGTGTATTGGGAGCTCCCCATGCTGCCTGAGCTATTTGACAGGGCACCACTGGGCTGTGAAGCACAGGGCTCCTTGTCACAGCTGTATGAGAACCACTCTGCTCATCTTTGGAGTGAAACTACAGCTTCTCTTTGTCTTGGCTGCAGCTTGACCCTGTTACAGCTTGACCCTGTTACAGCTACGAAGGCACTTAAACAATTTACTTGCATTTACTCATTCTAGTTACATTTTCCACTTCTGTTTCTGGACATGCATCTCAGCTAACAGAATTCTAAATTAAACTGATCTGTGTTTAGGTTGCTCACTGAGGAGTGGTGTCATTCTGATCCTGTCATTATGGCAAGTACAGGAAGTCAGTGTAAAGGAACAGAATTCCTTGTCTAACTCTCTTTCC
The DNA here is from genome assembly GCA_013396875.1 of Vireo altiloquus. Taxonomy (NCBI): domain Eukaryota; kingdom Metazoa; phylum Chordata; class Aves; order Passeriformes; family Vireonidae; genus Vireo; species Vireo altiloquus. Next base: position 1,066,259 of record VZRF01013261.1, on the reverse strand, counting down.
TCCTAGCAAATATCTGAAGGTAGCATTGCATTGTTGTCCTTTTTTTTTTTTTTCAATATAATTTGTACCTGCAAAAAAGACTTCTGTATAATTTGGCCATTATGGAAATAGTTCATTCAAGTATTTCATTTTCCCATATTATGATGTGATATGTGAAGTGTTTCTGTTTCTTTTTTTCCTAGGCTTGCTCCCAACATAATTTCTCCACTTGTCAGCCCCCTGAAAGCTTTAGTTCCACCCTCCCTCTTGCAGAAACACAGCTCTCCATCGTCCCACAGCCAGTCACCCAACGGGCAGCAGTTTTCTGGGATACCAAATACACCATACACCCCTTTTCCCAACCAATCTGTACAGCAGGGATCTCAAGGTAACTCTTCCCTCTTTTTGTTTTTCGCAACTTCTCTAATTCCTAGCTGGAGAGAAAGAATTTATTTTGGTTTTTCGTATTTGGCTAATACTAATTTCAGTGGGAACTCCAGTTTTTAAACATACATACAGATGGAAGTTTTCAGATGGGTCCATGCTGCATTGTGTCATCATAATGGGGAAAGCTGTCCCAACAGCAGATTTATTGCATTTATGCAGGTTCTTCAGTAGAAGGCTGCTGGCCAGGCACCTCTCCTGACTGGTCATCCAGCCTGGAGAGTGACCCTGCAATAGTCAGCCACTCCCAAAGTACTTGGGCTGAGGTACACCTTGGCAGTGTCCTGCTCGGTCCACTTAGAGTGATGCACAAGACGTGAATTAGACAAAGAAAAAAAACATTTTTCCATTTATTATTTGGAAGTTTGGCTTGTGTTACATTATATAATAATATGTAAATGCACTCTGTACAGTGGGATTTGAGGACAGGAATGGGAGCAGTAAGCAGCTGTCCCACAGCTTAATTTAAAACATTTTTTTGTTCTGAATTGCTCAGCATTTTTAATTGGGAGCTTACATACCTATTCTGGAGTTCTGCTGTGGGAACTAATTAATGCTCCTGAAATTTTTGAGGCACAAATTAGCAAGAGATATTATTATCACAGATTCTTCCAGTAACAGGAGCTTGCATATTTCAGAAATCTGTTATGCAATCCAGATGGTGAGCTGCTAAAGTGTGGTAAATATTCCCAATAAAGAAGTGTGCAGGACATCTGTCTGCTTGCAAGAGCGTGAGCAGCTCCCAGCTGGGATGGGGTTGGGTATCCCAACAGTTCCCTCTGCCCCTCGTTCTCTGAGCAGTGTTTTCGCTCTTTGGTTGGACAGGCTTAGTCTGAAAAGTTAAAGCGTATTATATTTAATGATTTGTGCTGAAGGAAAAACTAACTCAACCTGATGCTCAACAGATTATTCAATTTAAAAAGATTAACTCTGTAAGAGAGAAGTGGCAGATTTATGATAGCATATAATGATATATGATTATGTTGCTATAATGAGCTAAATAACTACAAGCCACAAGAGGAAAGTTTAGCAGCTCATTACTACAGCAGAAACAAATGCATAGACAGAACAAGTTTTGAACCACTTAAATAAATTGACTTTATTCCTTAAGAAAACCACATTTCCTTTTGAATGAATTGTTGCTTTCTAAGTGTTATGTCATGTGGTTTTGAAAAAGCAATAATTTTCCACTTTGGCCAAACGTTGAAGTATTATTATAAATTCATTATGGAAATGGTCATTCCAAAATCAGTTTTGATTAGCAGCCTTTGAAACCAATTATCTCTAACCTGTACTTAGCTGTACTAGCTCTACTTTTTTTTTTGCCTCGCAGTTCATTAATAGCACATTTTTCTAATGCAATCTGTAGTAATTTGGGAATTTTGAATTTTTGCCAAAAAAAGGTACACCACATAAGCCTAGTGTAGAACCAGGCATCTGTACAAAAGCACATAAACATTGTGGATGTGGAATTTTTAGGGGATGGCAGCTTTGTCAGGCTGGTAGCAGAAATATTGATAATGAAAGAACAAGCTGACATTATTTATATGTTTAAACCTAGCTGTAGTAAGATCACATGGAAATTATTACATGCTGAAAGAATTTGGCAGGCAATGGAATCCTGTAGTTATTTATACCTGACATGCTTTCTTGTCAGAAATTTTATGGAATTTGAAAAGCTGAGATTTATTTGCAAATACATGTAAATGACATGACATAACAAGATGGCATTTAATAGGCATATTCCAATTATTTGCTCATTACATCATTCATTTTAAAGCTGCTTGAAGTTTTCTAGGCTGTGCCTTAGAGAAGCAGAGGCAGCCAGTGCACTGTGTGAAGTGGCTAAGTGCAGCTTTTCTGCCACAAATTATTTCAAAGCAAAATTTAACTAAATGTTATGTTTGGAACTCAGTTTATTCCTTTATGAACTGTTATATTTCTACATCTACTGTACATAAAACATTTAACAGTGATCATTTAAACTGACAAGGCATTTAGTAAAATTTTCATGTGAAAATAAACGCAGAAAAATTTTGATTTAAATCAAAACTGAAGGAAAACCTGAAATCCATGTGGCAAAAAAAATATTGGTGAAACACTTATTGCCAAATAGGTACTACAGATTTGCAGTCTGGAAGGAGCAGGGATGTCTGCACTGGACCAGCCTCCTTGCTTACTTTGTATTTTAACCCCTGAAGGGACTCTTTTTTAAGAACTTGTAAAAAATGCTCCCTGTTTAGTTTACTCTGATCAACCATATGTGGTTGTTGATTGAACGCCTGGTTATGGGATTTTAATCATATTTTAATTCCTCATATTTTCTCTCTGAAGCATTTCAAGAAATCTAAAGGAACCACAGCTAAATGCCATGAACTCAAGGGGTCAGAAATCCCAATTTTAGTGTCTATTTTGTTCTACCTGACCTGTGTTCCTGCTGCACCCTTTTCCTTCCTCACTCCATGTTTTCCCTCCCTGCATTCATCCCACCTGCAGGCACGTTAGAACAGGGAAGGTGCATTTCTCTGTATTTTCTTTGGGAAGCACTTGGCAGAAATCAGGTCCCAGTGAACTCAGCAGTGCAGTAACACTGGGATTTTCCTACATCCATCCTTCTCTGGGTGGTTCCAGGAACACTTTTTCCTCTGCCTTCTCAGATTATCCCACAGTGGTGCTGAGGGATAGATACTGCAATCCAAAAGAGGATTTCATTGCTTATGGCAATCATTTTCCAGACTCTGATTCTGAGGCAGTTCTCTGCTTCAGGTATTTCCAGACACCATCCTTCTAAACACTTCAAAATAACCTTTCCCCACAGGTCTTGGGAAAGCCCTGGATCTGTCTAGTTTCAATCCAGTTCTGTCATGCTTGGCTGCACTCTGCTTTTCTAAGCCACTGTGCCAGCCCTGTAGATCATGAAAATATTTAATTGATGTAACAAAGGCAAGCCTAGGAGCACAAGAGAAGGACAGCAGTTACAGGGACAGAGAAAATACCAGTCATGCCTTCCCTAGGAGTGATGCCTATGGCAGACATTCTGGAAAAGGTTGATTTTTTTTCTCTAGCAATGCATCTGAGTGCTCTCTGCAACCAGTTGTGCCTCCATTGAAGCCAAGTGTCTTTTTTCACTGCTCATCTCAAAAGGATGTACTTTTTAGAAGGCTTACAGCAAAGAGTTTGTGTTTTGTAAAGAGAAAGGATAATTATCAAAGCCAATCAATAAAGCACTGTACCTAAAACCACATCAAAAGAGGGCTCTGCTACCTCTCATAAGAGCTCCTTGGTTCTTTGAGCCAGACTCTCCAGGCAGTAAACAGAGGTGGCTGTTTGTTTATTCCAAGGAAGGACGTGCATCATTTCATGCTCAGCTTTCCAAATTTTTGGGCTGCCTTCTCCATAGCAGCAAATACGAGTGGCCATGGTACAGTACAGAGTGTGTAGTGTCTTTATCTAAGAGTCATCCATTAGAACTTCACTAATCACAGACATCAAAAATGTAGGTGTTTGGTAGTGCATCATAAGTTGTTAAGAAATTAATCATCTAATCCTTGCAGATTCTGCCAAAGCACATATTAAACTGGGAAACTTCAGAGCAAATCTTACACCACTCAATGAGTTCATTGCATTTCTGCTCAACAACTGCCTNCTTTATCTAAGAGTCATCCATTAGGACTTCACTAATCATAGACATCAACAATTTAGGTATTTTGTAGTGCATCATAAATTGTCAAGAAATTAATTATCCTTGCAGATTCTGCCAAAGCACATATTAAACTGGAAAACTTCAGAGCAAATCTTACACCACTCAATGAGTTTATTGCATTTCTGCTCAACAACTGCCTCACTTGGCCTTATTTATTGCCACATTAGGAAATATGAAGTGACCAGACCCTAAGTTTTGCATGGTAGTGCTTGGTCAGACTTTGGTAGTAGAGGGAAAACGTAGAGAAGTGTGGCAGATATTAGTGAACAGGAAAGAGCTGGAATTGTAAGGCAGGAATTGTATGGGACACATTCCACCCCATACAGCCCCAGGTGCTCAGGGGACAGGCACAGGGATTTAATTTCTGAACAAACAGTGAAGAGCTGCACAGGCAGCCCAGCAGGGCGAGTCTGTGCTGAGAGTGGGGCCGAGCTGTCAGCTGGAAACGGGAAAACGTGGCTGTGACTGGGATTCACTGAACTGCCCTGAGCTTCTGCAGGAGTTCCTGAGGAAATGGTTCAGTCTGAGTAAGACAGAGGGAAGAAAGACAACAGCTCCATATTTTTTCTGGCAATTAGAGGAAAATCCTGAAGCACATTCTGCTAGACTTTAAGGCTAATTTGGTTGACTTCAGTTGCATTTAAGGGAAGGAGCATCATTTCAGAGAAGGTGGGAAAAGGGGTAGCCGATAGGAATGTGCAGTTAGTGTGCAATGCACCCAGAATCAGGAGGAGGTTATTGAGTCAGGAGGAAAGAAGAGAATTAAATCAGGCCATGGTTGGTTTAAATACTGTGACATACTCTGAGGTCATCCTTATGGGAACAAATTACCATTTCTTTTAGGATGTTGGCACAACTTACAAATTGTAAAATTCATTCCTCAGCAATTCATATGTCCTTTACCATTAAATACCTTCTTTTGTTGTCTACAACTCATTCACAGCTTTTGATGGCAAAACCCAAACTGATGGGTACTGATATTACGATACTTGTGAAAAAAAAAAGCAGGATCTAAGAAATGTTTGGTATGAGGGGGAAAAAAGTCAAAAATGCCCCAAAAGCAGAATGACTGAGGCAAGCAGAGATCATACAGATCTATCTCAGCACTTTCCAGAAGCAGAAGAGCCTCTGGCTGAACTCAGACATCCATCTGGAGTCAGTCCTGCTCTTCTAGGTCAATTTTACCTGCCCACTGTGGCCCCCTGTGTCCAGTAAAAGGAGGTTCAGTTGAATCAAGAGCGGTCTGGGAAAGAAGCTTGAGGAACCTGTGAAGGTATTTTGGATAAACAGCACTGTCTCCAGCAGTGCACAGCACACACTGGATGGGAAAAGACTTAACTGAAAACAAAGCAATGCTATTCATTTAAATACTGCATTATTGTATTTAAATTAACAGTGATTCGTTACAGAGACATTCCCTTAGGTACTGAGTATCCTGGACCTTACCCAGTGGAGGGCTTTCTACTTAGCTTGGAACCAAGGGTGCTGTTGACTGTGTTCAGCTGATCTGTTGCTTGAAATGAAGCCCATCCTTGAGGTTTTTGCTTGATGGGGATCACAGTTCACAGCACATTGTGGGACCGAGTCTGATGCAGTTCTTCTGTTACTGCACTTTATAGAACAGTATCACAATCATTTTTCCAAAGTTAAAACTGAGGAACTAAACTCCCCCATTAGTAATGAAATGCTGTGACAGAAGTGGAGGTAATACCATTGCAGAAGGGTTAAATTGTGTGCATTATCTGCTTTCAGGTTACCAAGGCAGCTTTCATTCCATACAAAACTGTTTCCACTATGGAGATTGCTACAGAACAATGGACCAGTCTGTCAGCAGTGATGTGCTCACAGGGGAATCCCATTGCTTCAATCCTCTGAGGCAGAATGGCTATCACATACTCAATGCACCTTTAGCTTCAACAGGTAATTCATTCCACCTATAAAGAATTATCCATATGATATTTGTAGCAGGAGGGGGAAGGAACACATTTTATATTCGATGTTATGACAAAAACATGTCTGTATAAAACCCCTGAAATACATTTGCATTTACAAAAACCCCAGAAGGAAAGCCTTTTTTTTTTTTTTTGAATCCTGCAGTACTTGACTGATAGAAAAAATCTCTTCCATTCTGCTGGATGCCATAGGCAACACCCACCTTCAGGAGAGCTGACAAGGCACTTCCCACATTTTTTGTGTGGTCTGTTCATTGCACATCTCAGTTGTGCTCAGGCACGCTTTTATAATCCAGTCAAAGTTATAATGGCTACATTACTGTAGTACTGCAATATTTTAATATTCATTTTCTTTCTACCTTTAAAATTAAGAATTGACAGAATTGCTGAAATCAAACAAAATGTGAGTATTGTCAGAGCCATGAAACACAACCATTTGCTGCAATCTTTACTTACATATGTCCAAGAAAGTTCTCTTCATGTCTGCACTCAGGAGGGCACCTCGGTTAAGAACGATACTGAAAACATATGTTTAAGTGCTTTTTGAATTGGAGCCTGAGTCAGACCACAAAATTAGAGTTGACTTTCCTGTTTGTTTTGTATTAAAGGAGACTGTTCAGAGTGAGTGTGCATGCATTTGTCTGCTGTTCCATTCTGGGAAGTGCATGCATCAGTAACCAACACAAGGGAAACGTTTAAGATGAAGTTTCAGCTTCAACTTTGAATTCTTTAGTGTTACTCATAAGTTTGATGTTACTAAAACATAGGTTTTTTTCATGTTAACATCAAATTTCAAGTTTCGATTGACAGCCTGCAATATTTAAAGAACAGACTAAATAAACTTTCCAAAAAAAAATTGTAGCAGTAAAGAATAATACTGTGGCAAGACACCAACTTCAACAACAGTTGATTTTTCTGTCTGGGCCTAAACTATCATGAAATGTCTCTGTTTAGTATTTTTGTTTTTAGAGTGGTTATTGAGGCATGCAAATACTTAAAAGGCTGAAACATAAACATATATGAAATATATAAATCTCATCTCATCTTTTAGTGTGTAAAATAGAACCATTCAGGTTTGCAAGATTCATCAAGGCTATGCATTAATTTTTTCAGGCTTTTATAGCACCATTAATATTAAATGAGATCTCATCTTGCAGGAATGCCAAATGTGACTGGCAAACAGCTGTTCCATGAATCACATTAACAGTCAATAAATTTTTATTTTCTGTTCAGGACTTTGGATAGTTTACTCTATATGGAATCTAATAATGATTTCTGGGGTGTATGCTTATCTTGGGTTTTATCCATCTGTGGTTGTGTATCCACCCTGTATACAGGCTCATCAAATAGAAATTAGCATAACATAAACACTCGCAAAACTTACCAAAATACTGGTCACTCCACTTGGCCCGACACAGATAAACACGCCGAGGTCATCCTCCAGAACCTCTGGACATTCACTGTGTGCCAGATTTCTGCAGACAGCAGAATCTGACCTGTAAACCAACAGTAAATTAATAAGTCATAGGAAAATGCAGAAATGTAAATAAGTAGAGAATTTGATGTCAAATAATAAAAACATACCTAACAGTAAAATAGCCACAGTTAAGTGGACAGGTTTTCCTGCAGCCAGGACTGGCTGTGTAGGATGCAGGATCTGTCCCTGGCTGCTGGTGCTGTGCCATATGACCCCAAGGCCCCCGTGGAGCCTCGGCAGTGGTTGGCTCAGCCCTACCCAGACACACCTGCCTGCAGAGGTGTGGGCAGGTGGAAAAGACAAGGGGAAGGCTAAAGAGAGGGAATAGCCTCATTTTACACCGAGGCGCAGGAAAAGAGTCATTTCCCAATGGCCTCACAGACCATTGGGAATTCTCTGTAGAGCAGAGAATGGAGCCAGGTCCAGTGCTTCAGCCATGAGGATCAGCCATTCCCACGTGGAGTCGCCTCTGTGTAAGGGCCTGACTTTGTCTCAGGCACATGGGCACAGGCATTTGCTGAACTGCATCTTTTTCCATGTGCTCCCTCAGCTGCTGCTGCTACTGCTTGTTCCAGTTGTGGTAGGTGGGCTTTAGGATCCCTGGGGGCTCAGTCCAAGGGTCAGAACGTTGCTGAAGTTCACACAAATGGTTTTCTAAAGACCAAACCCAAATCAGGTGGTACAAGGGAAATCGGAATATGTGTAATGGATGAAGGTAAGGAGGCAAGCACAGCAGAGGGGAAGTAAGGAGGAACTGGACTGCAGTAAAATGAACATGTGCATGTGGGCCTTGACTGGCCAGCTGCAAAAGCTGGTTATAGTGGATCCTAGTAGGAAATTTTCATGTCCTTTTGGGTAGGCAGTAAATCTTTTAGACTCCAGCTGCCGTAGCATCTGGGTGCATGGCAAATCTGCTCCTTTCCACAAGGATGTGCAGCTCAGGAGGTTTTTAATAGCTGTGGAAGTTTGGCATTATGAAAGAAAGGCCAGTTCTTCCCCACCACCATGGCTTTCTGGTAGCCTGGCAAGCCGCAGCCAGCTTGGCCTGGGAAGGAGCTGGTAGGCTTTGGTGGGCTGAGGTTCACAGCTCCTTACATATGTCCTGTGAGCCTGACCTGCCCCAGCCATGCTTCCTCAGACCTGCACTATGTGGAGAGCCAGTAAATGTAAGATCCAGATTTCTTCTGGGTCTTAAGAGCAGCTGGGAGACACGTGGAATATTTTTCAAAGTGCTATTAGAAGGAAAAACACAAACCAAGAAGACTGCATCACTTTTAGTGCACATTCAGTAGGATCATTGCCCACTCATTGTTTTGCTGTGCTATTCAGATCATGACTGTGAGTCCCAAGAGAGCCATGCTCTGACACTTGCACATCACTTGCAAGTGCACAGCTTTCCACAGCAATGAATGGGAGTGCCAGCCACGATGACACAAACACCCACTGGAGTTTGTGCATCTCCTGGGCAAGGCTTTGATGCTGAACACTATTGTCTTTCCTTAATGTTGTGCTGTCCTATCCTGTCCAGTGTGATCCCAGGCCCCAAGCTGTGCTGCCCTCCTCACATGCACCCTGGCACTAACTCGTGTCCATGCCCTTGTCACTCTTCCAGGCTATGAGGGGATCTCTGAAGCACAGTGTGTATCTGAAGACATGGTCTCCAGTGGAACAGATGAAAATGGATTCTTCCAGAACAGCGCCTTTGATCACTGCTTGAATCACATTCCTTCCATCTACACAGATACCTAAGAGCAGTGCTGGCCTTGTTTCCTTTATTGTACCTATAACTGCATATGTAATAACAAGGTGTTGTTCAAGTACTTTTATTTAGTCTGTATCCCTATATGTGCTCATTTAAATGAACACCTCACATTTACCAAACCATTTTATACATGAATAGTCTGTATAAGATAATATTGGAACCTGTTCCTTTGCTGTGGCACTTTGAAATTCATGCTTTAAGGGAAGAAGGAGCATTTCAAGCAGCTTGTTTTGTAAGTTCTCTCAGTAAAGTGTAAATGTAAGTTATATAATAAACTTGTAAAGAAGAGGTTTTTCTTCTTGGAAAGTATGTTTCAATTTGAGAATGTTGTGCCCTTTAATCAGTTTTCATTTAACTTGTTGGTTCGGTCTTCTCTTTTTTCTTTTTTTTTTTTTTTAAACTAAAAGGATTTTTTTAATCACAGACCTCATGTATATAAAGATCTACATTTGCTCAGCTGGTTTTGTATTTTCAGTTTTACAAGAAAGCATTAAAAACTGGAAACAAGTGTACTGTCATTTCTTAACACCATTGGGCTCCCTGATACTGCATTCTTAACATGAGGGAGGGATTTTAACCAAGCAGTGACATCTCAGTCACTGTGACATTAGAATAGCCCACATGTATGTGAAGAAAATCAAGAGGCTTCCAGCAGAACACAGGTCACCTGCAGTAGTGTGGTTCCTGTCACTGTGGCCTTGGCCCCACTGGGCTGCACTTCCCAGGGTAGTGATGATTCCTGGGAGAGACACGTCCTGCAAAGGGCCAGGTGCTCCCAGTGTGTGCCAAGCTGGCCTGTTAGAGCTGAGCTCCTGGAATTGTCCCATGGCATTCTGGGAGAACAGTAAGAAAAAACTAACTAAAAAAAAGTTCTCATTTACAAACCATTGCAAGTTGGGCTGTCCAGACTGTGCATCAATCCATGTCTGTTCACTTACAGAGCTACCCAGGCTTTCACAGGGCACCACTGAATAGCCCAGCCTGGGTTGAACCAAGCTTGTGGCTGAGGATGGTGCTTTCCTTTTTACATCTCTTCTGTCCCCAGAAATGTGGGACACAGCTCAGGTCCAACAGTGTCCCAGTCCTAGGACCCTTCAGCTTTGCTGTTATGGGAGCATCAGGGTCTCTGGTGCTCTTGTGCCTCTCCTCAGCCCCTGCAGCCTCTGCAAACACAGGAACCCTCCCCATGCCAAGGCTGATGCAGGGTAACCACAGAGCCTATGTGGTGCACTTGTTTCTCCAGGGCCTGGTTGCACCTTGTTAGTGCACTTGAAGGGGCCTCTGTATCCAATTTAGCTTTCTATCCTCAAGAAATTTGAATGAAACTTAGACATTCAGGAAGTTTTAGTCACTACAGAACAAGGTTCATGGGGTTACATGACCCGACCCCCCTGTTTTAGCAAGGGTTCCTCAAGCTCTCTGGCTCCCCAGGACACCCAGTGCCAGCTGCAAACCCATTAATTGTGGCCAAGCAGCCTTGGCAGCACTGACTCATCATTCCTCTCCTAGAACTGAAATGCAGAAAGGCTCCAAATTGTGCTCTAAGCCTGCACACGTGGCTTTGCTTCTGATCCCAGCCACATTTGGCTTTCTGTCCTGTTTATTTATTCTGATGCGTCAGAGTTTGGGGTTTTTTTGGTCTCAGACATAAGTGGGCAGAACTCTCTCCCAGAACATTAAACAAGGAGACAGGTAGCTTAACAACTGCCAGGCAGGAAAAACTAGGGCTTTTGAAGGAAGACTTAGAAAAATACCCAAAGCCCAACAAAGCTGTAATGTCTGAGACAAAAATCAAAATCATTCCTGTGCTGCAGTTAGTTGGAAACACAAAAAGGAAATCATGACTTAAAAACAAGATTAATTCAATTTCCTAAAAATTAAATAAATTCTTCTAAAAACGACCTTTTTTTAGTTAAAAATATAAACCAACCAATCCTAAGCATATTTGATCAATTACAAAAATACTTATGTCACAACAACCAGGCTGTTCAAAACCACACAATGATTCACAAAGGTTTGGGAAACTTAAAGCGTAGCAGCTGGGGTGATGATTTAATTCCACAATCTGTGTGAATCAGGTTTTCTGTAAATTAAAAGGACAGATTCAGAGAAATGCAAAGGCACTTGTTTGAGTCTGTATGGTTTGGAAAGTTACCCATAATAAAGCCATTAAAATACACAATAGCACAAGTTAATGGTTACTCGTGTGCTGTGTACCTCATTATTTCCTTTTATTACATGTAAGTAGGGAAGTATCTCATGTAAGCTTTTCCTAAAGACACAAAGAAACCTTTCAATGGAATTTATTGCTTGGCAAGTTTCTCGTTGTGGTGCTGTAAAAAACCCAACAACTAATATGTATAATAACTGGAGTAAGGCTTTATATATAATAGTAGAAAATTATTACCCTGTGGAACTAAAATGGAACTGCTGGTTCCAGTTGACTGTCAGATACTTTTTCAATCTAAGCAACAGAATTCAACTAATAAATTACAACACTGCTTTATAAATAGCTACAAATCATTTCCCTGGTGAATGCAAACCCCATTTACCCTTGTGCACGTACTCTGTGTATGCAGGACGCTTTAGGAACAACTGAAATAAGATGACCTTCAGTGGCTGATCAAGCTGGGAGAAAGAAAATTAATTTCAAGTTGACACTGAAGCAGCAAAGGCACTTCTCTGCACTCTCCACCAGCTGGGCTGGAAGCCAAACATTCAGCAGGACTTTGAAGCTTTTAATATAATCAAGCTCAGGCTTTTCATGGTATAGAAAATCAAAATGCTTGTTCTGTTCCCATCCTGCTGCAGCACCTCACAGGCTACAGAAGTGATGGTCCTGCTGTGCTCCAGAGAGGCCTTTGCAGGTGAGCTAATGAGAGACGCACACAGAATCACAGCATCGTTTAGGCTGGAAAACACCTCGAGTCCAACGTGTGGTGTTTAATGACAAAATAACACTCTTGTAATGCCCTCATTCCAATGGGGCAACAGGGCGCAGGAATGGTCGAGGCCAGAGGCTCAGGTGTGCAGCAGGAATGGCTGCAGCCTGCAGCAGGGATTGGATGTGCTCCCTGGGAAAAGGGAAAGCATACAGGCAGTGAGGACATTTTCAGATCATACTCCCTACTTACATGCACACCCAACAGCAGGAACAGCTGCTGCTTGTGGAAAGGCTCCTCTGGTTCTGAGACTCCTTTCAACTGGATACATTTTCTAGATGGTAAAAGTCCAAAAAGCCAAATTGCAGAGCACATTAAGAGCACCGGTTTGATACTGCAATAGCTCTAAGTTACGCAAGCAGTGCAAAAAAAATCCCAGTGCTTAAAACAACAACCAAGTATGTGAAAATAAACAGTGACTGTAAATTGAATTTAAATTGCATAAGAGAAAAAGATTTCAATGGGTTTTGTTATGATCTTATTAAAACCTACACGATTTTAGTTCAGCTGTCCAGTAATGTATTTATATTAAATTAGGTCAGTGCAACAGAAGATGAAAAAATAGCCATCCTATATAATTTAATTCACTGACAGCACAAAGCCATCGGAATATTCCCTCCTGAGATAAGCCCTTCTGAGATCTGCAGAGTTACACTAAAAGCTCCTCTTTGCTTAAATTTCAAAGCAAACTGCAAACTCCCCGAGGTGATTTGGAAGTCCATGGCCCAGAGTCAGCAGAAGGAGGGCTGCAGCCATGGATTGTCACAGCCTTGCAAGGCTGCCTGTCTCAGCTCCATGGGCTGAAAACCACTCAGCCATGACAGAATTTTTCTTTAAACCATCGAAACTATACAAAGTCCCAATATAGCTAAAGGCCTTACAAGACTGAGTTTTTTACTGGATTCCTACTGCGGTGAAATTTGCCCACTCCTTTGGCAAAAAGATTTTTGTAGTGGTGGTGAAGCCAGAAGAAAATAAAATAATTCTTCTGTGCAAATACAGATTTTCTGGCCAGAGCCAGTAACTCTCATTCAAAACTAAGTGATTCAACTTTAAAAGTGCATTTCTGGCCCTGTGTCATATAGAAGTTCTCTTCAATTCATCAAGGACACCAAGAAAAGGATGATGATAATATTCAAAACTTTTGCAAGTTTAGGCCTTTTTGATTTGAAAGAGTTTCTCCCTCCTTTCTGAGAGTCTGCAACTCTGAACCCTCTGAGTGTGCCTGTGTGACACATTGGACTAGAATGAGCTGCTGGGCACAGGGACAGTACAGAGACATGGCCTGTGGAGACACTGGCCTGGGACTGGGCTAGGAAGGGAGTGCACTACACTGCTTTGTTGGAGGATTAGATCCATCTTCCCATGAAGATTCCCTTCATTTCCATGAAGGTTCCCTTCATTTCAGAAGGGCAGCAGGACACCCCCCATCCCCAGAGAGCCCCAGAGCAGCTCTTCCCCTCCCAGCACCTGGGATCAGTGTGTGGGTCAGACAGCAGATCCAGGGTTTTCAATAAGGGAAGGCTTCCTTTCACCCTACTCCATGTGTCCATGAGTGGTCAGACCAGCACCATGGCTTCCTCTCAGGTGCTCAGAAGGAAAAGATGCCTCCAAATGGGGAGTCAGCCTGTCCCAGGAAGGTGTTGAGGAGCCACTGTCTCCACTGATGGACATCAAAATGCAGACATAAGAAATACTTCCCAGCACATCTCCTGTGATAAGGAAGGCTGACCCTGTGCTGTGCCAGGATCCTACATCCTTTCCAAAACAGCCAGTTCTCCTCTCTGAAAGAGAGCATGCCCCACACAGCAATCTGAGCAAACCTCAACACCACTGGGACCAAAAGAAATCCCTCTGAATCAGTTTGCCTTGAGTAAGTGACATTGCTGGATTGCAATGGGCTGAGGAATGGATTTTTAAAGGTGTCTGAATGCCTAAAACCAAAAAAAAAGAGGGACTAAGTGCTTTGGGTTTGTTTGTTTCCTTGTTTGTTTTTAACACAACTGCCTTAAATTGCTTTAATTTCATCTCCAGGGTTTTATTTCCTTCTGAGAAATCCTCTTAGGTGCCTATTTGCATCTTTAGGCATATTCTTCAAATCTGGGCTGTATTGCATAATGAGTTTTCTTTCCTATCTCTTTGAGTTGAGAATCACACATTTGCCTAGGGAATTCTCTGTGGAGCTGAAATCTGTTAGGATTATAAATACAGGCTGAGCTGGGAACAGGCACTGGAAACTGCCATGAAGACCATGTACAGAAAACAGTGATTCTAGTCACACAAGATACCTGATACAGTTGGCAGGAAGGCAAAGCTAAACAAATGCAGGTTTACATTTTACTATTTAAAGAATAAAATATTCAACATGAGTTCCATTAACACCTGTCAGGACTTTGGTACATACTCAAATCCACATTTCTAATTTTACTGCTAAATAATCCCAAACTTGGCAGTTAGAAGGTAAAGCAAAATACCCAAGCTAAACATCTGAAGCAAATTGTAGCTCTCTGGAAGAGCCCTTCTGCTGTATAAATGAAGGTCATATGTATAAATGATTAGAAGCTTAAGGAAATATGTCTTCTGCTTTTCTAAATTGATAACATACATATTGCATTAATATTCCCACATCAATTACTGGACATGTTCCCTGCTGTAAGAAAAAGGATAATTTTTTTTTTAAATAATCCTGTGGAATAATATTCTTATACCAGCACAATTAACTCTTGCCACGCAGAGGGAAAAGAGGTGGATTTAATAAACTACATCCCAGAAAAAAGCAGTGTGTCAGTCCCTGGAGGTGCCACCAGCTGGGTGCACCCTGGTTTTAGGGGATGGTCTACAAGATGCAAGAGTTGTCCTTTCCCTGGTAAAAAAGGGACAGAGTTGACAGGACCTGGTGGGGATGGGGTGGGAGGAAGCAACCCAAATACTTTGGCTTTGTTGTTAAAGTCATGGCAGCTGGACCAATGGCAAACCCAGGAGCTCTGGTCATTTATCAACAGCAAAATAAACCCAACAAATGTTGTAGAAGACTCTTTAAACACTTGCTTTCTCTCTGTAAGGAGCAGCTCCACCTTGGCAGTGGGCAGTGGGCAAGGTGTGACCCCAGCAGGAAGGGGGGAGGACCCCCAGTTCCCAGGCTCTTGTGGTGGATGAGCTGCCCAGGCCCTGCCACAGCTCTCCCCAGTGAAGTCACGCTGCTGCTGGTGACTGTCACCCCTTTGGCTGCCACTAAATCACACCTGCCAGAAAGAACTTAATCCTAAGGCTCATAAAAATACTTCTGAAACAGAGTTTTTCCCCATTGAAGTGTACCAGATCTCACGAAATACCAAGTATTTTCCATAAATGTTCCCAAGCTAAAATACACCTAAAGACATCTATAGGGTCTCCAATTTCATTCTGCTGGATAATGTATCCCATTATACCCTGAGCACCCACTGCATGTCCAGGGACCCCCCCTTTCACAGTGGAGATGGTCTTGGCATGGACATGAGGGAGCCCAGCTCCAGTGCTCTGTGCTGAGGATGGCAGCAGAGTCACCAATTCATCACGGCTGACGCTGAGCACAGTGAGCACAAAAATGCAAACAGTATTTATCACTTCTGACAGATTCCTTTATTTTCTGCTTTTTATTAGCTGACATAAAGTTAGGCTTTTTTTTGCCAGAGACAAAAGTCACGGGGGAATGCGGAACTGGGGAATTATTTCCATTGAAAAATACTGCTGTATTTTTATCAAGCATCAGAATTCTGTGACAGATCGCAGCTAAGTACAAATTATGGTGCCACTTTCCAATTTTGCAAGATGGGAGCTTCGAATCCCCTGTTTTCTTGTCCCAGTGGATGGAGGTGTGTGCAGACTTACAGAAAGAGCTACCAGGAATTGCTTCCCTGATGAACACCATCACCTTCACTGCACCTTTCCAGTTGACAATCCTGGACTTTTCTGATATGTCTCTTTCTCACAAGAGGGAGCTCTGGCTCTGGCATTAACAGTATGAAAATGTCCTGCCCAGGCCCTGCTGCCTCTGGAAAAACACCCATCTCTTGTTCAAGGTCAGGTTTGCAGGGCTCCTTTGGCAGTTAAAAACCCATCAATAAGAGCTCGAAAATCAACATGAATTTCAATGATGAAAAAAAGCTGCCACTATTAGAAATTTTCCAAGTGAATTTGATGGTTTTCAACAGTGCCAGAAAGAGTAGTGATGCTTTAACAACTTTTTTCCTC
This sequence comes from Vireo altiloquus, assembly GCA_013396875.1. Taxonomy (NCBI): domain Eukaryota; kingdom Metazoa; phylum Chordata; class Aves; order Passeriformes; family Vireonidae; genus Vireo; species Vireo altiloquus. Next base: position 1,049,770 of record VZRF01013261.1, on the reverse strand, counting down.
CAAAAACAGATGGGTATTATGGCTGAGCAATGAAATCTCATCAGTCAGAAGTAATAAAATGGAGTTATACTACAAGAATACCAATAAACCTTATAATGTCCACTTTGGTATTTTTCTGATGCAAACACCTCACAGCAAATCCCAGCTAAAGTAACATTTTGCACAGTTTATCTTCACTCCTCCGTCTATCTAAGTCCAATCCTGCCTCTTACCAGACTTATGGACAGGTCTGTGGTCAGCCAAAGTGCTGCACCAGAGGGCCATGTGGGCACACCTTGGATTTCTGTGCTGATCTCATTACTAATAATTTAAAAAAAAAAAAGTCCCTTCCCAAAGAGATTCCTGTGAGGAACACCTCTTTCTCTAAGCCCTCCTCCTTCCAACGTGGCCCCACTCAGCCGCTACACAGTTTGGGGGCTTAAAAATAAGTTATTGCAACACTCAAAGGCAGAGAGTTAATGGCAGGAACACTTCAGCACCCAGAAAACTGCATTGGTCCGAAATCCGCAGTTGAGACTACATGTCCTTGGGCTCCCTCTGCTGATCCCAGGATTATTTACCGATCCAAACCCATGAAGTGCACTGCCACCACAGTGATGTCTCGAGCGTCTCCAGTACCACAGAAAGGGATCCCAGGCTGGAATCAGGTGCACAGCGCTCCTCTGGGGCAGGGAGTAGGGAGATGTGCTGGAGGCTCCTACTTTTTAGGGAAACCGAACATGATGGGCCCTACAGATGACCCAGGCAGGGGCTAATGCCGCTCACGAACTGCAGGCAGCAGTGAGAGGGGAAGGACGTCGTGCAGCCCAAGGCACGGTGCCCTCCTGCAGAACATGCTGGATCAGGCCCCGGCAGCGGGGCGCCCCACAGGAATTGTCAGGCTAAGCATGGACGGGTTGCAAATCCTTCTGATTTATTCTAAACAACAGATCTGTCTGGAAAATATAAGTCTGCTCGGATTTTCTGTGACCAGCAACCCAAAGAATTCCGTATTTGCCTAAGACTGAGGTAAAGAAGGTGTAAGGGGGTCGGCTCGGCAGAGCCACATCCCCGCCCTGCGTTCACCACCGCACACGAGCCGCGTCGCGGTAATTAAATGCAGCACAGATCTGTGACAGAGTGTGAACAGAAATATAAAAAAGATTAAAAGGCGACTGTGGAAAGCTAGCGTGCTCCTCACATAATTAAAACAAGTTGTTCAAAGGCTGCTGCTCGCCTGCTAGCACAGAGGCTCGGGCAGGTTTGCAGGCTGGAGAGCCGTGCTGGGCTCGGCCGGAGCATCCCTGCCTTGTTCTTAGCACAGCCCCAGAGAATTGAGAGTCTGGGCCTGCCTCAGTTTCCCTGCATGTAACACATGTTAACATGCTCACTCCCGATTTTAGAAAATGATTTTATATCTGCGGATTAAGGATTTCATATCCATGGATTAAGGATCTAAAATTATCTCACTGCCTTCCTATTCAGCTCGGCTTTGTTTAATTAAGACTATGATTAACTGAGAGAGAGGGAATGCGAACTTGGTGCTGGCTAAAGGCTTCTTCAGACAATGATAAAGTCTGTCTTTAAAAATACCCGTTTTGTTCACAGTCTATGGCAAATACAAATGCAACAGAGTCTATTTAATACAAAATGGGTTTTGAAGTACTATTAGCACAACATAAAAGCTTTAGCCATGCAGTTGAGTCCCTCTAATCCTATTTTATTTTTTCTAAACATTATACGCTATTTCTGTGGAACATTTATTATACAATAAATACAAAATATTTCACTGCAGCAATATTTCCCAACTGGCAATTATATTATGCAGTATCAAACACTATAATCAATATAAATACATTTTTCTATATTATGTAAGAAAAACATTCCTTTAAAGGAACTTTTAAAATATTTTTTTCTCTTTTTCCCAATAAAACTAATACCCTACTTCCTTTCTCAGATCCATTTTAAACACCCAGCAGATTCCAACAGTTACAAGTTAAACATTTGAAAAACTCCAAACGACAGAATTCACCATCTCTCTAAACTTAAGAATATAAAAACCACATGTCGACATCTAAATAGAAACTGTCAAATGTTGAACTTTTTGCCAAAGTGGTTCTAGCAGCTATAGAAAATCAAAGTTTATAGAAAAGGCTAGAGCTCACTTTGGGGAAAAGAAAAAAAAAGGAAGTTCTGCAGCTCGTATTGAGCCACTTTATTCCCTTCCCAATTTGAAATTTTAGGGAAAGGCTCAGCTGGCTGATTGCATGTGATGAAGCAGCTACCTGAATTCCAGTCAGCTCCGAGCTGAAGTTCCAGTGTATTTCAGCCAGAAAAACTCCCTAGCCAAGAGATCTTTGTGTGCCTACACCAGCAGTTTGCAGCAGTGCTCAGGCTGTATCTGAACTCACATCCCTGACGTGAGCTGGCCGTTCCCAGCACTGCCTGTGCTCCCAGCACACCCTGATCCATGGAAACTGCCCGAGCAGCTGCAGGGCCAGGTAGAGCAGCAATATTGCCAAGCAAATTGCACCATTGTTTACTTAATGTTGCAATGAAAATCAAAGGAAAACTGGTAAATCCAGAAGTGTTGTGCTGGGAAATTGATTTGTTTCTACTATGGCAGAAAGGACCCCAATTTTTATTTAGGGATTACATTGGTGAAAACAACTGCTCCCCAGGAGCAATCAGCAAAACTGCCTGGACACCTCTGTGGACTTTTTATGCAATGGAGGCTGTTGTGTTGGGTCTCAATTTTTGCTTTTCCAGAGAAATTCAGCTTCAGGGAATATCAGCAGCAAAAGCTATCCCTTGAAACACAGCTACCACCTCTCTGCCATTAGAGCCACTGGCCTTCATTTTTATAGCAAGAAGGAGAAAAGAGGCTCAAATGTGCAGGTAGGTGATGGATTTGAATACTTTGCTTTCAGGAGTAGATTTCTTCACACTAATGTGCAGTTTCCCATCTTGCAAGCTGGCTTGGACTTGAGTGCACAATGAGTAACAGGAGGCAGCGCCAAACATTTCCCTTCCAACCACCATCCTGTGACAGCAGCACCCAACATTTGCACTGGAATTCAGTATTACAGCAAGAATGGAAAAAACCTCATCAGGGAACAAATTAACCTAACTGGAGAAACGTCCCTGACCCATTCACTGCACCCAAACAACACAACTTTCCCTCTGAAAAACTTTCCCTCCTCCCACTGAATCTTGTTTGAAAATCAGCCCAAGTGGGACACTGAAGTTTTGATGCTGATGTTTTGCCCTTGAATTGCTTTGCAAAGTAGTTGCTTTTCAGAAACTGGTGGAGCAGAGATGAAATCAAACACAGAGGCAAATTATATTTAGTGAGAGAAGTAATTAAAATCGTGAATGTACCTTAGTGCACATGTGCACTTCTGTATTTATGTTCCTTTTTGTAGCATCTAAAAATTATGCCTGCCACATGTATCTTAAAATTAAATGCTGCATTATTTCTCTAAAAGAAACCATAATGGTCTTTTGTAAATAATTTTATCTACTGTTCAGCATTTTACTAGTCTTGCTATGTTATACTACAGCATTTATTGTTTTACAAGTGTTAGCGTTCTCTGCTGGGAAATGCTGTAAAAAAAATAGAAACTGAAATAATTTTTTTCATCTCCTGGATTTATAATAAACATAGGACTCAAGAGACAGTTTCTCAAGCTGGAAGCGATTTGGTTTGTGTCAGAGGAAACACTGGGTAATCAGGACAGCCTGCTGCTCTGCACTGGCTATACTAAGGGAAACATTCACAAAGTTAAACCTCTTTCCCTCTATATATGGGATTTTACAGCTAATGCAGCTTAGCAGATTGTCCAGTGCTCCCCCAAACCTCCTCGCTGAGCCTTTAGGGATCATGTCCCAGGAGAACAAGGGCAACATGCCTGGACAAAAGCAATTCTCAGCTCTGAGCATTTGCTCCCAAAGTCTCTGTGAACTGTTTGGAAGTCAGTCCAGCTCTGCCCCATCCTGCACTGGCTCTGCCATGGGATTTGCCAGGACTCTGTGACATCCCTCCCCCAGGTTGAACAGTTCACGGCACTGAACGAGCTCCTGGCACAAAACCCTGCTCCCAGTCTGATGGAGGTGTACAGCACCTGGTCACAGCTCAGTGTCAGCTAGATGAGGTTTCACCTTTTCATGCACTTTTAGAGTATTTCAGTCCTAGGCTTTTCTCTTCTTTAAAAAGCAACAGATACTTAAATTTATGAACTGTGGTTCCTTTCCCTGGTATTTTTGGCGTTTCTGTGTGCTGTACACAGTCAGATGGCTTCCTACTGTTATTTTGTCTTTTATTTTCTCATTTCCTCTGGGGTTTTTGGGATTATTTTTTTAGCCTTTCCCCTGCACTGTGAAGCCACCTACAGGGTCCTAATATTGCTTCACCTTTTGGGTATTTTCTGCCCCTAAGGTGGTGGTGGTTTAAGCTGTACATCAGCAGCAAATGTTGCTCTCTGAATTGTTCAGAGACTCTAAAAAATGCCTTTAGTAGGAGCATGAGTTTTGTTATTAGCACTTTTAAAGTTCATTGTGCTAGTCACAGTGAAAAAAACCAAAAAACTTCACAGCCCATCTCTGCCAGAGTGAAGGATACCTGGAGATACCTGGACATCCCGCTTGGGGACACTCATTAACAACCAGAAAAACACATTTTAATTTTGGAAGGCTTTTTTCCCCTTCTGGATCTCGTAATGAATGCATTTGGTGAGACATCTGCCTTGCCTGGGGCCAAGGAACAGCAGACCAGGGGCCAGAGGAGGGCTTGTTCCCAAACCCAGGGCCCAGCATACCAGGACAAGCAAATGAGGGACAAGGATTTGGGCAGAGAGCCTGAGGCACAGCCCCAAGCCAGGATTCATTTCTAATCTGGCTCTTTGAAAATCATTTCTAGTCACTATGCTGCCTCAGGGGGACACATCCCCCCTCTCTCAGCAGCACATATTTTCCCACATTTCATCAACTTCTTTCTGAAATAGAAACTGTCATTTTTACATGATTTCTCCCAGTATTGTTAATGAATTACCAAAACTGATGTGGTATTTTACCGGTTATGGTGCTCATTACTAAAGATTTCAGAACTCATTTTCAACTGCCTGCTTATGTTTATTTAATTAAAAATATGATTGATTTCAGGGCAGTACTTGTTAAATGTTATTTTCCAATTCACTTTTAGATATTTTGCTAATGAGAACCACATTACATTCATGGTGGCACTACAGCCTTTGCTTATCCCATACAACATACTACATTTACTTCATGCTCATTGTATTTAATCTTCATGTGGCCTCTACCTTAAAGAGAAGTGACATTTTGGAAGGTTAAAAACTTGTAATGTGAATAAGTCTCCTCTACAGCAGCAGATTTGTGGGGGTTTTAGTGACAAATGGGTAACACTGCAGAGATTGCTTTTTCACATACAATTATTAATACACACAGTATACCTGATCATGTTTTTAAAAACCACTTTAAAATAACAGGTAAAGTCACTAACTATTCAAAATATCAAAATTAGCAAATTCTGAATGCTCATCTGAGAAGAGACAAGATTGGCACTGGGGGTAATGCAACAAGCAATTAAAGATAATGCAAGGGAGATGAAGGAAAAAAGGATTAACTGTATGTGGAAGGAAGCCAGGAACTGGTATGTGGGTGTTTATGATGTCTAGCTAATAGCTTTCTTTAATGAATATATTATTAGACAACATTTAAACACAACTTAATAATAGCAGTATGTCAGAAATTATCCTAAAATCAATTGCTTCTGATCTAGCAAGTTAATATTAATTTAAGGCCAAAACAATGATGCCAAAAGGTTCCCAGAGAGGCTGTTGAAAGAAAATCAGTATTGCTGAAGATATTTTAGTGCTATGATACTCTTCTAAGTTTCTCCTCACTGGAGAGTCTTTGAAACAGTCAGAAATACAGTAAGACAGCTTAGAAATGGTACTGTCAGCCTGTGCTCCTTCAAATAGAAAGGTGCTCCTCAAATAAAAAGACACAAAGACACCTTGAAAAAGGTGAGAGATGCATTTGATACTTGTGTCTGTTTTCACACTGGCTTCTCAAACTACCTCAGCAATAATCACTAGATTAAGTAAAGCCTTACAAGTGCTAAAACTGGAAGGTATGGAAACCAAAAGGAAAGGGAAGACAGTTTATGTCCTCCAGGCAGAGTTAAATTCTGGCAGATTAAATTGGAGTGAAAACATATTGTCAATTAATTAGTGCCTTTATTATTTTAACTGACGTTCTGCTGGCCCTGAAGGTTTGTAGCTTTTAAACACCACAACTGAAAAGTGAAGCTCCTCCCTGAAAACCCAGTGGGCAAATTCAGAGGAGAAAATGTGATCTGAGATAAAGCCACAGAGGCTGCTGAGCACCAGTGATTGACTGGGAAAGGAAGGGACAGTACAGGAGGGGCTGGAAGGAGTGGGATGTGCCAGAGGAGTCGTCCTAGAAATGAGCTGCTCATCACAGGCAGGGGAAGCTCAAAGCAGTCATGCTGGGGCAGGAAGGGGAGCAGAAAGGCAAACGGGAGCAACTGAGGGAGCCAGAACGAGCAGAAAGGCAGGATCTGAATGTAAATTGTCCAAAAACTGAAGGTAACAGAATTAACACTGAGCCATATTGTGCGTGACTGGAAGAACAAGAGCCAGTGTAGCTGCAAGAAAGATACTCTTACGAAGTGGGCATCTGAGGAACCATCCTCAGAAAGACCCATTCCTGCTTCCCAGTCAGCCTGCAACAGAGGGCTGTGAGCTAAGACTAGGGACTGGGGCTTCTAAAGCTTCTTTAGACACAAGCCAAGTTTTCTTACGTTTATTCAGAATGTGCACAAAATGCACCCAACTCCATAACCCTCCAGAAAAGTAAAGGCAGGTTCTGCAGGCAGCTTTTCAGAATATGACACTCTCCTCCTGTGTTTGTGTTGAACTAATTCCCAGTTTGGTGCTGGGGAAATTGAGCTGCTGGAAAGACAATCTTTCTTATAAGAAATACAACCAAAATCTTGACCATTTATTTTTCAGCAATTACATCATGGTACTTTAAAAGAAAGTAAGAAAGACGAATTTTAATCTTAAGGTCTTGGCCAGCTTGAAATTTCTTCCTCACCAGAAATTTCAACAGAAGTGATTCCTCATGGGCTGTTGGATGTGTCAGGAGGGGAGAGCAGCCAGATTCTGGCTGGCAGTGATGCTCCCCTCCCCATGGCTGACGGCAATTTGCCCCATGCTCAGCAGTTTTGGGCCTCTAAAATGAAATGAATCAGCTCTAAAAGTGGTTTAATAGACTGGATAAACCAGGCTTAGGGCTGCATAGACACCAGCAGCTCCAGCAGAGTCATCAGGTGGTGACAATGCTGGTAACAGGCTGAGAACTGAATGAGATGCAAGAAAAAGAGAGGTATCTGAGAGCCAAAGAGAAATGTAGGTTCTTTGCTGGCACCAGTTCTCCCTGGGATGAGTAATTTGGATGCAGCACTGGTGTTTGGAGCCAGGGAAAAGCAGGAACACAATCACAAGCTGCCCCAAATGGCTGCAATGCTGTGAGAAGCTTGGAGGGGGGAAAGGTGGGAAAAAAGAGAAGCCTCACAGAGGGCAAAGATAAAGGAATAAAACCAAAATATAGAGAAATGCAGTATCAGTTCTCTGACCAAGGGTGGCAACAGGTTACTGTGTGCATGCTGCCATAAGGAGAATATTAACTGTTTTTCATTAAAAACAAACTGATGAACAACACTAAGGAAGCCAAAGCAGACCCCACAGAAGCACATGCAGAACAAAGCCTGAGGTGATATCCAGGCTGGCACTGAGCTGCCCTGGCTCCCACGATCCTGCTCAGATTTGTGACTGTTTCCAGTTACTTTCTTCAGTCTTCTGCTGGTTTTGTTCATTTTGCCAATAGAATTTTTAGCAGAAGGATGGTGGTGTTGCAGCTGTGGCTTAACTGAGTCTTAGATTTGCTCTCAGTGCACACTCCTATAACACAAATAATAATCTATGATAATGATATGCAAGTATCTTAAGGGTGATCCATTCCTGGCCACAGATGAGGTGCAAATCTCCATTTTCAGGCTTCCAGATTTCTTCATAGTATCTGGTAACACTGAGTGATGTAATTGTCTTGCCTTCAGTATCCCAGAGGGACAATCTCTAGAAAGCCCACAACTAACTCCACTTTTTATCACCTGAAAGGGGTTTTGTTTTCTATTTTGTGGGTTTTTTACTGTACCTAATGGAGAGCTGGGCACATAAGCAGGATGTGCATAAAGGCTGGGCTGCACAGTGATATAAATGAAGTCAGAAGCTGAAAGAAGCTTCAGTACATTCAGTATCTGAGCCTGGGCTGGTTCAGTGTCTGGTACAGTTGTTACACAAGCAGACAGCCAAATGTAAACATTAAGCTGTGAAGTGTCTCAGTACTTGCCAGGTCTTCCCACTACGCACGAGTTTGCATTACAGAACATTTAATTGCAGTGTTTTGACTAGAACCAGCTTTTTCCTTTCAGCCAAGCAGAAAAGTAACAGAGTAATTAAAAAAGTAATGAAAACTCAGTAAAAATTCCTTAAACCAAGGACCCACATTCAGTTATGATTTCAAAGAGCATATGTCAAGGAAGACTCCTGCTAACTGTCATTTAGCAGCTTGTTAAAAAGTTTCAAAAATGAAATGCAAGTTAATCCAAGTTATGAGGTTTATTCTTTTGTCTGAATTTTTAACTATCTTTCCTATATGAAGCACAAGTAGAAAGTACAAAACACAGTCAAAGTACTAACTTAGAGAATTTCATCGTGTGGCTCACAAAGTTATTTTATACAAAAAGCCGTGTTGGCTTCAGTGGAAGGATTTGCATGGCCAATACATGTAGGTGGCAGAATTCAGGCCTAAAGCTTTAGAATATTGATTACACTTACAGGTAGCTGCTTTGCAGGAAAATCTTCCTAGGAAGTGTGGCTGACATTTCAGTATGCCAGACTCTGCACTGAAAAGCAGTGAAGAAAGCTTCCTTTCATGGCATTGGGAGGTGCTGAAAAGATGATGGTAATTTAAACCATCATCACAAAATGTATCCAGCCTTATGCAGATAGTCATGAGAATTTACTTTTGCTGTCAAAAGCTTGTTTTTAAAATAAGCTTCAACTTAGGATAGCATGTAAAAATAACATTTTAGACTGTAACTTTTAGGCAATAATCGAAGTCCTATTCCCCATTTGCAGTCAAAGTCATAGTAGTTCAAAACATTAATTTAGTCTGGTGTTTCTTTCTTTTATGGGAATTTATAAAATATTATATAGGAGAAACATAGCAATCAGGCTTAGCCCAGAATATAAAGGGCTTTTAGGTCCTCTAATGAGTTGTGTAAGAACAGTATACTGCAAAAAGGCCTGCATGTCATACATCTCTCCCTCATTGTAAAACATTGTTCTTTTACTGCAGCCAAAACAACTTCATCTTTTTAATTAAAAAAAAAAAAGGTATCCAATTTCACTATGCTTGTGCAGGACGAATATGTTCAGAGTTCTAGAAATCACCCTGCAACACTGGTGAATTGAAAGAGTCACGAGTGCAAGAGTATGGAAAGGACAGCATGAGCAAAGCCCCTCCGGTGCTCACTGGTGCCAACTGATGCTTTCTCACACATCACCAAGTCTCAAAATAAAATATTATGTAAAAAATACAAAATCTCACCTTTTCTGGAAAAGTAAGCACCATTGCATTGCCTTCCTCCCAGAGCTCCTGGAGGAGGGTGCTGAGTCCTCAGCACACAGCCCATGCCTGCCTTCCCCTGGCAGTGCTGAGCATCGCTGGAGACGTGGAGCTGACTTTGGCCTTTGCATTATTAGAGCACTAAAAGAGCACAAAAAGTTGCTTTACTCTCACAACACGGCAAAGCTGCCCAGCTTTAGGTAACGAAGCCACCTCAGTGTCAAACACTTCATGCTAAAGATGTCTCAGCTATCTGGGACAGGGGGCAGAGAAGTGGCATAAAATAAACAGGATGTGTATAGGACTGTAAGACTCCAATTCTAGTAACCACCAAATAAAGAAAAATTTTAGGGTTTGGGTTTGAATGTGTTTTCAGAAAATGTGAATTTCTGCCCATTTTGTTGTGATTTGTCCTGTTTTGACTTTCTTAATATTAAGTGATGCATACAGCAGGTCAGAGTCTGAAAATACCCACACACTATTTCAAGAAAATGCTATTTCAGTCACTGCAGTGAACAGTCTTTTCTACCAGGGCTGGATTCAAACTCTGCATATTTGTAACAGGCTAAATCCCACCATTAAGAGGTTTAGTCCAGCTATGATTGTCAAAAGCTGTCAATCACAAAGGCTGTTTCTCTACCATTCAGAGAATTAACAATGAATATACTTTTTGACATGCTAAATGAGATTTTGGGACACTTTACAAGACTTGGCTCAAAAGTGCTACCTCAAGAAATATAAAATGCCAGCAATGTTGACACTGTATGACAAATTATATGTTCCTTAATATACTATGTCACTCCATTCAGTTTTATAATTGGCACTGACTGAAATATGATCCAAAATATACAGAATTAACTGGCATTTGTTTTGTCCTTCAGCATTTTCTAAGCTACAGATCTTTGTAAATAGTTACTTAACAGGGTGGCATAGTAATCTTTCCCATTAAACATATGTGTCCATATTAATGATAGAATTCTTTTTTTTCTGTCAGATGATGGGCTAGCTGTGTACAGCCAGCACAGACTGCAGGTGATGCTTATAGAGTACAAGCAAAGACAAACCTATAATATAAAGATTTTTGTACTCTTTGACTTCTGCCCACTTCATTAAAACAATTGAAATTACAGAGGTTAATAGCCAGCCCATACTTGCCCAGCAGAAAGATTTTCAAGGATGTTCCAGGGAAAAGCACCACCAGCATTAAGTCCAGGGTCACATCAATTAAACTCCCATTCAGCGCCCTGGATATTGGTATGTGATAGTCCTTGTGGGCCTCTCCCTTTTATTTTTTCCAATTCCTACTGAAATGATTTCATCTTTTTGGCCTTGGCAGCATCCTGCCACCTCACAGCATGCACCCTGGGGTCTCCTGACCTTTTGCAACTGAGTTTGTTTTGCATTTGCTGGCTCCCTGGTGATTAGGGTTCTGTAAGCCTACATCCATTCCCACATCTCTGAGGGCTCAAGTCCTAACCAGCTCAATCCCTCCTAGCATGGAAACACCTCCATTACCCTGCCTGCCTCTGCCTTCTCTCTGGGTCAGCCTCAAGCAGCTCAGTCCTAGGAACTGGCCTCACTTCTCTCCATCTCCAGCTCCCTGTGCTTCGGGAAGAATTACAAGGATGGGCAACAAAGTGCTGAAAATTCCCCTGGATGTTGGGAGGAACTGAAGTCAGGACACCATCTCCTCACCCCACCCCCATTCCCTTCCCCCAAACAAATCCACATCTGGACACAAATGACTCACTAATCCTATTAGAAAACAGCATTTCAGACCTGTGCTGTAGTCCAAGCTCCATCTGCATTCACAGCAATGTAATTCAGGAGTGACCCAGATTTAGAACAGATAAAACAGTAATGGAATGCTAATATGAGCTAAGAATTATATCCTCATATGTGTATATAAATAAATAAATAAATAAAATATATACATTTCTTAGAGAACATTGCAAACTCCTCCAATAGCCCCTCAGCAGCAAAATCAAAGCATGTGGTTTGCACTTTTCTGGAACACTGAAACACCATTTCCTTCTTAACAGAAGAAATTCAGACTACGGTTGGCTTTATTTTCCCCAGAGCTGGTCAGAGTCATTGTGGAGATTTTCAGAGGCCTTGGAAATGCAGAAGTCTCCCTGGCACACCAACCAGGATCACTGCTCACAGGTTTGTATTTGGACATTACTTTCAGAACCATTTCCAAGGATTTTTTAACCGGGCCCGAGGATGTGCCAAACAAGTGAAACTTATTATAAACTCAAGTTCCTAGCATGAGAATTATTTGAAAGGGAGAAAATCTGCACTGGTTTTAATTTAAAAAGGACAGATACAGCCCTTTGGTTTCATTTTGGTTGCAGATATTTTCAGGAATTAGAATTATTCATATATATATATCTGTCCTCTAAACGATGCTGGTCTTGTCAAAGCAAATGTTTCTTAAACAATCTTCTAAGCCAGTGTGGGCTTATTTCCTCAACCCTTTCCCATGCAGTTATTTGTTGGTTCACACTTTTTGGTGCTGCCAAATGCAGCAACATTTTGGGCAGCAGCAGCACACAATGATCGGCCGAAAGGCAGGGATTATCCAGGCTGGATTATGTGACACCCAGCATGTGCATCAAGCCACTTCCAGGACATCTACCCTGACATAAAAGAACCAGTGGAAGATTCCTGAGCTGTGCTGAATGCTCACCTCATTCCTACAGCCACACTATGCCATCACTATCTTTATTTATTTATTTTTTTATCATAATCATTTGGGCCTCTGGGTAATTGGAACAATTAGGGTGATTAATTGCATGTTTGCAATAAAAACAGAAGACCAGGGAGGGTTACATTACAGGCTAAATATTTTCAGAAAACTCTATCAGCTGGTAGACATAACAAATGCGATCAGTTCAATGCAACATGAAGCTGAGCACATTGTGCAAACTGGTTTGCTCTGGAACTCGAATCTCCTCAAAAGAAGCCAAAGTGTTTAAAAAAATAAACGAAGTCAGAGTGCACAGGGGGAAAAGAAATATTGACATGTGAGGCTGCTGTACTTCTAACATAAAGAAACATTGTTTTCCCTTCGGTCCTTTTATTGTCTAAATAGAAAGTGCAAAGCACAGGGAAAGCACACAACAAGGCAGAGTGCACAAGGGAAGGTCAGGAGCTTGTGCTTGGAAGCAATGAGTTACACTGAAAGGAAAATTGGAAAAGCACACAGCAGGTATCTACAGAACCAACACATTCCTCACTGACAGCAAGAGGGCAAACTAACCCGCCTTACACTACACTCAGCCACCAAGAGTTTTGGAGAGGGAGGTTAAACCCAAGAAGATACTCCCACTGAAAGTTTCATTTGTTGAATCCTCTCTTCCAAATCTAAGCTCTCATCTTCTCCTCAACAAGATGCTACTGAAAGGCAGCTTCAACCCATGCCTCTTTTCTGGATTTCTTTGCAAACACCTGGTCCCCAAAGATCCACTTGAACTAAATGGGGCGTGAATGCTTGTTTACACACATTTCCCAGAGGAGAAACAAGAGTCATGAACAGGCATTGCCCATTCCTACCATTAAAGTTGTGCCAGTGTATGGCAAAATGCCAAATTCCCTGTTCTGGAGGGGATCTGTCACAGCAATGCCACACATGGCTCAGCTATCACAATGTTGTTATCGTGGCCATCACCTTCCTGCCTGTCTCCTGAAGAATGTGACCGCTGCCAGTGTTGTGCAGCTCAGGTGTGCCCTGCAGGAAGGTGCAGGGCTCACAAGCCAGGGGATGGCTGCACACCAAGGCAGGCAGAACCCAGACAGCTCAGGAGCCACAGCTCTGGCCATCACCCACAGAGATGCCCCATGCTTCAAACCAGTCTAGGACACCAGTGACTCTTCAGGATCTGCTCCATGGTGCTCATCAGTTAAGAGTCTTATCTTTGGCTGAGCCTTCACCAGGCTCCTCTGTGAGGTGCACTATCAAATTTCTACATAAATAAAAAGCCAGCTTCTTATATTGCCCACACTCCCACATACCTGCCTGGTTACATGGAGAAAGTGAATAGTGAAAGGTTTTATGTTCCACTTGTATGATTGGAGACTTTGTGCTTTAACACAAGCACAGGGTCACAGGGCAGGAATAAGGTGTTTTCTTTCCAGTCAGCATGAACCTGACATTTATTACATGAGGGTTTTGTTCTATTTGTTTTAAGTCAATTATATTTTAACTCAGTTCAACAATGCTGGAAAACCTGACAAAATATTCCAGAGTGTTTAATCAGCATGAATGGACAAACATCCAAAAGTTAAAATAGGAGCATATTGCAGTTTGTTCTGTACACCAGTAGGTCTTTCTTCTTCCAGTCCCTGACAAGCATTTGTGTCTCTGAATTGGAAAATCTGTCTTAAACATTTCTCTTTAGTTGGGAAAAGTCTTTTCAGAGAAATGCCAATGTTTCTTGTGATTATTGAAGAAATTGGCTTTTATTTTCAATTTAACTGTGGAATTTTTGTCAGGCTCAGTAAACTGCCAAGTCCTCACCTGTTTAAGAGAATAAGCAACAAGAATGGGTAAGAGGAGTGGAGGGCAGTGGAAGAGTGCTGAGCTACACATCAGCAGTATTTCTGTACGTACCCTTCAGAAGGGGCCTGTATTTTCCATATGTGTTTTCAGGTGACATCATTAAACTCAAACAAACAAACAAGGCAAAATTAAAGGATTACCTTCTCTGCAGTCAAATGTACATCTATTATCGAACACAAACAGGTTAAACTCCAAAAATCTGAATGCATTTTCCTGCTTTCTCCTTGGGAGTCTCACTTACTACACAGAGGTAAAGAGAGATAAACTACATATAAAAGCTTTGAATTTACTTTTCTTAGCTACAGGTCGTACTTTTCAACAGTAAAATAAATTTGTTGTAGATGGGAACTTCTCCAGCTTAGACCAAACTTTGCATTCAAATATCCAGTTTGTTATGGGGATACTGACTTTGGTTTGCTCACTGCAGAAAAGGCAGAGAGTACCACGAGAAAGGCTTAGTCCTTTAATGTTTCAGCACTTAATTCACAGTTACAGAGAAAAGTGTTCTGAAGGCCGTGGAGCTCTGGCTTCACATAAAACCAAGGTCCAGAAAAATTAACATAATCAACAACAACCAGTTCAGTCAGAACTTCTGCAAACATTAGAATAATTCATGAATATTTGACTAAAATGGTTATTTCTAAAAAATGAAAAACCATTTCAATTCAATTCCCACTTATTATTCAGTACACTGCTTCTAACACATTTTTATCTTGTAAAATACTCCTCAGCAAGGAATAGAAAGATAGCTAAAAATTCTGCTTTTCTGATGAGACAGTTTTGTAAGCTGTAAAATATACAGTTGCTCTGTTTAATGGGTAGCATTCTAAAATAGTGAATAAAATTTGCTACTTGATGTTGCTCACACACGGGAAAAATTAACCACCTGTTGGAAAAGATCTTATTTTCCCAATCAGGCCACTAAAACCAGCCTCTCAAACATGAGCTTGATTATGTACATATACACAGTACCTATTCTCACGGGTAGTATTACCTGAGGATACAGCACTTTGCGGAGAATTAAAAATTAACATTTGATGATCCAAAAGTTATCCTTAGAGAAGATACCAGTCTGGCCTCTTCATTTCAGTCACTGCTCAGGTTGAACAATTCTATCACCAGTCACTCAAAAACCTACAGATTATCCACATTAAACACAGTTTGATTATTCTTCTTGCTCAGCAACCTGGTCTAGTGGAAGATGTCTCTGCCCTTGGCAAGAGGATTGGACTAGATGACCTTTAAAAGGTCCCTTCCAACCTAAACCATTCTGTGATTCTGTGACAAGATGCAGCTCACTTACCCAAAGTCAGACACTTCTGACTGCATTAGTTCTGCACGTGTTCCCCAAACGGTGACTCATTCCTACTCCTACTGAGAAACTGCCCCTCACCATCACCATGCATGTGTGTTTTATGATTTTAGTAAGGATTCTATTGGAAATGGTAAATTCTGCTTTGGAATTTCCATTTCAGAGTAACACTGCTGGGATATTCCAGCTAAACATCACACACTGTCGTTTGCCAGAGATATTTACAGTTCTGCTTTCAGGATCACATCTTGCCTTTCTCCCAGGGAACAAACATCTTGTAAGGTTCTGAGCCTGTCTTCTGACCATCGTTCAAGGTATAGTTTTCCTTACATTTTTTGAGAGCTAGCCTATGTTTTTCTTGCCTCTTACTGCACGTCCCTCCAAAAGGCACACAACTCACTGGATTAAACACTGGCCCTCCAACTGCAGTAATTTGCTTTGCAAGTTTCTGGTTTCTTCATCAAATTTATTTCTCTCAACTGCAGCTCTCATTTAGTCAAATGTAAAGATTTGTATTTGAGGGGAGAAAGTCTTGTGGCTGGTATGGATGAAGTCAATCTTGTAGAACTGCTGTGCTTGAATGTATCAGAAGACATAATGCAGGAAATCAGACTTGAAATACATTAAATTGAGAAGTGAACTGTGGCCAATGCTGAATACATTTGTGGGACTGCTACAAGGTCCCCATTAGCTCCTTGTAGAGGAGTCCTATTTTCTCCCATTTTCCCTGCTGGAGATCCTACTACACTGTGATACATTCTAGCTCTGTTTCTGCAAAGATTCTTCATTTCCTCATTCTCTCACTCAACTTTGACAACAGAATGCCTTTTTCTTGGAAGGGAGGTTTATATTCTAGGAGAAAAAAAACCCCAACTTTAAAACTGCCTTTAATTACAACCTGCTGCTCTAGAACACTAGCACAAGGGACACCATGCACAACAAGTCTGTACACAGGCTGTGCTTCCACAGGTATATATAATTTAAACAGCTCTCAGACATAATTTTTCTGCAAACATTTCAAGTCCAAAAAGGTTAAGACCGTTGATCTGACAAAACCAGGACAAGAAGAGAATTAACTGCCTGACTTTACTCAGTAGGACTGAGGTCAAGTATTGAACAAAGCTTTCCTGACTCAGCTTCAACTACTACAGCACCCTGCCTCATGAATCACCCACTAAGAGCTAGCTTATTTAACATCTACTTAGAATCTGTATGATTTAAACACTGTAATAATCACTAATCAATTTGACAAGCTTGAGCTTAGAGGGGGAAAGCCTGAAATTTGGTATAAAAATATCTTTGACCAATTCTTTTCCTACAGTTACACAAAGAAGTTAATTTCTTTATATTGCTATATAAATATATGTAATTCTCACACAGAGAGGGCCTCAAAAGCAGAGACTTGAACCGAAGGTAACACAATAATACTGAAACAAATGAACAGTCCTGAAGGCACAACACTCTCCTGACTGCTTGCAGTGCCCTTTCAGCAGGCAGACTGCTTACCCCAGAAGGCAAGTACCTTCCTGAGCTCCAGTCCTTTCTGTGGCTCCAAGAACATTTTGGATTATCTACTGCATAAAACACACATTTCATCTCAATTTCTTCAACAGAACCCACCTGCATGTTTTCTAGAGAAACTTGCTTACTTGGTTTAGACTTAGAGTAATGGAAAATTCACACCACCCTGATGACAATCTGTTCCCCTGGTTAACTCTCTTCCTCTAAAATTTTACTTTTGAACTTAGAAACTGGTGTCAACAAACCAAATTAGTTTTGCCAGTATGAAGCATTGTAAAGACATAAAACGGTCTGAAAGAGTCAGATTTTACTTGAATCTTAGACTGAAGATCAACATGAATCAGCCCAAGTCTCATTAGGGCTAAATGTCCATTATAGCTAAGTTTAGGTCCAAGGACTCCAAAGCCACAAATAATTGTGTTGAATTACTTAAAAAAATGAAGGTATTCTGGGTTAAGTCTTAAATGTTTTCCTTTCCTGTTTTTATGTTACAGGTTTAGTCTTTTTCATATTTAGACTTCTCAAATGGTAAAAATTGTCTGAAAGCAAGAACTTTTAAAAGGAGTGTCAAATGTTAAGCTGTATCAAGTATGGGTAATGTCTTTTGGGCTCGATTTATACTGTGAAAGTCAACACCATAAATGCCTTCCAAAACTTGGTTTTAACTGTAGTTATCACTTGCTGCCATCCTGCCACCAGCACTGGCTTGGCCTGGGTGCACACCTTCCCTGGAGCACTGTCAGAGGGCTGTTTGTGCTGGTTAACAAACAAGCGTAGCATGGAATAATCTTCTCCATGAAAATTTTCCCCTCAGAACCTCCAAGGCTGTAGAATCATAGAATATTCCGAGGGAAGGAACCCACAAGGACCATGGAGTCCCTCTGAAGTCCCTCTGACAGACCCCCCAGCGTTGGCGCTGGCAGCACCCCTCTCTAAGCAGCTGAGCTGACAGCAGGACAGGTCCCTGCCCAGCTGAGAACCAGCAGCTCCGGCTCAGCACGAAGCCATCGCTGCACTCTACTCGAACCTCTGCCCACACGGAGGAGTTCCGCACCATGTCTGACTACCGCGGCAGCAAAACTCCACGGGACTCACGACTTAACCTCCGAGCCTATACCTTTTCGCCCAGAGGCGTGAATGACCATTCCATTGACGAAGAGCAGGGCCGGGAGCTGGACATCCACAGATAGCAGGGACAAGACCCGGCCAGGGGCAGTTCCCTCATGAGGCGGGAGCGCCATGGCCGCGGCTTCGCTAGCGCCCCCTAGCGGAGGGCCGGCCATTTTCCCTCACCGCCATGAATCGCTCCTCAAACTTCGAGGAAACCAATCGGTATTCTGATTTTCCATCTCCCTCCGCAGTGTTCCCTTGGAGTACGCCAGCTGATTTGCGTCTTAAAGTGAATATTGTTATTCCTTTTAAATTTTTTTTGAGGTTTGGCTCTCTGATTCATCTATTGCACGGGCCATGAAAAAATGTTGTGAGGTGTTTTGAGGGAAAACAAAGCGCAGCTGCCGGCTGGGACAGCAAGGAAGGGCACTCAGGCTGCTGTGGGCTCAGCTCATCCCTGCGAAGCTCCGGGCACTGAGATCTCCAGCCTCGTGCGTGCCTTTGGAGACGGGCAGGAAGGATTTGTAATCCCAGGACTGAGGAACATCGGGAAGCGAAGAGCCATTTCACAACATGAGGCGCTCCATGAGTAAGAGAATGTAACAAATCAGCCGTCTGCAGGTACACGAGGCTTTTGAATTTCTGGAATTTAACTGTATATTTACTGTTGGAAGAGCATGAGAAACAGACCATTTGCACCTTGATCAAAAGAATACATTTCTTAATGAAAAACAGAGCCTTTTGTGGAAAAAATGGGAAGGTTTTCCCAGGGAACTATGTATATGACTGTTATTTAAACCACATTTTCTGGAAAAAAAGAAAATTTTGTAAAAAGAAATGTTTTGTATTTGCTTTAGCTTATGTGGCTTGGGGACTTTTGAGTACCTTGTACCAGTAAGGATATAAAACCCTGACAGTAATTAGTAAATGAAACCAGACATGCCTTCACTGAAGGTGGTTGTGTAAAATAAAAAAATCCTGTGTGAAATCACAGCTAGATCCATAGAGGATCACCCTATGGAATGAGCACCAAGGTCACCACTAATGTTGCAGGGCCAAGGACAATATCCAGAGTCAGCAAGAAGAAACAAGGTTACCCACAGTAATTAAAAGTAAGACCAAAATAAACCTGGTTTTTGTGGGGCCTCTTTCAGAATCGCTGAAGCTGAGCTTACTTGTGTATGATAAGATGTACCTGTAAGGATATAGGAAAGTTGAATGCACAAGGTGGGTGTAAGGACACGTCACTGCCTGGGCATATGGGATGGATCTGGAGGTCTCTCTGAGCTGCAGTAAAACAAGCACTCAGTCCCTCTCTGATTTCAGGAATAGTTTCCACAAGGTCTCTCTTTACATTTGGATTTCTCCCTTGCATTCTGGCAAGCTAAGCAGAGACATAGCTCTGTGACTAATGTTAATGTTGCAGTAGTAAGATACTGGGCAAAAAATGGGAAAAGCAGACTCTCTTGCCTATAAGAATGATTTAATTAACAGTTTTCACTGTTCTAAAATAGTTGTTTCACGTCATAAAGAATTTTTCTTTAATGAAAACTATTTTTTTAAGGAGAAGGAGATTTTTCTTTGCAGCAAACTGACTTTATTGGTAAGAAATTAAATATTTCTTTGGATTGCAGTTCAAAATTAATTACTCATTAATGTGGAAAAAACAGCTATAGTCTTGCTGTGGATTCAGAGGTTTCCAACTGGGTGCATCTAATTCCAAGAAGAAAAAAAACCTAGAAGGAGTATTATAATTACTGTCATATGAAAACCTGCTTCAGTCCAGATGTAGAAGCCGATAGCCCGAGAGTGTTAACATTGAGCAGTCTGCTGCAGGGAAATGACAGATGAATCCTACATATGTTTGCAGAATGGACATGTTTTGCTATCCTTGGAGAATCTCTTGGGTTTGCTTTCATTTTTCCAAAGCTCCTACAACAAAAAATATGCAGATGTACAATAATCTGAGAGTTTTGAGTGTCACAGACACCTCTGTATAAGATCTGGATCCTAAACTTCCATACTTAACCAATGCTGTCCACTCTCTACCCTCACAAGGAATTCCACTGAAAGTAGTGAAATTAATAGTGGGAGTAAATGTTATGGAGCTGGCTCCTAATTCCAGGTTTTCTCCTTCGAGGAACAAACAAGAGCTTGTGGTTCTGTGATGACCCAGGGACTTGCAGCAAGGACAGAGAATTGACAGAAGGGTCAGGTGTTAGGAATCACATCATCAGAAAGTCAGCTCAAGGGAGGAAATCCTCAGAAATTTGAAAATGGTGATGATGACAACTGCATATATGCAGATTTCCTACTGCAACCAGTAGCAGCTTGCATGCAGAAAGATTTCAGAAGCAAAAGGAATCCTTTCATTTTCCTTCCTAAATTTTATTAATTCAACCAAAGTCTGTGTGGCTTCAGCCTTAATAAAAAACAATATAATTCTGGGATGATTTAGGCTGGAACAACCTCTGAGTGACTTTGTCTAATACAAATCATTCCATTTCAATCCAAACTGATTTCATTATCCCTAAGTCATTTATTTAAATAAATGGAGTCAGAAGAGATCACAGAGTTTAATTATTGGAAATACTGGTTGGCACTAAGTTTGGAATTAAAATTACTCACTTTGAAGTCCTTAAGAGCACAGTATGCCACCAGTTGTCAAGGAATTTTTTTTCCTTGGTTAAAAAGGACAAGCTGAGCACAAAGTGGAAGAATGAAACCTTGAATTACCCACATATCATAGTTCATCCTGTCAGCTGGAGAGTTACCCACTTTCAATTACCTTAGCAAGTCATTTACTCATCTAGGCGGGGATAGGTGCAAGAATGTGGGGCCAAGTTTCCTGCAATGTACGAGTCTGAAATGACACCGCACAGAGTTTGACTGATGATATGATCAAGCACATTCAGCAGGATTGGCCTCACTGTTTTCCTGCAGCTGTAGAAAAACCAGTTGACCCTTTGCCCTGGTCACCTTCTTGTCCTTCAGGTGTATAAAGCAGCAAGGTTGGTAATGGTTTTACAGCTACTCTGCCACACCGACATGTTCTAAAACTGAGTCTCTTCCCCAGACTGGACTCTACTTTTAAACTTCACAAATGATCAACTTCCCCTTTTTTTCAGTTTAGTTGCCTTTCTCTGGCTCTTCCTTAAACTCACTACATCCCTCTGGAGATGCCCATTTATCTGCAGTAAAGCAGAGTGGAGTGCCAGACCATCCTTCAAACAGCCAAAGTAAAGGCTTTGGTTCAGAAAGATGGAGGATAAAGGAAAATAAGGAGTTTGGCTTGGCAATGTGGAAGCAGTCACTGGCCCACGAGAACAGAGAGCTAACACTGCTGTTTGTGCAGTATATCTACAGTGACTGTGCATTACAGTCAGTGAAATAAATAGGCTGGAATCCACCTTGCTTTGAGATTTAAGGAGTAATACAACACTGAATATGACTTTAGAAAATACCTGGGAAGGAGCCAGTTCAAGTATTCATCCTGGACGTTACTATTTTCTTAAGTTATAAAAACCAAACCCTTTATCCACAGAGGAACCTGCTTTGTGGGCACTGCTGATATTTCTATTTCTAGATTATTTTATTTTGAAAAGAAAGAGGTATCCAGAATTTTCCAAGAAGACAGCAGTTCTGGGACACTCCTGGGAGCAAAGATCCTATTGTAAATCTAATATATAACAAGTTGTACATCAGATTTTTTGCTGTAGATAAATGTGTTCTGTTTTTTTCTCTTGGCAGTCTCAATTTGCCGCTTTCACTTTTGCCCCAAAACACTGTGCTGCAAAGCATTCCTGACAATCATCTACTACTTTAAAGATAAATGTTCATCTTAGCAGAACTTCTTTATTTCTTGCATTGAGCAAGGGATTATTAATATAAGTATCAGAAAAGAAGCTGTTTATTTTACTGTGCTCACCTCTGCAGAAACAGACAGATGTAGAAAAAAAATACTGAGGCCTAAATCTGTCACCAGAGAAATCTGTTACACAGAGCTGTTTAGGGCAACATCTGACATTTGGCTAGAAAAAGTACATGCAGACACACATCAAACTATAACAACAGTTTAATGTATCTTTTTTAATTATACAAAAGTCCCACCCCAATTATTCAAACATTAACAACTGATCCACTTGATACAAAACCAATTCATCCAGGCAAAACAGTAGAGGAATGTACCATTCATTTTTAATTAAAGATTATCATTAACAATCATAGTATGGATGGCTTTGACTAATTATTATTCTAACTGGTGTTTTGTCCTGGGCAAATCTCTCCACACCTTGGCTATGCCACAGTGCACTTCCAGTACACACGTGTAAAGCTGTCTGCAGGAGCCCTTTAGAAACAAACAGTACTGCTTGGTTTCAGCTGTCACGAGTTAAACAACATTGAAATCATGCATAAATCAAGGATATTCAAAATGTCGGATGTGAAGCCTGTGTGACAAGAGGTGATTCCAAATAACTTTGTCCCCAACTTACACAGAAGGTGCTTTGATGGACCCAGAAAACAATGCAGAGGCACCAGGCCTTTTCCACAAGTTCCTGCCATGCCCTTCCAGACCAGCACCTACTCTTCCCTTCCCCTGCTAAATCACATTCTTAGGCAGCCAAGTGCATCAGCAACCCAGGCTGTCTTCATATCCTCTCTCACTCAGTCTTCAGGCTCCACATCACTTAACTCTTCTGTAACATTCAGAACCAGATTTCCTTTACAGCAAACTGATACAAACAACATCTTTCTGACTACTGTCATGAACATGAAAATGCTGCAGAATGCACCTGGCTCAGAGACCATGGTCTGGGAGCCAGGTAACCTCAGCAGAGGAACAAATTCAGAGTCATAATCATTTGTTGCTTCCACTGGAAAACCTTTTAGGAACATGGGCTTTGTAGTGCTTGGGAGGCAGAGCTGTGAGCCTGGTAGTTCAAACATTGATCATAAAGTAAGGCCGGGGACTAATCCCCTTCTAGCTGTTGTGACTGCTCAGTGATTAAGTGTCACTCTACCCTCAGTAAGTAATACTCAGAAATGAAAACAGTGCTGCCTGCTCTCAGCTCTTCCCCAGCCCATTTATTGTATATAATATACAGATTGGTCTCTTCTTGTTTATTCTGGGGAAGAAGGAGGTTGGCCACATTCATGAACCACCCCTGAATCCTCACTGTCAGCTTCAGTAGCTAAAATGAAGAATAGAAAAATGTCAGAGTTAAACACAAAGAAGCCAAAACCCCAAACCCTGTTTCAGTTCTTGTTACTGGAATCAATCACATTTCCACAGTTGAAGCTGCACAGGAATATGAGGCAGACACTTCTGCCCACTTACCCACAGTGGACCTGTGCCATGCCTTTTTAACACTCCTGTGCATTCTCAAATGCCTTGACAGACTGATTCATAATCCCTTTTTCAAATCCAACTAGGGATTTTCATTTTATAAAGTATTTACTTGCCAATTTGCATGAAAAACTCCCTCATCTCCCCACAGGCAACTTCGGATTTGGTTTTCTGTGGCTTGCTCTTTTAGAAAGGCAGCCATTTGCAATCAGAGTCTACCATCAGATGCTTTACTGGCTGTTAAACTGGATAAACCTTGTGTTTATTTTGTCAAATCTCTGTAACATGACCAGTCAATACTGCATGAAATTGTGTAACAACATGATCTATACTTCACACCACCCCTGGCCTCATATTAGCTCAAATCCCTCCTTCTAGCCTAGGAGCATCATTTTCAGGTAATGCTTTGGGGTTTTTTTATTTTTCATTTGTCTTCATCTGAGATGTCCTTTCAGGCAGAGATCACAGACACTTCTCCTCACCAGCTGTCCCCCCTGCTAGGGCTTTCTATATCCATTTTGCTGTAAGAGTTTTCCAGAAAGCCCATTTCACCTCAGTTTTGGAGAAAGGATGTTCCCAAGTTTAACTGCAGGTTGAAGTCAGTTCCATTTTGGAAAAAAAAAGACATTATTCAATCCTAACACATCCTTATGCACTACACATTACAGCTTTTCTCTTTTTTCAAGCATCTTGAATTCCAGAAAGAATTTATTCATTTCACTCTGCCCTTTACATCTGCATCTTCTGCTGCCAGGCTGTTTTGTATGACCTCATGCAGAATTATCCCCCATCATTGGGTTACAATTGCAAATTCCTACATATCCTGGAGCACAAATGCTATGCAGTAGAATTAATTTGTACTTTCTCCATAGCGCTAAGGAAACAGGATTGTTCTCTGAGCAACCCAATCCATGATGCATTGTTTCCTATGGCACTGTGCCTGGGCTGTGATTTCCCTGGTGTGTGTTAAGGGCTGAGGTCATTAGATGGCATTTTGCTCCCTGGGGGAGGCTGCTCTCCTGGTGTTTCTTCTCTATCCAGTTGCCTGTTGTCATCATTTTTTGGCCAGCACAACTTCACTCTACCAATGCAGGACTGGATTTCTTCTGTTTCCCTCACACAATACTGTAACTTCACTCCATGTCCCCCATGTTTGTGTGCTACTCCCAGTTCCTTCCCGTTCCCTCGTAATCCAGCAGAAAAGCTACAGCTCCCTACGTTTTCTGCCACTGCAGCATCCCTCAGACTTTTGTCCCCTCCAAATCACAAAGCCCATTAATCCTCACACACACTTCCCGATTTGCAGGCTCGCCCTTGTTTTCCTCTCTTCCCCTCAAACTCAGCCTGTATTATTTCACCTCCAGTGCACCAGTATCTCCTACACGCTGCCTTTATCAGCATCTTAAAATAACTTTACATTTCTATGGTATCTATACACCCCCACACTGCCATATTGTCCATATTCCCGTTGTCCACCACATCTCCTGCTTCCTTTTCTTTGGCTTTCCAGCCAGACAAGGAGCAGGGATGTCCCGAGTGCTCAGGGGATATGATCCCATGGCTGGGCTGACTGGCAGGACTTGGTTGTTGGCCCAGGGACACACACACCAGTCAGGGACTGAGTGCACTGTGACAGCCAGCCCAACACCACGACATGGCTGCAAGCAAATGCTTTGGTGGGAGGCATCTGCTTCCCCTGCACATCAATATTGTGTAGGCATGTGATCACAACAGATATGTTTGGCTGAAAATAGCTAATGGGTTGAAGAGTTATGAGAGGACTGACATTAACAGAAAATGAGGCTGCACAAGCCTTATGTTGTTGAGAAATCGGGCCAGAAAATCCCCAACTTATATTTTGTCCCACATAACCACCATCAACATCTTTTCAGTTCAAATGAGATAATTATACCTCTCTTATTTCTCCTCCCTCTTGATTTTTCTGTGGGTGATTATTGTAATCTGTTTTATAAACAGTTAGCTTAAATTTTTATTCTCATATTCAAGAAGAGAAAGAAAGTTGTATTTATTTATATGCATTTTAAAAAAATTAAAATAAAAAAAAATTTAAAATTAAACTGGCTATTTGCATATCCAGTATTAGTGGTTAATTCTCTGAGCAGCTCTACCCTCTTGTGGTCACAGCTTAGCTGCAGCCAAATGAAAAACTTGCGAATATAATCACAAATATGTCCACATGTAGGCACAGTACATAACAGAGATCTAAAACAGAGGGGCACAAAGACTTAATCTATGCCCGAAATTTAAAATCCTGTGGGAATTGGGAGATTTTCAAGATTCAATCCTTTTCCAGCAATTAAAATCTAGGATTTTCAGATGAGAAAGAAATTTTGTATTAATTGGTAAGTGTTAGTCCGCATTATTTTTTAATTATTAGTCTAAATTGAAATACAGCCAAATAATTTTTAAGATATGCCCTGCAAACTAGCTATGTAGAAAAATATTTTCTTTTTGTGAACATCAACAGATCATTTTCTGGAACAGCTCTGTGTCCCGCAGCCTTCAGTGTCTGCCTGAGACTGAGCTGCTTATCAGCTGGAAAACCCAAGCATGCCAGGCTGCTCCTCCTAGGTGAGCCCTTCCCAGAGCTGTACAATCTGTCCCAGGATTCAGGACTTCAGGCCTGGCTTCATCACAGAGGTCAAAACTAGCTAGGATCAGGGTCTCTTGGGTTTCCATCTCCATGGTTAGATATTGAAACCAGCTTAACAGTGAATCTCTCAGGGCTTAGCTCGTACTTCTTACCATGTACTTCCTTGGTTGTTTCAGCCAGGATGTTCAGTGAAACTGGAGCTGGAATGTAATGAATCCCTGTCAGAAAACTTGGTGGGATGAACTGACGCAGAGGAGTGTAGTATCCTTGATGGAAATCTCCAGCTCCATCTGGAACCTGTGGAAACACATGAAGCAGATCACCTTCCATCTAAAGACTCTCTCCAGGACACATGTGTATTTATCAGACCATTTCTGGGGTTTTGTCCATATGCTGCCATGTCAATACACACACTGGCACATGGAAAGCCTGTGCACAGGTTAACATGCTGTAACTGAGGAGCAAGAACTTCTCAGACCATGTCACAGCAAAACTGACCTTTTAAGTCCTTGTGACCTGTTCTGGCATCTCATCAGAGCAGTTGGTTTAAACCAGGAGCAGCCATTCTCTTTCTCAGTAATCCCTAAAACGTGCCAGGGAATTTCTATACAAGCATAATAAATCTATTATTTATCGTCTTGAGGCAGATCACTCTATCTTAACATCAACTGATGAATTGTACTGAAAGGAGGTCAGATTATTAACATCATCATTTGCTAATATTTCCTTCAGTGTAATGTATCAAAATGTTGTGAAGTAACTTATAAGCAGGATGACTCTTTGCGGTTACTTCAACAGAGAGAAAGCAGCTAAAATAAAGCAGTATTAGCACGGTAATTAAAAGCATGCTACTCACCGATACACTGGTTGCATTCCCTGGCACATAGTTGCTAGGAATGTGTCGGAATCCTCTCTGAAGTGACATCCCTGGAGGCGATGGTGCTTCCCCACTGCTTGACTCATTGATGGCAAATCCCAGGGAAAATGGGTGGTAAGGATATACCCCAGAACACCCAGGGTACACTTTCGGGATTTCTCTCTCCAGATATTCTGGGTTGACAGTGTATTCTGGAGGAAAAGCAGGGTGAGCTAGGAAACAATGAGAAAATAACAAATAAAAATATCCATGTAGTTTTATGGAGTTATGTAGAAGTAGCTGCAGGAGCAAATTCCACTCTCAGACAGGAAAATCTGGTCCTTTGGTTTCATGTTTAGCTCCCCATGAATTTATTCTGCGATTTTTTCAGGAACTAAGGAAAGGTACAGCAGATGACCAAAATGATGTAATGCAGTTATTCTGCATTCTTTTCTGCCTTGTACACTGTAAAGCTTATCCTCAGTAAAGCAGCGTCTGCAGAATATTATTCTTTCAGTACATCAGCAACAGCATAACAACCTACCTCAACTTGTGACTCTAGCGGCACTTAAAACAGAATTCCACAGAAACAGCAGAGTTCTAACTTACACGTGCTAATAATGGAGTCCTATCTATCACTTCTTAAGTTAATTTACAGCATGCTCAGTTTTAGGGTCACACACAGGAAACTTCAGAAGCAGAAATCAGTTCATTTTTTATCTTGCACCTTGAATATTATATGGTAGAGAAGGCAAAGAATTTCCTTTGAAAGTAAGTTTACTTCTGGAGTACTATAGTTTGTGCCTAATCTTTTTTTGAAGCTGGTCAGCAGGTTAAAAATGTTAAGGGAAGGACTGGCAGACATCTGTATAGATACTGCCATCTATAAACGTAATTTTATTCCAAAACAAAGCTAAAAAAGGAAAGTTATTGACAGTAATCTGTGGGGACTACAGATGTCTAAAACAAGTCTCTCCCCATGGCTTCTCAGGACAACATTTTGTCTTGCAGGCTGCCAACTCTCCAGAGGCTCAGATTCATGACTACTGCAATCAGCAAGGATTTCTCTAACATTATTAGAGCAATAGAATGGAGTTACTATAATACATAGTAATAAACTAGACAAGTCACATGAAAGACTCTATTAAAGAATGCAAATTAAGAGATGACAGACCATGCAACTGCTCCACCTGCAAAGTCTATGCCCTGTTCTTAAATACCAAATGCACTTTTACATCAAGTCATCCCAGCCAAATTTAGTTTTTGCTACAGGTATGAATTAAGGCCAAAAGGTCTTTTTCTTTTACAGTGCTACCATCAAATGCTTGCTTCAGACAGCTGCAGCAGTACTGTCCCCATTTATCTGCCATAGCTGAGTTTTTTAGCATTTTTGTTGCTGGAATCTGTGTGAGTATATAAACAGTGCGACAGCACTCAGAGAAACATGGGGAGCAGACCCAGTTTGGTTGCAGTCCCAGACTAACTTCCCTCTCAGTGAAAAGCCACTCGCTTAAGCTTCGAGCTCTCAAGGAGCGGCAAGGCCGAGCACGTTGTTCCCGCCTCGCGCTGCGGAGCTGCCAAGGGACGCGATAATCCAACAGGCCAGCCCAGTCTCCTCTGGGGAACGAAAGAGGGACAGACAGAGGAGCAGCTCTCCAGGCAGCCGGAGCCTGAGGAATCAGCGAAGTGCACAAGTGGCAGCGTTTGATAGGGGAAAGAGGAGAACACAGGAAGGTTCTGGGAAGAGGCTTTGGGGACAGGTCCTTACCGTCGTCCCTAAAGGGAGGTGGCGGCGGCCCCCAGCATGCCGTGCCCTTGCCGCCGCTGTCAGGCTGGGCGCCCTTCTTCCTCTCGTGGCTGCACTGCTCGGGGGCACCGTGCTCCCGTCCTGCCGCCCCATGGCCTTCGCCCGACGGAACGGGCTCTGCGCCCGCCCTGGCCGGCGGCTCGGTCTCCTGCTGCCTCAGCGCCTTCTGGGCTGCCATGATCTTCTGCCGCTCGGTGATGAGCGAGCACTTCTCGCACAGGCACAGCTTCCAGCGGCAGTGCCCGGCATGGCCCTTGACGGGCACCACGAAGCCGTGGTTGCGGCAGCGGGAGCACTTGGGTGCCCGCAGTGCCTTCGCCGTGGCCTCGGCGGCCTCCATAGCACCGCAGCGCCCGCTCAGACCCCCCGGTCAGGCTCCCTCCCCTTTCCCCTGGGCTCTTATATGGGGAACGGCGCTGCCTGGCATGTAACAACCCGGGCCGGCGGGCAGGAGAGCCCATGGCAGCGGGTGGGGAACACCCTCGGCCCCGCTGCCTCCCTGCCCTGCGCCGGGCACGGCTCCCCCGGCCACCCCCTGCGGCCCTTTGGTGCGGGCGGGAGCCGAACCCCAGCCACGGGGGCTGAGCCTGCAGGAGCCGCGGGGGGGGCCGGGCCCCGCGGGGGACGATTCCCTGTGCTGGGATGGGGGTTCGGATGGGCCCCGTGTGCACGGGCAGAAATACATGCGCTGTCTCTTACAGTAGTGCCCTAAAAGATAGTTTTCCCTTTTGGCACTTTAACATCTGCACATACTTTCATACCCCTCATGCATTCGTTTTTAATATGCACAGGACTTCGGTCTCGTTTTGTTTCCAATTTGCAGCATGCTTCTCTTGATCAGGAGGAGCGACTGCCTCAGCAGAAAAAGAACACTTTCATCATTCTGTTTTTCAAAAGAAGGTACTAAGACGAAGGTGGAAAGCATATGTCATTCCAAAGACCTGTCTCCTTTTCTCAAAATTCGTTATTCTCTGGAAACAAAGGCGTACAATTAGAAATACAGGAATGATCCAGTTCTAGTATTGCTTTGAAAGTACTTGTTATTTGTTACTGCAGGTAGCTGCAAACCCATGGTTTACACAGTAGCCCATTTCAGGAGAAAACTCCCCACTTTGCAACGTAAGGCACACCACTGCTGAATTTTCTCACCTATACAATAGGTGTTTTAAAATCTTAAGTTGGCAATAGCTTCTTCTGTGTTAAAGAGAACACCACAAAAATTAATCACCACGTTGTAGTGAAGCTTTCTACTAAGTTTCAAGAGAACCAGGTAACATCTATCTGCTTGCTCTGAAACAATTCTAACTGCAAGGGAGTTCGTTTCACAGAACCTGGCAGAGGCCCTTCCCTTGGAGCAAATAATCCTGCAAAACCTGGGTGCACCCTTCAACACCTTGGGGGGTGAGGCCCCAGCAGAGCAGGCCCGTTAGGGATTTTGCAACAGTGTGTTTTGCAACAGTCTTGTTTGCGATGAGCAGCCAGCTCCTGTGCCCACCAAAGCTCAGCTGAGATTTCAGGCTTCTCACTTTGCAAAAGTCCCAGTAGGACTTCGCACCTAAGTCCTGCAGGTTTCCAGTAGGATTTTGCCTCCCAGAGGGATGTTTTCTAAGTGCAATATCGGCATAGGAGCCCGGACTTGCTCTTGAAAGCAATTTAGACTCAAATCCTCAAAAGCACTCAGTCCCTCATCTCTCAGCGCCAATCCCAGCCTGCAGATTTCACTATCCCCGTGGCAGACTGAGCCCTCGGCAGCTGCTCTTTGGGAGGGTTCTCAGCCGTGCCTTTGCACCCATGCAGTCAGGGATCCTGTGCCCACTCTCATGGGAGTGCCAGCAGCTCCCTGTACCCACTTGCAGCCAGTTTTCCCGAGATGGCTTCCAAAGCTTGGTGTGGAGAGCCAGCTTCATGTGCATTGGCATGTGTGTGTTATCATTTCTTCCCAGTTCAGAAAGGCAATTGCTTGATGTGCCTTTAATAGAAGCTACTCTTCAATGCAGTCTTGAAGAGCTGCTTGCCTGTGCCAAGGCCTTGATCTTCCCATACTCATTCTAAACATTGACTCTATATTAAATATAGACAGATAAAATATTCCTAATTTTATGCTCCATATTTTTACTGTATGCTGAGGATGTGCTAATTTAGCTGTAGAATGAAAGAGGATGGATGACACATTTAAAAAACTGTAATTATATCTTTTCATAGATACCCAATCTGTGTACATTTGGATACTTGAGCAGAGGGGGAGAAAGGTAGGCTACATGTATTTTCCCCAGTAATTTTCTATTCTGAATCACATCAAGCTATTCTTCGAGACATTTACTCAAATACACAGAAATTTATCTCTTCTCTTTTAAAAATGGTATACCAGCCATGGGCTGTGCCAGTTTCTCCACTACTTAAACCATATCTTTCAAAGTCATGTGGATTTTTCTTTTGAACAACTTTTACCGAAACATTCAGGATTTATTATGTTCTCCATATAGTTTGTTTCAAACATAACTAGACTTGCTTTCTGTAGAAAAGTGAACATTTTACTTTGCTTGTGAGGTAAATCCTTATTTCTGCAGGCAGTTCAAAGAATTCTATTGCTCCAATCTTGTTATGTGTTTTTGAATATATTTGATTTAACCTAATCACACACCATAAGCAAGACCATAACAGAGAGAAGATAGAACAACTTCAAAATACATTTTTGGAATGAAGTGTAGACTTCTATGTGGCTGCAGCTTCATGTCTATTATAATTTTCTTCTTTGTTCATATTTGAAAGAAAATGAGGCACAATATAGACTCTTTTCTTTAAAACTTAGTTTTCTCTAGCATTTTATGTAGCATATAGTGAGAGAAGAACAGAAGCCTGTAAAGAACTGTGTATTAAAGTAGCATTTATAGGAATTATTATCTTGCCAAAATGAAAGGAAGGCAACCTGCTGACTTTATGTTATTGAAATAAAAAGCAATAATATCTCTACTCCTTTCCAACTTCTGAATCATATAAAGTGTGTGGTTTTGGTATGCAGTTTGCTTTGTACATGAAACAGTGAGGGAAAACAATGACTGAGCTAAAAGGGAACAAATCAAAAGACTGCCATAAAAATGAATAGCAGAAAATTGGGGTTTAGGTTTTTTTCCTCCTTCTCAGACTTTCCAGCTAATATTCATACACTAAATGTTTTTTGGCAAGAAAATTTTTCTGACATTTCACAGAGCAACAGTGGCTTCATAAAGGTACTTGTTCAGTTTGAGGTCTCCATGTTCGAAATACATTTTCTTATACATAAAAATCAAGAGTATCTTTCAAATTTTTAAGGCATCATGTATGAAGATAAAGTCCTCTCTTCAAAAATTATCTTTTTATCTTTGTAGTTTGGAAGTGGCCATTATGACTGTCATAAGTCATTATATAAAAATTGATATAGCAGCAGTATTATCAATTCTTCTCCATTATAACTGTGTAGAATTGTGTTTACAGCTCAGTCAGGATAGAATCAACATGTGGAGATTTACCTGCAGAGGCAGAACTGCCCAAGAAGGACTTTCACCTTCACCGGTCCCAAAATATCATTTTAAGAAGTAGCATATTTAGCATCCTCATATTTAGAAGCTTTTTAACAAAATATGAAAGCGTTTCAAACATCCTCTGGCTGACCTGCAGTAGCAAATCCCCTCTCACTGTTGAGCTCACAGCAGCACACATCCATCAGTGCTGCCACAGAACTGCAGGGCTCAGCTCTGCTGACAATCTCACGAGGTTGTCTGATCCTGCCCAAAGCAAGCCTACATGACAATGAATCAACTTCAAGCCACTTCTGTACACTGTATTTTCCACTTTTCTAATCCGTGTGAAATTGTTCTGTTGTAAACATTTCTTTTTACGTGTGAGGAAAAGTGCAGCATGGAAACAGTGCAGTATGATTATACTGTATCTATCTTAAAATTTGAAATGGCTGAAAACTTTTTGAGTTACACCTTTTTTAAACCTGCTCGCAGTTAAGTCGTTTAAATTGAAATAAACAGATTTAGCTTTTCAATTCTTTCAGCATCAATTCCTTTATTTTAAAATGTTGTCTTCTCTAATGCAAGCAGGAATCCCGCTGAGGTGGGGTTTTTTTTGTTGTTGTTGTATTTAAAACAGTTTTAACCAGAGCACAATTAGATGTTGACTTTCATCTGCTGTATCAAAAAGGTGAAACTCTGTGCTGTGATCAGAGAAAATTGGATGGAGTTTATACATATTTTAAAGTGTTAAAAGTGTATCAAAGTTATATAAGCACTTCTGGTTTCTTTAACAAACACAACTAAAATAAATTTCAAGTACTTAAAATTGAGTATCTTTTTAATATATAACAGTTCTTAAGTATTAACAGCAGGCACTTTATTAGTAACATTGCTGTTTGTTTATTGTAACAAGATCTTTATTTAAGAGAAAAGAAATAGTGATTAAACTGGAAACTCTGTGATCTGGTTGTTTCATGAGTTCCAGAAGGGTGGGGTGGACCTGGAGAGAAATAAACCCCGACAAGGAAACCAAACACGTAGCAGTTCTTATTCTGCACCAATACACCTCTCATACAAGCAAGAAATAAAAGCATTAAAGGGAAAAGAGTGAGACAGACAAATACACAACACAGATGCTTTCCCCAAATAAGTGGTAGAGAGTTTAAAGATCCCTATCTAGAAGAAAATAGATCCATGGTAAAAAACTCCTGTGGGAGATGTTGAGTCAGTTTGCAATAAATAAGGATCACTGCATCATTGAAGTCTGATTGTTTACTTATATTTCCATGTCTAAGAAAATAATTGTCCCTTCAGAAGAAATCTTTTGTGTCTTTTTGTGTCACCTTTGTAGGCATTCATAGAAAAGAGAAACTGAAAACCCAAGGAATAGTCCACTCTAGTAGTGCTATGGCAGCTGCAGGGGTGCCTTAGCTACAGCACCATTTTACTTCAGTAAGCTCCCAAATTTAGTGAGTTTTATCCTGGATACCACTAGGCTTGTCAATCAGTCTTCTGCCTAGAGAAATAAACACATTTCTAATCCAGAGTCCTCGTTCTCCTTCCCCTCAGCTATAGTTCTTGTCATATTTTCTTAGACACAAAGAACAGAAAATCACATTTGAATTCTCCCAAACAGCAAAAAAAGGATTTCATGCAGAAACAGTCACGCTCTCCACAGTAAGTAGGTGGCCTGTTTAGAGTCATCTTTGCTTAGCACCTATTTTGTGCTGAAATTGTCATATTACCTTGTCAGCAAGCCTAAAGCAATGCTAATAGATGGATAAGGCAGGAGACAGCTGAAAGACCACTACAAACATCAAGTGTACTTGCTGTGGGCAGGATTCCATTTGTGATTGTCAACGCTGTACATATCCCACATTTTCTAAATGCATTTCTCCACCTCACATCTGAATTAGATTTCAGAATATCTGAAGTAACTTAAACAATGCAAAATAAATAAAGCCATCTGTTTGCCATAATTTCTTCCTCTTCAGCCAGGATTCTTTGCGGATACTTCAGTGAAGCCAATAAAAATGAAATGACCAAATAGTAGTTACTTACCAGCATAGAATGAGAGACTATCATCAAAATGTTTACCTTGGAGACAGAACAGACAAGACTAATGATGATTAATCTCTGGCATGCATGCTAAAATTGATTTCTGGTATTCACACCAATAGAACATCATCTGGTCTTTGGGGATGATTCTGGGAATTGATAGACTCCTAGTGAGATGATAAAGCTTCTTGCTGCTGGCTCCTTAACCCTGTTTGTCAGAGAGAAACTGTGGTTTGTAGTGGGGAAGAGAATACAAGAACCAGCAGTGATGAGTTTGCATTAGCTCATTCCAGCCAGGTATATTGAAGGATGCTGTTTAAGAAGCATTCCTTCTCTTTGTTATTTCCATACATATTTTCAATGGACAATGACAAGATGATCTTTCTAGTTTAGTAGAACCTTCTAGATTATTATACAGCATATGTATATGTACATATATTTGAGGTATATTTTTGCAGGGGAGGACTTAGGCAAGTATGAACATAAAATTATCAGTCGAAAGGATGCCTGCCTGTCTCCAAAGTGAGGGAGTAAAGCTCTCCTGCCCTGACAGATTTACATCCTTGCTGTGTTAAGACAACTTGCATGTCTCTCTTTCCAACATGAAATGTGTTGGTAAGCTACCTCAGCTGGCTCCTGGAACTTCACAGTCCACTAACATAATGTAGAAAGTAAACAGTGGAATAGAAAATAAAATCAATGCATTGATAGGGCATCATCCTCTTTTCTACCTCCTTGATGCAGAAAATTAAAAAAGAAGTAGACTTATTCAATGGTGGACAGCAAACCACCTGTGGCAGCAGAGATTATGGACAAAGAAGACATGAAAGTAGCAGACAGCTGACCAGCAGCTGTGACAGATGTAATGATAAGCATGCACTGGTGTGAAGCCATAGTAAAATATTTTCATTGCAGAAACAAGAGGTGAACCAAAGAGGCACATTTTCTTGGCATTTCATACTTTGTGATCATGAAATCAGACTGTCTTTCATCACAATAATTGTAAGTATTTGGAAGATTAGTTATTATGAAGCGTAGAAATAACAAAATCACACAATAGATTGTTAGCATTGTTTCCCTTGAATCTAAACCAAAACTGATTCTACGTCAGGAAAGTTTAGTTTGATCAACTCCTGAAAACAAATAGAAAAAGACACCAAATCATCTCTTCAATTTCCCTGGAGCCGTGGGACCAAACTGTCACAAAAGGTTGCCTGTAGCTGCAGGGTCGTGCTGTTGGAAAGATTGACCTCCACAGCAGTGGCTGCTGCAGGCAGTCCCTTGTTTAGCTCTTTCCTGGGCAGCAGCCTGTTCCCCTGGGTGACTGCTCTGCTCCCGGCCCCGGCCCCGGCAGAGCACCGTGCTTGGGGCAGCCGTGGCAGCCCGCAACGCGCTCCCACTGCCCAGAGCAGCAGGAGAGAGGGAAAGGGCAGCCGAGGGCCCTGCAGCAGAGCGTGCAGCCTTCGCCCATCCGGAGCACTGCTGTGAGGAGCCTCTCGGACTTCTGCTTCCCCAGCCTCTCCTGCCATGTGAGATAACAGGAAATAGAGGGTCAGCAGTGGTGCCAAGTCATGGTACCTGATGGTTGATGATGAGCAAAGATCTCTCTTAAGGATTTCTAGTTTTGGCTGAACAGCTGCAGTTGTCTCTTTCTACAGGTATATTGTCATCTTTAAAATAACAGCGCCATCAAACGCACACGTTTTTATTTAAAATGAAATACTGGACGGTTGAAGTCTTATCAAAATCACATATTTAAGCTGAGTACAGGAGCTGCATTTCTGGCAGGAGGGGAGGTAAACCTGTTTGACATTCCAGTGCAATAACCCCAGGACAGGGAGTGGATTTCATGCACAGCATCCCATCCCTTGGGTGCACTGAGCTCTGCCTCAGCCATCCTCAGCCTCTAACACCAGAAATGTCCTTATTCCTGAAGGAGAGTTTGCTTTCAAAGCAGATTGAGCCCACAAATTTCACACTTTAATCAGTTTGCACACAACAGGACTGTTGTCTTAAGGTTTATTAGGATTCCAGTCTCTTAACATATGATGCCTGTTTTCCTTGGATAACGAATCTGAAAATGTTGACCTGGAACACACTGTTTTTCAATATTATAGTAACCTTCCTCACATATTTAATATAAGATTTATCTCTCATTATTTAAAGGAATGAAAGCACTAACATGACTACACATAAAAAAGTGAATTCATATAGTCACATAATGATGAGTGTTCCTGACTAAATTGTGCAACTTCAAAGTTTATTGAAATCACGTATTTACAATATTTGTATCTTATTTTAGCATTCTTTACCTCATAACTCATACAAAACCAAACAAGTTTGGTATTTTTGAGCACACTGTATTCTTAAGGTTGAAGTGTTAATGATGGTGACTGTTATTTGCAGTTGGCAGAAGTGTTCACAGAAAATTTACTGGCAGGCATCCAAAGATTCCCTACTCTTTAATAGAAAATCTATACATGTCTGTACTGTACAAATCTCAACTGTATTTTAAATTATTAACCAGAGATAGAAGAGTAGATGAAATTTATGTACAAATTGGGCACAATATCTATCTTTTACAAAAAGTACAATTAAAAACAACAAAAAAGATCTTTAATAAAGGAATAAGACAACATCATAACTAAAATAAAATATTTATGTCTATTCTTAATTCAGACAAGTCTCAGTCAGTACACAGATCTTAATCTTCACTTTCCCCAAGTGTTATTTGTTAAGTGTTACTCTTTTAAAAACAAATTGTTAAAAAGAAAAATAAAACCATCATTATCTGTAGGAAATCTTATCTAAATGAGTTTCACTTACTGTAAAAAATAGAGATTATTGTGAATATTTGTGTTGAAGTAGTAAATAAAGAGTGATGTGGATCTTTAAGGGTGATCACACAGGGCCAATAATTAGGCAGCCATCCTCACAAAATTACGTATTTTAGTGTTGATTTATTGGCCACATTATCATGACATTGATCTATCCAGCAGTCTTGTGATTCAAAATTGTGAACTGGTGAATATTATAGATTTTTAATGCCTTGATAATAAGTCTGGGGAAAGAAGATGAACTATCCTCATTACCTCAGCAAGACAAGCTTTCCAATTTTTATAGCACTCTTCCACCTGTCCTAGCACTCAGACATGGAGAATAAGAATAAATGTTTGACGTGAAATTCCAGGAACATCTTGTGCAATTGTATTAATATTTTCATTTATCTATTAGCAATACCAAACCTAGAATATTTTAGGATTGTGTTCAGCTTTTTCACAGATGTCTTCATGGCAGTGACTCACAGGTAGCCTCTGTTCAGCTAATGGATCTCATCCATGTTAGGTTTCCATGTGCCGAGCTCCTGCTGTTGGTTTTTCATACATATATTATATGCTGTTAAATTTCATTCCATTTCTGTTATTCCAGTTGTCACAGTATCTATTTCTTTCCTGTTTGAGCCTTTAATCCTCTTCTGTGTTAGTAATATCTCTCAGTGTTTGCTTTCAGCAGAATTTCATTAGCATACTTTTTGTGTCAGTCATTACTGCAAATATTAAATAAGGCAGATTCCAGTATTGATCCTTTAAGAATTACAATAATATCTTCCCTTGAGACAACAATTCCTCTTCTAGCACAACCAAGAGGTTTTCCTGCTTTAGCATTTTATTCACACTTTCTTTGCAGAAGCCTGATAGATCTTATCTGCATCACTTTCTACTGATTAAAGCAGTGGTTTTAGTTAACAGAGATACATTCACTCAACCTGCTTCACCTTTGGTAAACTTAGCTTGAATTTTGTCCCATTTATTTTTTTTTTCTTCTTACATGTTTTTTTTACTTAAAGAGAAAACCTTCTAGATTCTTGAATATTGTTGAGGTCACTCTAATGTTTTCAGGTTATCCTTTTTCCCCTTTTCTGAAATCCTGGTTTGCTTTCAGAAGTGCTCTTCTACCAGTCAGCAGCTTTATTAAAAATTCTTGCTGCTGGACATGCAATTTCATGTGCCAGTTCTTTCAGAATCCAGGGACAGAGATTATCCTGTCCTTCCAATTTCAGTGCTTCAAGCTCTTTTT
The DNA here is from genome assembly GCA_013396875.1 of Vireo altiloquus. Taxonomy (NCBI): domain Eukaryota; kingdom Metazoa; phylum Chordata; class Aves; order Passeriformes; family Vireonidae; genus Vireo; species Vireo altiloquus. Next base: position 1,011,293 of record VZRF01013261.1, on the reverse strand, counting down.
TTTTTACCTCACATATGGTAATTTCCATTTCGATATCCACATTCCATTTACATGTTACTTTTTTTTTGTGGATAGATTTATCTTTAATTGCAAAGTCCCCAACAAAGCAATTCTTATTAGGATTTATTTTCATAATAAAGGTCCTTTGATAAATCACAGTTCTATGTGAATTATTAGAGCTTTGCCAAAATAAATTAAACACCCATATTTTTAGGAGTTGTGGGGTTTTTTACAACCAATTTTATATAAAAGGTTTACTTGGAAAAGAAACAGTTCCACATCCATGCATATAATAGTTCTGTGGTAATGTCACTACTATCAGACCATGCCCAGTTTAGAATACAAATACATCTGAAAATAACTTGATTTGTGAAGTGCAAATGGCAGAACTGAACAGGAAACACTGCAATGAAATGGCTTGCAGGATTAGGGATTTCAGTCTGTTATCAGAGTATTTAATTCAGGAGCCTGCACTGCATCCTCTAAGCTCCACAGGACAGAGTAAGGTTTTTTGGGAATTACAAAACTTCACAGATGTACAAAGTTTATGTACTCTATACTTAATAACAAGGAAATAAGGAAAAATTGCAAGACTATGTAATTGCCAGAAAATTACATATAGGTTTCAAAGTTATTATTAATTTTCATAATTTGAACTCTAGGCAATGGAGATGAAAAATGATGAAGCAAAGTGTCTCCCTTTTATACTGGTTTCCATGATGACAGTGGAGTTTACAGGGAGAAAAGTATGAGAACAAAATGATGAAGAGCAGAGTGTGTGATGAAGGAAGACAGACTAGAAATGGAGTAAATGAGGACTAATTTAGAAAGAAAAAGTGCATCTGAGAAAAAAAATGAGAGGGCAGAAAAAAACTGGAGGCTATTTACAGAATTTACAGAATGAAGTGAAAATGAGAGATCTTGTGCTGAGGGTTTTCAGCCTGATTTAGATCAGTACTGCAGTAGATGTTAATTTAAAAAAAAAAAAAAAGTGGAGACCTGCAGGAGGAGGGAATCTATATTTTAAATTTATTTATGCTCATAAGAAGACTTCCAGAATATAGGAATATATTGTTAATTAAATACATAAAAATAAGTTTAAAAAGGAAACAGTAGACTTGTTGCTTAGAAAGAGCTACCCTCTCTAGCTGGCAATCAGCCATGGAATACTGTATAACTGTTCTGGTGCTGTGGATATGCAGCTTAGGCAGTGTTAAACCAGAAGAAAGGAGAAACTGGTTGATATCCATCTCTTTCCAGTAAAGACAATTGAAAACAAAAATTATTAAAGACAAAATCAGACCTTATGTATGATCATTTTAGGCTGACATAATGCAGAAGAGTCAGCTCTGACTTCTCAATAGAGTAAAAAAAAAGCTCTACTAGATTTAATGAAATTGCACTAAATTGATATCAGTACTGTCAAGAGCAAAAAAAACCCAACAAACCAAAAAAACCTCATGAAAGAATCATACCAGTGTGCATTTCCAGCAGTGCAGAATCTGGCTCACAGATGTTCACGTGCAGGCAGATGGTGTTTGTATGTAATACATGTACAGACAGATAGTCAGGCATAAATAGTGACTGCTAAAAGCATCATTTCTGAGAAGACTTAAAAGGAGAGTTTCACTAAATGCTCGGTTATTTTTTTCCTAAACTTTGGTGCTCCACTAAATCTTTTCATTTACCAAGATCAAGAGTGACTTGACTGCAAAGACAAGGAGCATCTTCGACTGTGGCATTTTCCAAAAGAAAAAAAGTTTCTTTGTAAACCTGGAAGTGGAGCACAGATTATGTGGAAATTTTAGTCAAAATACTGTGAAGGAAACCACAAGGACAGTATTCAGCCCCAAATTCAAACTCACCAGGGGAAAGCAGAGCTCCTGCTGTCCATGTTGCAGCTTTGGGTGCCCTCACTATTCACTGTTCTTTGTGTGTGCGCAATGAAAGCCTGGAGCTCCATTTAAAGAATGTGGCACTGCAGCAGCGGAAAGCTCTGCCTTGGCCTCCCTCACGGCCTCCTTCATGGTGCCCTTAATCTCCCTCACAGTGCCCTTTACCTCCCTCACAGTGCCCTTGGCCTCCCTCACGGTGCCCCTTCCCGCCCTGCAGTGTAGCCGCCATTTTGCCATGCAGATGGAGGTGTGAGGGCAGAGCACTCTCCCCTCACAGCCTTCAGCTGAACCTCTCTAGCTCTAAGGGCTGGTGTGCACCTCAGGGCAAGGCAAGGGACATTTTTATGGCAGTTTGTTGTTTGCTCCTAGGCACGTTGGGGTTGCTCAGGTGTCTCTGTACTCCTGCCAGCCCAGGTGCCTCAGCAGGACACTCCATGAACATCAGCGGAGGAGCTAAGGTGGAGAAAAGGAACATGGTAACCTCAGGGGGAATATGGAGCCTGGTGCTGCAGCAGCTGTGTGTGGCACTCCTGGAAGGGAAAAAACACCCAGGAAGAGAGGAAGAAATAGAAAAAGAGACACAAAATATGGAGTAGCTAAAGTGGGTGTTGCAGTCGTTCCACAAAGGAAGCATGAACCCATCCTTCATGGAGGTGCTCCCTCAGGGGAAGTGCAGCATGGCCACCCAGGCAAGAGAAGCACCAGCCTGGTAGATGGTGCAGGGCAGCAGTGCCCAGGAAGAGCAGGCCCAGGCTGAGAGCATCCTAACCCTCAGGGGAAGAAGCCACTGAGGAAAAGGTTAGTTTTTTTTTAACTGAGGTGTTTCTTCTGGCTCTTCTGGCATTGCAAAGGTTCTTGGTTGTAGCCACCATCTTGGCGCCTACTGTTTTTGTAGTACCTGGGGTTGAAGCAACAGTACATGGCTGCTGTGGCTTATTTGGCCACAACTTAGGGGCAAAAATGAGAGGGTGAGAGGAAAGCAGGCTAAACCTGGGGGGTTACATTCTCTTAAAAAATAAGTCTACTGAAGCCCTCTGCTCCTCAGCCTTTCCTTGGGCCAGGAGGCATCTTCAGCCTCCTTAGCACTGGCAGAGTTGTTCAGTGCTGTGGTTATAAACTCTTTTGAGGATGAAAATGCAGGGGCAGGAGGGCAGCAAGGGTTACCAGCCCCTGGCAGCACTAGCCCTGCTCGGGAGCCTGGCACTGACAGTTTCATCCATGGCATTGCCAAGTCTTGTTTGCCAGCCAGGGCCCTTCCCGGTGGAAGCTGGTGTGTAGCTGCTTGCAGTCTCTGAAAGCTTGTGACAAAATTTCACTGTGTTGCGGGTGGATCTAGATAAAGAATCCATGGATTGGGGTGTGGGGAGGGGTGGGTGCTTGTGCTTTCTTAGCAGAGTGCTGTTTCTAGAAATTCAAACTAAACTAGACAGTTCTGTCAAAAAAATGTTATAAGCTCCTGCTAGATCTTATTCCTTTATTCCAGGCATCTATGCTTTTTTTCTGTCACAGTGGCAGGTGGAATTTTCATAGGGATAAAAGTATTCTTGGTAAGGAATAATTAGCAGAATATTATGGATTAGGTGGGTGTTCCCTGTGCAAGGACAGAGCCAAAGCAAAACTTGTGAGGAGAAAGAAAAGGCTGCAGTGACAACTTTGTCCTATTGCTGGTTGTATTACCAGTGACCTGTAAAATCAACAGAGCTTTTAGTGTTTACAGTGCATCAGGCATAATAATAAAAAAAAATTGTACATGTACAATACATTTGGAAAGAATGGAATTGAAAGCACTGCTTCAGGAAGTGCAGCCATGTCCAAAAGAAGCTGCTGTTTTGTGCATGCAAGGTCTGTGTACACAGCCCTGGATTTCAGAGTACAGTACTTGTGCCCCAGGGGCCCTTGGTTTACTGAGTTCTTGAGACAGCTGAAAATTGTCTCATTAGTGTCATTATTGATAGCAAAGGAAACATACTTAAATTGCTTTTCAGAGAGCATAAAACACATAATTACACATATTTCAGAATTCTTTTTAATTATATGAAGTCTATTTTTTAATGTTTTACTTGAGCTCCTGAATGTCTTTTTCTATTTAAACAGACAATACATTTTTAATTAATAGCCAGTCAAGACCTCAGGATAGAAATAGAAGCCTACAAAAAGATTTCTATTGTGGTTTATTATATGAACAAATCTCCGAAGAAGACTTCTAATGTCCTAGTTTTTCTCTTTGAATATTCCTATTCCTCTGAGTAGAATCCAGCTTGGACAGGCACTTGATGCCTGGCTGGGTCATTTTGCTGTCAGGTGTAACTGCACTTGCCCGTAGCATTCTTTCTCTTTGTAGGAAAAATGGTGTATTTTTGACCCCACACATCCTCTTTTCTCTCTGTTGCCAGCAGGCTGTGTGCAGTGCCAGCACAGTCAGAGCATTTCCAGAGATTTTCCTGCAGTCATTTCCTCATAAAACTCAGAGTTGAGCAGGGCACCCCAGGCTATGGAGCAAAGTGTTGCTGCTGTCCATCTCTTCATTGTTACTGCAGTGATAAATATTCCTTTCGGGGACCACTCTTAACGCTGTGAGCTGTGTTCAAGATGGCAAAACACTGAGTTCATTTGGGCACTTTGCTTAGAGGGCTGCAAGGAAATGAATTAATTAGAACTTCTCTAATAAATGCAAGATGCCACGTCAGGGAGGTACAAGTCACATCTCATCCATCCTTTCTCTATAATGGGGAGATAGTAAGATGAATTTATTTCCAAATATTGGTATGCAGCCATTGCTCTGTCTTGATACAGTTAATTTCAAAGAAAATGTTTGTTCTTTCTGCCTTGTTTCCAATGTTTGGAATTTCAGATGTAGTCTATTTCCAAATGCCCTGTTATTGTTCATACAGGTTTAATTTGCCTTGGTGTCTCTGTAACAATCTGGTATAACTTATCTGATAAAACAATTTAGTTCTTTTTAAAGAGAGCTCACATTAAACCTATTTTGATTGCTTTTCATGCTGAATACCAAAGATGAAGTCTTGAGTGATTTCTGTTTTCTAAAACAGAGTGCTGAATATCTTTTAAGAAAATGATAATGGACCAAAGAACAATAACTTTACTCTGATATATCCCATTTAGTCCTACTGAAGTGAAGGTGGAGCTGTCTGACTAAAACCTTATGCAAAGATACTTGGCTTTCTACAGAGAGATCTATTTGTCTTCATTTTCTAAAGAAGCTTCAAAACGTGTGACAGATATTAATTCACTTGTAATGTGCTCAGTCTGGGCAGTGCTTTCCTCGGAGTTGGGGGTAGGGAGGGTGTGGGGAAAAGGTGGCTATGCTGTGCCTTCATCCCAGCCCCTGGAACCAAAACACATCAACACCGTCTGAGTTAGCTCCCTGTGTTCGCTGAAAAGCCCGGGAAGTGGCCGCACAGGTGTGACAGTGGCATCGGGCACGTGCAGTGAGGGGCAGAGAGGGCAGAGACCGATGCCTGTCAAACCACACGTGGGTTGGCTGCAGCAGTGCCCTAGGAGACACCTATAGCCCTACTGTGTGTCCCAGTAGCTCTCAGGGGAGTTTATTTGTCCCTCCTTACAGTGGGATTTACCCAGGTTTAAACCAGAGCTCAGGTCTGAAGGCTGTGGGATGGTTCCTAATAACGTCGTGCCGCCTTCGGGTCAGTAGATGGAGCTCGAAGATAAATCGTTCCAGCCCTGGAGCATTGCAATCAATTAAACATAACAGCTGTTAAGAGACCGCAGTAATTACAAGGATAAATGATATCCTTAAATAATCACTTGGGATTTATACATCTTATTCCTTAAATCTTATCATACATACGTAGAGGTTTGTTAGAGAGAAAAATAAAATTAATTCTGTGCCTCTCTGCCAGATCTCTCTGGTGTCTTTCCAAGTGTTTAGAAGACTGAATGATAGCCAAAGTCATCCATATACTCTTGGCTACAGTGCTTTTTCTTCAGCTGCCTACAGAAATCCAGTTTATAGAAACCTGCTTATGGTAATGTGCTTTATTTTTAACCCTCTTAAATTCACTGCATTTTTCCCATATAATATGAACAGGTAGTACCGACTTCTGCGGTTTTCCCACTTCACCATGTTGGCCCTTGGTCTCCCAAATTATAGTCTATATTTAGTGCTATAATAATTGTTCAAAAATCTGACTCTCTACTTCAGGGTACTTTTCATTATTATTTAAATTGTCTTTGACCTCTACCATTCACATATATGCTAATTGTTCCCAGTTTAAATGCATGCCTTAAAACTCTGGGAAGAGGAGACTGTCGAGTTCCTGATAATAGAAGAAACATCAACAATAAGAATTGCCACCTTAAACTGTGGTGTCTATAAAGGATACAGTTGTCCAACAATATTTTTGTTGTGACAGTAGTAAAAGATAAACTGTCAGGGCACGAAAAAAATTGTCCTTAAGTTATTAATTAAATTACTGAGCATATGACAGGAATGACAACTTGTTTTATGAGAATTTCAGCTTTGGTAAAATAATTGTCAGAGAGATAGAAACTAATTAGAACACAGCAAGAAGATTGCCATGCAGCTTCTTTCCAGGTAAGTGAAATTGGGAAGAGTTAGGTGGCTGTGAGAACAGGCCCAGCATTTTGGAGATCAAAGTCAAAATAAGGATTGACTCTTGTGGGAAACCTGTATTAAGTCTGAATTAATGTCCTGTTGTTCATTATGTCGGATGGGAAATGCTGTTGGTTTTGGCTTGTATTTGGCTCTCTGATAACCTCAGGAAGCACTAGTGAAGCCAGGGCTACTCTATATTAATTTATTGAGACTCTGTTTGCATCCTGTTAGTTAACTAAACATGTGTTTGCTTCTTCTGACATGGGAGAAATCCACAGAGAAGCATTAGCCATATTATATATTAATGTAAAATGAAATTAGTAGTGATGTGAGCTAATAGGCTGGGCTTTGAACTTTGGCTGCAATAGGGAAGACTTCTTGCTCGTTCCTCCCACTCAGACAGAGGGATGGTAAACTTCAGGCAGGTGATGGGAAGATGCTGGCATCCAGCATTGTGAATCCCAGCAGCACAAATGGCTGAGATGATGAATCACACACCTTGGGGACCTATTTCCATCTTCACTTAAATTCCTTCTAGTGATTTTCCCGAGGCTGCATCTCACACTGCAGTTTACCTTCCTGTCCCCTTGAAGGAATTAAACCCAGTGTTGTGAGAAGAGCAGATTGACAGTGAAAATGATGGGACACAGATTTATTATGAATATTTCTCAGAGGTCATTCATTAGAGTACACACTGACAGTGAAAGCTGAGATAATGTTTCTTCCCATGGGAACAATGTCGAGCTGGGAGAGGACAGAACCCCTCACTGAGCTCCCTGCTGCCCCACACTGCAGGCCCTGCTGCAGGCGAGCAGGAAAATGCAGGTGTGTGTCCTGCTCCAGATCTCTACTGCGAAATGGCTGCGATTTAGGGGACCAGCTCCCCCCTTCCACTGACTTTGGGCAATGCTGCAGAGTCAGTGCAATAAGGAGCTGGGCATGAGCTATGTTAGCAAGAGTTTTGCTGTGGAAATTTTCTCTGAGGTTCTGCAGAGTTCACATGCTGCGACCTCCTCGCAATATTTATGGAAATGTTCAGCTGAGCTTGTGAGGATCTGCAAATTCCCAAGAGATCTTCATGCAGGATTTCCATTGATGCCACTCGCAGTTAACTTTCACCAAAATCCTTGAGTATCTAAAAAAAAAACCAAAAAACAAAAACCTCAAAGGAGAAGATTTAAAAAAAAAAAAAAAAGGAAATTAATTGGGTGGGAAAAGCAAAACACCTTCTGCTGTTTGAAAATTCAATTCCATATAACTGTAACCTTTGGTACTCACAGCAGCAACTTTAATCAGAACTGTGGGTGATTTTTTTAGCAATGTTTTTTACTGCAGTCCATCTTTGCTCTTAAAACCCATTCTTCCATTTTGCCTTGGAGGAGAGATGGCTCTGTTGGGAATAACATAAAGCACGTAATTTGGATTTTTTTTTTAAAAAGAGGTTAAAATAGCAATAGCAACCTTGTCAGAGAGCAGTGGCTGGGGAGCAGCTTGGAGAAACCAATAGCCCTTGGGCTTACCTTCAATGGTCGAGTCTCACAGGTGGCTGTCAACCCTTGGAAATACTGTCAGTGTTGATTGTTACTTTTAATTATCAAGGTACACACTGAAAGTTAAATGAGAGCTAAGAATCATGACTTGTCAGTTAAACTGAGATCTGAAATGCATTAATGGTGAAATTTCCATCTTCTAAAACCCTCTGGGATTTTTTGAAAGAGAGGAAAGGACAGACATGTATATGATGAAGTTTAAGCAGAGACGTAATATGATTTTGGTAAGAAATTGCTATGGAACAGAACCTGAATTATTAAGCCAGCAGAGGTGAATTCAACTGTGAACTTCGTGATCAGAGCTGCTTCAGTCTCCATGTGCCTGCTGAACAGCACCTTCAGGGAGAAAAGTAGATAGTGAAATGATTTCTATTTAAAACATTTTATTCCTTCAAGTTGAGTCTGGTTGCACAAAGTGGAGAAGTAAGCTGAATAAGAATGATATCAAGAAGTTTCACAGGTAAAAAGGAAATATAGAATAAATCAGAAGTGTCTGACATTTCCTTTTCCACTTGGCATAAACCAGCAGAGTAGCAAGCACTCATTATAAGCAGTGGTGTAGGAGAAATTCTCCTGGAAAGATGCTGAATGTTCTTTTTTGTTTCATTGCACCACCTGCCCCAAGGCCAAACCTGTCCAGAATTTTAAACATGCAGTCCCAGGCAAAAGTGTTAAAACCAAGTGCAACTTATTTAACTTCTCTTGAGTAGGTACAGTCTGGATATAGACGCTGAAGTTCCAGGGAACTTTCTGTCATATGTTTGTTAACGTGAGTAAAAAATCCAGTGCTGAGCCAAAATCTAGCAGCAACAGGAGGGAAAAACTAAGGGGAGGGGACCCATGTGCTACTGAGAGAAGGAAAAAGAACACTATTTATTTTCCAATATATGACATATATTTCCCATACATGTCCTACATCCTTTCAGCAGGACTCACAGACACTGAATACTCTCTGGCCAGAAGGAAAGGGAGGCGAAGAGCAAACAAAACTGCATAACAGAACTGTCGCTCCCTCCTAGTGCTTTGTCTTTCTGCAGCCTCTGCCTGGAAATCCTGGAGTCTTCATTTATCATCCTTCAGTACTGAAATCTCTCCCTGGAAAGGTTTCAAAGGAATTAGGGAAGAGCAAAGAAATAAGGAAACAAATCTAGCAACAGAATTCCAGCTCCTCTCATAAATTGCATGCTGCCCTAAGCTTTAGCTGGAATTTCAAGGCAAATGTTAATGGTCTGATAAGACTTATAGTCACAGGAGGGTTTTTTTTTTTAATGGAAATAACATTGATAATACAGCAAATGGTTCAGGAAATTATCCACTTTAGACTAAAACTTCAAAGATAGACAGGCAAGGCTCATTTACTGGAGAAACTGCCCATGTAAAATAATATGCCTGAAATCTCTCTGACCAAGGAGACAGCTTATTTCAGAGATAGTCATCCAAGACCTCAGCTAGTGGAAATCAGCATAGCTCGACTGATCGAATCCTGTGAAAACATAATTGGGTAGAGTATCCCCTGCACTCCATTTCTTAGAGAGAGGTAAGGACAGGTCCAGTTCTTGTGGCGAAGAGGACAGAAGCTGTGACAAGGAATAATCTACAGGAGAGACATAATGAAAGAGAAATAAATTTGTCTGTCAAAGGATTCAAAACAGTTTGGAACAATAAAAAAATGCAATATAGCTGTTCATTTTTGAGAAAGTGTCATAAAAAGGCTGATCAAAAACTCCATCTGACTTTGCAGTAGAAAAGATTAAGTAAAATGATACCATTTTCAGTAGAAAATTGTAGGGAGAAAAAAGCGAAAGAGCTCAGCTCTCGCTCTGCAGAGTAATTACTAAGAGTTACCTACTCAAGCTTTGTTCTGTCAGAGATCGTGATAACACTTACAGAGATACAGCCAGACTGTCTGTTTGGCTAGACAGCATTAATATAAACCACATCATTTAGAAACTACCTCTCCAGATTCCATCTACAGATAGAAATCTGCTAATGAACCATGATTCAGTTATATTCCTAATCAGGAAAATGTCTTTCAGGCTGTATTCTAACTGGGCAATGTTTTGCTTCCTACATCCCAAAGACCAATTAAACATTTTGTATGCAGCTATGCTATAGATAATGAATGTGCTGTACAAATTAAATCAATTCTGGTGAGAAAAATAGCTTATGTTCTGCTCATTTCAGTAAAAAGCCAAACTGCTGATTTGCAGGACCCCTCTAAAATGGAGTCCTACAGGGAAGAGCAGGGATTGTAAATCTGGGTGGCAGCATGACAGTTCATGGGATCAGCCATTGGAGAAACTGGTGCCTAGTCTGATTCTGCAACATGTCAGTCACAAAATACCACAGTCCTAGTGGGCCTCCGCCAGAGATAGATTTGGCCCACTTAACTCAGCTAGAAGGTCTGGAAAGGGTGAAGTCCTATCAGTAAAACCTGGAAATGGCTAGGAAGCATAAATTCATCCACTAATAGAAGGCAGGACTTTGTAACCCTCTTCTCTCATCACAGCCACATGGGTCTACTCCACTGCTTTTTTACCAGGTTGGAATTCTGCATTAAAATCTTCACTGCCTGAGTTAAAATTAAATCCTCTCCATCCTGGCAAAGAGAAAATACAGAGGAAATCCTAATGCAAAAATATCCATATAATTTAGAATCAGGACAGAATCCAACCTCTGCACAAGACTTCAAAGAGTGAACTACTGCTTTAATAAACAGCATTTTTCCAGAAGATCATAAAAAGCTTTCACAATGATTCTGTCCTGGTACAATCAGGGAAGCCAATCACTTCAGTCAGAGAAGAGTCATCATAGCAGCATCTTAATAGTAGGATTTAATTGACATCCAGCCATTTATCAGTCCAGGTTTCTCCCCAAAGATTGGCTTTACATATTGGTCCACTAAAGATTAAAAAAAAACATGAGTTCAAAAAACAGGGGAAAAAAGCTATTTGTTTGTATCTGTGAAGGCCTTCTGTTGCCAGATATTTTGGAGCATCCTATTTTTTAGGCTGTTTCCTGATGGCTTGAATTCTGATTACTTATCCTCAGGAACTCGGTATGATATTAGTTCCACTGATCTTGTTGACTTTGCTTTCATGTGCAGCGGATAACGCTGGGGAAAAGCAGAAAGGATGGAGTCATTATGGATTCTGAAAGAAGTAAAAACAAACACCCACAACAGAACACTTGGAAGAACACAGGAGACCCTGCAGCACAGTTCTGCTGTAACAACCCACTCATCCCCACAAGCTTTATCTTTTTGAGTGGAAAATGTGCTGGCAATAGAGACAAGCTTGTGTGAGAGGTGCAGGCTAAGCCTCCAGGTAAAGGTAAGTCAGTGCTTTCCAACAAAAGAAAAGACAAAAGGAAATGCACAGTGCTGGACTGAAATTCCTGACAGATTCCTGTTCCCTGATCTACCTAGTCTTGAGAAGTGTGTCACTCTAGGAAAGCATTAATCTCTGTCCCTGTGTACTCAGTCCATGTTTGAGGTTTTTTAATCAGCTGTAGAATGGACAAGATTTGCAGTCGTTCTTAGATGTAGATTTTAATTTTTTTCCACGCCTAGGGAAAGGAGACACTTGGGTCCAGTGGAAGTCAGGCAGGACTCAAACAGATTGCCCAGATTGTGGAGACTCCCTCACTAGAGATACTCAAGAATGGTCTGGACACAATCCTGTGCTGTGTGCTCTGGGATGACCCAGCTTGAGCAGGGAGGTTGGACCAGGAGGGACCACTGTGGTCCCTTCCAACCTGAGCCATTCTGTCTTCCTGTGATTCTGTGACTTTCCTATTTGTAAAAGCCTGACACTGGATGCACATCTCTGTGTTATGAAATGATTTTGAAAATCTGATCCTTGTTTTGTTTAGCTCACACTGCCAAAGCCCTTGTTCTAAACACTGCAGCTCCCAGGCTGGACTCAGAAAATCTAAGTTAATAGAAGTTCATTAGGAAAGTGGCCATCAGGAAATAGAAAGGAGGTACACTCCCTCCTATTCACACACCCCTCTTGTCTTATGTGGAGCCTGCCACATACTTTCCTACACATCTTCCTATATGTAAGTTTAAGGCACAAGGAGATACCTCACTTGGAGATGTCTGGGATTTTGCTCCCTTCTTATGCCCTATAAGGTGTAGCAAATTTGATCTTTTTCAACTGTTAGCACTGCAACTCCTTATCAAATAACTGTTCTTCTTTCCTGAAGCACCCAGCAATTTCCTGGCACGAGAAGGTTCCTGTCTCTGATAAGGCTTTTTTTTTTTTACAAACTGAGGCTGCTTTGTGTTGCAAGGGAAAATCTGTTTTGTGTGGTCTCTCCTTCAGCTTGTTATATGGTCGAATGGTTAGGGAGAGAACAGGAGCTCTGGTGATAAGAGAAGAGGATGTTGATGAGCTTGATTTTGCAGATCCTCAAGGTATCAATCAGAGGAAATGCAAATATTTTACAGCAAAGAGTGGCATACAAAAATAACATACCAGTGGAACCAAAGGTAAGCAATTCAGCAGTTATTAGGTAGTTTTCCCTATGCAGTGCTAAAAAGCTAAGGCATTACCACTGGAAAAACAGCCAGGGAAATCAGAGGGATGCACCCAAATCTGTGCATATTTCAGCTGCTGGAAATGGAATATCTTATTCACAGCACATGCCAGTAATTGCTACTTTACAGCACTCCTAACTCCATTAGTGTTTACATCGATGCATTTGCACATTGGTAACTTTGCACTGAGGTCCTCTCAAAGCTGCATTTCCCCAAAATCTCATCTTGCCAAGGGGGACCTGCTGAGCTGTGCTGATCCCCAGCTCTGTACACTCAGATGCTGACATTGGAGTGACCCATTGATGATCTTATTGGCTAAGTGCCATGGGAAGAGATTGAGTGCCCGTTTGATAGAACCAGGAGATGAAAACAGGTGTCCAGGCTTTGATCTTTGTATTTGACAGCTGGATTCATATTCTATCACAAAATCTCTCTATTAAATTGGCATCTCCCAGGGAAGCAAAAACCCAGGAAGACAAGGGCAGAACGTCAAATTAAAGCAGAAAGCTGAAGCTAAGACAATAAAATATTTTTCCTGGCTAATATAGAAATTCAGAAAAATTGGATTTGAATTCAGAATGGACCCTAAACTCAGGTCTGAATAAACAGGTATTTTGGGGTTTTTCCATTCCAGCCTGCCAAAAGGGCTGAAGCAGAAAGGCAGGTGAATGCTCATCCCTACCATTGCAGCTATGAGGGAAAAAACTGAATTTGTGTTGCCTTATATTTAGAAACCCTCCCCTACCTGGCAAGGTTCCTCTGCTGACTCTAACAGGAATATTTTTATTTCCTCTGAGATACCATTTAAGGCTCCTGCAGTATTCAGAACAGCTGTGCAATGTAAAAAAGGGAAGGGACTATACAAAATACAAGGAAAAGGCAGAGTTAGTGAAAATAAAGCTGAATGGGACAATAGTGATTTATATATCAAGAAATGTAAGCATGACTCTTGCTAAGGCTGCAATCCAGAGCTTATTAATATGTACAGATGTTTTCCCTTTTATTTAGTGGTCTTTTAAAACCCCATATGGTGGGTTAGGATCAATAGAGGGTTTTTTTTACAAGTTTTCCAGTGTATAAATCCTGCTGGTACATAGACCCAGAAATGGAAGATGTAAGAGTGTTGATCCCCTCCTGGAGAAGAGGAATGATCAGCACCATTGTGGAGTGCCCATCAGTCTGCTCCAGGCAATTTGTAACAAGATTTTGTGTGGTGTCAGCAGAGCTGTGTATCAGGGTATGGAAGGACAGAGCAAATTATTGAGACAGACAGGCAAAATTTGCTTGAAGAAGTAACTATGCAGTTAGAAATTGCTATATGGCAGCTACACAGGACTGAAAAAAAATCTGGTACAATACTGATGAATGGCTAAAATAAGGATTTTTTTATGAGCACTATGGATCCCCATAACCTCTGCCTTATCCCACATACAGATCATTCTGTCTTCCTGTGAAAGATCCACAGGGAACAAATCCACAGATTCAGAAACTTTGCCGGGAAATGACTCATGAAATTGTGTGGAGAAGTTTTGTAATTGAAGATCTTCAGCAAAAACAGGACATGCTTTTCTACCCTTGCCCAAAACAGTTTCTGTAGAAGGAGCTGTTGAAGAAAAATGTGATGCTTGGAGAAATAGTTTTATTAAAGACCTACACAGTTCACAGGCAATGTTATTAGTCAATTTTTAGGTGTTTTGTGAAAGTAATAAATAGTTTTTAGCAGCACGTGTGCAAGTAGAAGACTGTACTGTGGCAGTCCTCTGCAAAACAAAGCAATAAATATAAAACAAAAAATACAAAACAAAATATTGCAATGTTGTATAGCAGCTCCTAAAGGGTCCTGTCACTGTGGTTATAGTCAGCCAGGGATTGCAAAACACCAGAGCTCCACTTGCACATTTAATGTTTCTCTGCTCTGGCACAGCAGCAGTCTTGGGGCAGAGCCATCTTGGGGCATCCGTGGCTCTGCCTATGAGAGGAGACATTGACTGACAGGGAGGCAGTTGCTGCAGAAATCCCCAGCGTGGTTTTCCTAGCCAGTCATCCCTTGGGAAAGATGCACTCTTACTGTAAGAGTGAACTTGTTGGATTGCAGTTCCTAGTACCAGCCTCTGCTCACCAGCTTTTCTTTAAAATAAAGTAAAAATGACAGGCAGTCAGCCTAGCTCTGTATTAGAAATTAGTATGGCTGAGGAAATCATGTTTTCTGTAAATAAAATGGAAGGATCTTGACAATGTTTTTTTGCCACCTAAACAGCTTGATGTCCTTTATTAAGTTCTTTGTGTAGAATATAGAGAAAGAGAGAGAATTAAAAAAGCGTTCCAGTTGTGACACAATGATAAGCTGATATATCAGTCCATGAGGAACAGAGCCACAGCCACAGAGTGCAAAGCTGTGTATGCTACAGTGCAGCTGAAATTACATTATTAGAGAGTAGATTTGGCTTTGTTCTGCACAGCAGAGCCTGAAACAGTGAAAAAGTGTATGCAATTATTCTCTATTTTAGGTAAGCATTAAACATGCTGATGTGAATTTTAACAAGCAGGATCCTGTGAAAGAGAGATCCTTCAGTAGTGTGGGGTCTGGGGAAGGGAGACTTTACAGGAGATCCTAAGTCATGGCACAGGCACAAGTGTCTTACAGTCCATCCAGCTTTTAATTTGGTGCCCCTCTCTGCTGATTTCTGGTGTGAGATTCAAAAAGCCATGACAGGTGACTCTGAGAAACCCTTCTCCAACTATCTATAGTAATTCCTTCTGGAGATGCTCACAGTTACTCCTCTCTGCCTCATCTGAGAAGGCTGAATTCTCGGAGGTGGGAGCCGTCACGGTGCCCTCACGCTTCACTTGCCATGGCAGGCCCTGATCTCAGCAGGAGCTTGATGTGTCCCTGACAGTGAAATCCAGAGCCACCAGCTAAGGTGGGTGGATGGGCGAATGGGCTGACCTTGTTTCATCCCAAGGCAGGAGTGATACTCAGTACTTTTCTTAAAGGTAGGTGATAAAGATCAGAGGCAAGGGGTAACATGAACTTACTTCCTTTTGGGGAGAAGAGTTGAATTTTTCCTTCTCAGGAGAAGCGTGTTTAACAAAATGCAAACTTCTCAATCATATTTGTAACAAGCTGCTGCGAAAACTGCCACGACTTCAGTTTCCAGCAAAAAGAGAGGAGGCTGCTTTTACTGATACAGGCTTGCAAGCACAGGCATTTCCAGGGACTCTGTGCCCCCTCCTGCATTTTGCATCCTCTTTTTCCTACTTTATCTTGGATTTGGACTGACAGTATTGCTGGTATGGTCTGAGGACTGTGTGCCTATGTGCAGTTTTTTACCTAAAAGACCACCATGTCAGCACAGCATTTGCAAGGTTAGTGCCACAGGAATGCCTTGGAAAGGGCTCATCAGTATGCATGCAGTAGCTGCTGAGCACAAATATGTATGAAATTCTGATCATTGGTATTGAAATGGTGATCCTGAATATAAATTAGGAGACTTCTAAATACATCAAATTTCAGTTAAATGAGAACTAAGTAAACACTGCATTTTTAAATTATAGTTGTCTTCCATTTTAAAAAAGAAAATCTGATGTTAGTTGGTTCTTCAGACTAGCTAAAGCCCTTTAGGAGTGTAAAAAACACATTATTAACAGAGACATTTAAATTTGAAAAATAATTGCCTCGGCATAAGCAAGACTTTTATCATGCATGTGAAGATTTTAAATCTTTAGATCTTGTTGAGATATGGCAGATAGGACATAAAAGTGCTTATCTGTGCAATACTTTTTTGCTCAGGGAATAAATTCTCAAGTAAATTGATTATCCTAAACAAATAAAAAACCCTAAACAGAGAGAGAATTAACTGTATCTTGTTCCAGCTACCACTTGTGAGGGCTTTGTCTTTATAACTTGCTATGGCGGCTCTCTGAAAACCATTAAACCATTGGACATTTTCATCTTCCCCCAATATTAAAGAAGAGAGAATTCCCATCATCAGGGATTTAGAAAAACCAACATCAATTTTTTCTCAATTCCCTTTGCAGAGGAGCTGAAATGCACTTTCCCTTAGCATTGTCAGCTGTAATGCTGCGAGCAGCTCTTCATCCAGTCAATACAGAGCCCCACAAAGGGAAGACACCAGTAACTTATGGTTACTTACAGACAAGTAACTTATTTTTTTTACTTTATCAATCCTCATCTAGCAAACCTCTTTAATTAACTACCTCTGTAACAGAAGCTTTTAATTCAACCAGTGTGAAACACACAGTACTGCATATGTTCAAATCACATGATGTAAATATTTGATTAGCTTTCTGTTCATCCTAAGACAGCCTATGCTTAACATATCAAATAACTCTTGTTTTAATTGTGGAAAAGGAGAATGCATTGAATAGTAAAAGAAATAATAGGAAAGAATGGCTAAAATTCAGAAGTGGCTGGGACTAGAAATTCAGAAGGCAGTTCTTTACTCCTAGAGCATTATCTCAGTCTCTGACAAAGGTACGAGATGCATCTGTGAAATTGAGCACCAGCTTTGTGTATGGACACAAGGGGACTTGGGAGGACAGTCAGAGATACATATGCAAGCACTAACTTCACTCTTCTCCACAGTTCAAAAATATTTGTTGTGTCTAAATTGTGGGTGGACCATTGCCAGGCATTGAATGGTTGTTTTCAATGATTATACCTAAACAACTAGATTTCTGAGCCAACCAAAATGAGAAGCTTTCTTTTGCTGTAATTTTACAGTTAAATGCTGAAACAGGGGCACTGCTGGAGGTATCAGAATACAAAATACACATGGCTTAGTGCAGTACAGGCATGTGGCAGCACATATGGCGTTACACGTGAACACCAAACAATTCACTCAGACCCCAAAGAGTTTGCAGGAAGTCAGAGGAAACACAAGTAGGTGACAACAATAACATGCAGTGTAAGAGGAGAGTGGAACCAGTGGAGCATGAAAATGCATTCAGTCCCCCTTCTCCCAGGATGGAATAGGCAATACAGTTAAAAGCAGAGGGAATTGTCTCCAGCAGATCCAGGGGCTGTATCTGAGACTGTCAGGATAACTACAGCTGCTGGTTTGTTCATGTTTGTGTTCCCATCCTGAACTTCTGTGGATGCTCACTCAACAATTTCTGTGATTCTGGAATGAGGAAACACGAGAAAGCAATGGTCCTTTTTTTGAGGATCTCAGCTTGTACACAGCCCATAATGTACAGCAGCAGGTCAGAGTGCTCATGCCTAATACACTTAAGCAACACTATGAAGATTTGTAGTACCTGCACTTAGAGTTCCACCACAAAGACAGTGGCTCTATTTCACAGATCATCTCATGCCAATGCCTTTTTGAAGACTGCTGCTTGTTAAATCCTCAGAGTCTCAGATAAAGTCTTATTTGAAGTCTGGTTCATGCCAGTAGCAAAAGTCTCTGTCATGCAACAAAATTACTACTTTAAAAGTTCATTTACACATAATTTAAAAAGAAAACCTTTTATTTGGAAATGGCACTATACATAACAATCTTGATTGAAAGGCAGAGCTACACATAAAAATACAGGAGAACACGAGGTTAGGCAGATGTATCAGCTTATGGAAAACTTGCTTTTTGTTTTTTGCAATGCTCTCAAACCACCTGTAATATTGCATAACTTTTGCAATCACATAATTTCATTCATTTCGGTGGAGTTCCTCCACCTACTCTGATGAAATAAGGAGGAGACTGCAGTGCCATAATTTCACTGGGAGTCAGGGCAGGATGTGAGGATCAGAGTCTGTCACTTTCTGCAGTGGGCATGAAATAAAGATTATGTCAGGTCAAAGGGACAGTCTCCAGTATCAGTCTTAAAACCAGGGATTTAACAAGCAGCAATTAAAAACCTTTCTTCAATATAAGAATTCCGTAAGTCAATGGCATTAAGCTCTGTTGCTGATTATCTGGTCTTTGTGATATTTAATTTCCCAATATTTCATGGCAATGTATTTCTTCTTTCTAGTTGGAGTATGTGGTTAGAAGTAAAATCAGGAGCCTTTCAAAAGGTGACTTATTTGGAGGGGCTGAAAATCATCCCTCTAAGAAACAAGTACTTACAACCACAAATCCTACTGAAAATTAGGAGACATTTCACACACTTTGTGCTAGCCCTAGGAGGGGACCCAATATGTATTTTTATGGGTTCTTTAATGATGATGGTATTTATACAATCAATAAGCATATTTAAGAAGAGAAGGCTTGGAAAAAACTAACAACACTTCCGTGGAATGGCATTTCCACCTGCAGCTGTCACAGTTAGTGTTTTATTGATAAGATGCAGGTCTTGCTGACTACCATACATATCCTTTACTTCATTTCCTTTGCAGGCAGAAAGAATCCATCATTCACATTTTTCTCTTGGCCTACATCTGTCTAAGGCAGTATTCTCAGTATATAGTGTTGTAACAATATCATCTCTCATATTATTGAGTTGATGGCCAAATGCCTGATCCCTCTGTTTCAGCCCTCTCAGTGGGCAGAGGGGCTCCACAAAATTTTGGAGATTTATGAACATCTGAGACTGCTGATCATCTGCAAAAGCAATTGATTATTTTGTACCTTTCTCTCTTCTCACCCACAGTGCAAAAGTGAAGGTGCAGACTTAATGAACGATATAGGTGACAGAAATGTTCGTATATAAAGCAAAGTCATGCTTCTTCCCAAAGTTGCTAGAATGGAAATCTAAAAACCAGTGAAAAAGTGGGTTCAGCATCTCCAGTGAGGCAATATCTGTTCACTGACAGCAAACTTCACTCTGTGCAAAGATCTGTGCACTATTTCCACATCCCTTGGGTGCAGTATCAGCCCTCTCAGTGGGAAAAAATGAGCTTCTTCAGTTCACTTACCTTCATTCTAATTTCTAATTCACTGACTCAACTTACGGGTCACAGTCATCTCTTGTCTCTGTCTGGGCATCAGAACTGCTCCTTACTGATATGACACTCCTCTTTCCTGAACCCTTTTTGCAATAATTATAGAAAATAGCTTGTATTTTTGATGAGGGCATAAAGAGAAGCTTGACTTCAGGTACAACATGGAAAATTGAAAATGGAGGCCTAGGCTTCTGCCACTGATGGATAACTTGATAAAACTGCACAGAGGATTTTTGTATGTGTATCCCTGTCACTCTAAAAGAAAACTGACAGTGGCAAATGTAAAGACTCATATTATTTTTTCTTTAATTCAAGTAAATCATAAACCTAATTACTAATGTTGTGTATATATCCTGTATCTCACACCTGTTTTTGAGATTGTTAAAACAAGAATGAACTTTGTGTTGCATAAAATCATAAGCTGAAACAGTTCAGTAGAACAAAGCAATGATTACTGCAATGTAGAAACATGAAAACTGCCCTGAGGACATCCCTTAAACCCAGCATTATAAGGAATGCTTACAAATTGAGTTTCCCATGTCACTGAAGTTTCCTGCTACAAAACTTCCATCACTCAAAGCAAAGCTGGGAAGATCCCTTCTGGCAGAGGGGCATCATGAGCATGGGAATAGATCACACCCAGCCAGTGGAGGAAAGCATAGAATCCTGTCTGTGCCCATTCTGGTTACAACTGTTTTCTTATTAGCCAGCAGCTCCAAAACTCTTGCATATTTTCATTAGATCTGCGTCCACTGTGATTCTGTCTTTAGCCACATGTGCCATTTCAATTCCATGTTTGAGAAGTCGATCTGATGTCTCTACTCATTGCTTTGAGAGTGCAGCTCCTGAGGTCTTGCCTGGTTACTCTGCTTTCTTCAGTGTTGTCTTCATACAAGGATATGTGAGCATGTATGTGCAGGAAATAAAAGAGCAGACAAGGAATAGGAAGAGAATGAACTAACAAGCATTAGCCCTTTCTTTAAATTATTTTCTCAAAAGTGCCTGGATATCTTCTTTTTTTTTTCATCTTTTATTTCTCCAGAGTTTTCACCCTGCTTTACAAATATGGGAATCTTATTTTCATCTTCAGAGAGAATGGAAAATTGACAAAAAAACAGTTAATTCCAAAAGTTATTATGTAATTTCTCTGTTTGTTTGGTTTTTTTTTTAATTCACCAAAGATACTCCCTCATCTAATTAATAATACTCAAATTTTCTACTTACAAAATACCTCTTTTTTGTATGGTTTGAGCTGTATATTGGCCTTAAGGTGTAACTCTTAAGAAGTGCAGGAATGGAATCATCAAAAAAAAAAAGGCATTTAGGTGAAATCCAAGTCAAGATTCAATACGTTAATGCCATTTGAGGAAGGCTTTGAAAAAGACAATTAACAGTCCTTGCTCCTAGATTTCTGTTTGAATCTGTATATTCTCATCCTTGAGAGTTCTAGGAAAGTTTAGTTACAAATGTTGTTTTTCTATTGCAGCAGGAACTCACCACAAAGTGATTTTTTAAAGCGGGTCAGTAAAACTTTGATCTCAAATTTTCAAATCTAGCCTGACATACAGCACCTTAAAGAGGATCTGATTTACAGACAGTGCATGCTCAGCACTTTCGAAGTTGAAGTCCCCCTCTTGTCTTTCAAGCTGAATGTTCAAAAACAGAAGCATTCCAAAACTTTAGACACATTTTGGAAGTCAAAGTGAATCTTTGCTGTGGCATATTTGGTGTCACTGTCTGATTTTCTTTTTTCTCTGCTTTTCCAGGGATTAAGATACAGAGATTACAAAGTCTTTCTTGTAGCCCCTGTATGAGGAATAGAATAGGGGGTCCTATAAAAAACCTCTCATGTTTATGTTCATTATTTTCAAGAGCTCCAGCTATTTATATGCCCATAAATAACCATTTAGCAGCATTAGAAGTTCTCCGTGATGCAAGTCTGTTCCATGACACTGAAACACCAGCCTGAAGGAGGATGCCTGATCAAACTGTCATCTGCATCTTTCAGACATCACACCTGCTTGGAGTCAAGACAGTTTTCCTTTCATAGGCTCTCTCCCTTCATCACGCTGGCCAAAGCTATTCTTAATAGTAGCACTGAGCTGCAACAGCAGGTAATTCAGACTTGTAAAGAAAGGAGCAGCTTCTACTGATGCAGATGCAGGCAAAACAACACAGTTCTTACACTGAAACCTTTTCACTGCTAATACAGGCCCAAAGGCAGAGTCTGACTTCCTGCCATAATATGCATTTATTCATCCCTTTATCACCACAGAGCAAAAGTGGTTTTCACCTGTCACAGAACTCCTGGAACTCATCCTCATGTGCCAGTAGCAGAAGGGTTTCTTTCAAAGTCTCATGGGAGAGCCATTTGCATGCAGCACGTCGTGGACATGCTCCAAATGCTGCTGCACCACAGGCATACCAATGCAGAGGGCTTATAAAACAGGGTTTGTCGTGGCTAGTCCTTGAGAGGTGGCATATTGGGAAGAGAAAAATAAAGGTATTAATTGAGACTGTAGCCATTCTCCCCTTAAGAGAAGCATGTCATCTGCCCGCCATTGGCAGTGCGAGTCAATGCCAGCTTACAGAGACCTTCACATGAGGAATATCTGAAGACACAAGTGGGAGTGTACAAGGACTAAAGGATTGATATGGAATGACTCCAGAATTTGCAAATATAATTTGTAAGACGCTTTATTCAGGGGGTGCAGATGCACTTTTTAGGGCATTTATAGCTTATTTTATGTCTAATAAGTAAAGAAGTGGCAACTGGGCAAAGAAGGAAAAAGGTATTTTGCGACACAGAAAGAACTTACACAACTGTGTTACAGGATCCATACAAATGCAGGGATTCATGGACAGAAAGGCACATATTTGAAGAGGGTACTGTACATTTTCAGCATCTTGCTTTTTGGCTGTCACAGATCCTGTAGCTGGCAGAAATAACCAGCAGTGCAATTCATCATTTTGCTGTATAGTAGGTCCTTTGCATTTTTCTTCTTTCACTGAGGTGACATATAAAACTTGGTGATTTCTGGGTATTTTATTTTTTATTCAATAAAATATGTTTACTGTAGTCTCAAGGTATGTGCAGCTTTCAAAAAATGATTAAAACACCAGGAACCGACATAGCAGTTCAACATAGAACTTCCCAGACAGGAAGGAGGAGAAATATTAGTGTTCTGACCACCTATCTAACTGGCATAAAAATATTTGGAATCTTTCAAAAATATTTTGAACATTTTGAATTTGAGCACTAATTCATGGAATTGCATTGGTGGTTCTGCTGTATGAACAAAGACTCTGAGACTGAAAACAAGACAGTATTACCTCTTCATCATTAGAGAAAGGACACAGACATGGATTGAGATTAGAGCTCTGAGTCAGGAATTGCCTGTAGAATGTGTTTTGACTTGGGAGACCAGAAAAGGTAGTTTAAAATGCTGTTAACAGGAAGCTTAAATTTACCATATATGGAGCCACATCTCTACGTCAAACAGGGCCACTCAGCCTGATAATGTTTAATAACTTCATTAGTGGTTCACTGAGGTATTAGAGAATAGGAGTGTTAAACTTGCAGATTTACACCCGGATTGAAGGGCTGCAAGCATTTTGGAGGATAGGATCAGTGTTCAAAGCAATGTTTATAAATTAGAGAAATCAACTGGAAAAATGTGAAGATACCTTGATAAGAACAAGGACAGCACAGGTAGGAATGAAGGCTGCAGCAGCAGAACTGAGTGAGACAGTTCTACAGGCAGGAGTCCAGAGAACTTCAGCACATCCTGAATTGCACTTCAGTCACCAGTGCTCTACTCCTGTGCAAATAACAAACACCACTTGAGCTGTCCAGTCTGAAGCCCCGCAGGTGAGGTGGATGAATGCCCCAGGTTGCCCTCCTCGGCTGGAATGGTCTGGCCCAGCTGGCACATTTCCCTAAAGGAACATTTGGATCAACTAGTCCTCAGTGATGGCAGCCAGAAGGATCACAGATCTAAAAAACCATGGCTTTGAGGAAAAATGGAATAAATTGAAATGGTCCAAGGATGTCAGGGCTGAGCGGGGTGGGGAAGAGAGAAACAAAATTGCCATGTAGTAATAAGAATCTTCTTTCTTATATCTGTATTCTGACAGTAGAATTCTGTTATCATTGGACTTCTAAGGAAATATCTCTAGACAGCAGCATTTAGCTTTTTTTGCTCATCTGCAGTATAAAAATATTTATATTAGTTTCCTTACTAAATAGGAGGATGTCAAATAAGTCCCATTTTTCTAGGCCAGTTTGAAAGAGAGAATTCAAATATTGCTGTTTATTGTTATGCAGTATGGCTTTAAAGTTGAAATTCAGTCAAAATGACTGACTTTGTGGTAGAAATATCAAAGTTGGAATTAGACTTTGTATTTAGCTGCCTCTAGTAAAAGAAGTTTCCTATACTTACTTTCAAGTATCTAACTCAGCAGAGACAGGAAAATCATAAATGTTATTAATATGTGGCCTGTTAGCATTTCACATTTATTTTAATAGTTTGTTTTATGGTATTCTTGAGATCATTCTGGGATCCACACCCACCAGACCATTAGTGATTTTCCTTTTCCTTGTCTTGTCTCTCACTTTCCAGCAATTAAGTTGCCCTCTTTTTATCTGATGAGCACTGGATTTATGCCCAGAGTATATAGAGTTGTCTACACAGAGATAGACAGTGACCTTCATTTATAAACCAGCTGTTTATTTTCAAGGTTATTTCTTAGGGGCCTAGCTAGCATTTCTAGTTAGGATATTTTATTAAAAGCTGAATCAAAGTTTTAAGATTCAGCCAGCAAGGAATGGATAATATTTTGCAGGGCACGTCCAGTAATTATAGCAATTTTTTTAGAATAACATGCTCTTCCATGAAGTGTATCTGTAATTATTTATCTCATTAATGGGATAATCTGCTTTTATCAGCATGACCATGTGAAAATGCACTTCAGCATACAGATACAATGCTAATGCCTTGTGTGTGTGTTTATGACTTTTTCAGCCTTTGAAGGATGAATGTGTTAAGAATGTATCTGTGCAGCAAAGATCTAAAAATAATTTCCTGTGTACTGTCCTAGGACTACTATGTGTATCATCATTGCAGGTGCATCCAGCTTCATCCTACTGTTCTGCTTTGGTATCTTTCATGCTGCATTTACACAATGATTCTTTTCTCCAATATTCTTTTTAGGAAAATTATTATTTTCAGGAAAATTATTCTTTTCTTGTACTGTTTTAGTCTGATATTTTCCTTTTGTTAGTCTTTAATTTGCTCACTAACTTAGTAATGTTCAAGGACAAAATTAATCTAGACCTTGACACTGGACTTGGCTTTCCTGTAGCTCAGTGAGGTTTGGAAATTTTACATGAGCAACTGGTAATTCTTCTATTCCTCTTTGAGAACATGCTCTGGTATTTTCAGGGACTTCAGTGCTGCATCAGTTCGCTACTTATTTAAAGAGAGGCTTATAGTGTTGTTGTTAATGCCTGGAAACATGCACAAAAAGCTGTTTTGAAGTACTCTACTCTTAAGTAAATTGCTACTTTCTACTATCAGTAAGTTTGAATGAGTAAAATGTCCTTCAGCTGGCTATTTAGCCAGCCAATGCCACAGGAATAATATTTGCAAAGAGCATTAAAGCTGTTGCTCATCTCTGATAGTTGCCCCTTAGGGAAGCTCTGAATTTGTATCCTGGTGCTTGTCCACTTTAACACCTTTTCATCTTTCCCTGTTTCCTCATATCTTGACCCCACAAAACTAATCCTACTACAGATCAGTTCCTGTGAGATGTATGCAAACCTGTCCTCAGAAACTCAGGAAGAGGAATTGAAACGATGTGACATCTCTATTCTCCATTTCTGCATTATGGCTCCTATTTTCCTTGAGGAAGGAGACAAATGGGGCTTGTTTCCAAGCTAGTGAATATAAAGTTGAAGTAATTGCATCCGCAAATATGTGGTCATGGTTTATATGGTTGAAATAAATGACATTGTGTCTCAGTGCTCAGTGATGCAGAAAACAGAGTTAGAGACAGAAGCGTAATTTTTTTTTGTCTTCTCCCTGATTAACCAACATGTCACATCTTCCTTTTATCTGAACTCTACCTTATATGATGATAACCACCTGTGTGTTCATCGGGGTAGAATCTGTGGCAAAACACCTGTGACACAGACATTTGCAAGGTATTTAGTGGTGCTTCTCCAACATTAAATGTGGTCTGATTTGTTATTCATTTTGTGAAATCCTGAGTATACAGCACATAGAGCAACATATCAATTTGTTGGGCTTTAGCAAACAAACAATGTTTGTAAAAGAGCCAGAACAAATCTGCTGCTTGCCACGTCTTATGGATAGGTTGCTGTCCTAAAAAGTATGGAGCTTTCCATCAGTGGGCTATGTAGAGTTCAAGTTAATACTTTAGTACTAAATTTTATTACCTTTATATCCAATAAATATTTTGGCATGGTACAATTAAGTTACATTTCAAAGAAAATTTATAATTATAGAATGATAAAATTGCACTTCTGTTCAGTTTGTTACTTCACTCGAAAATCATCTTCATTTTCAGGAGTTGTGTTACTATACTTACTATTGATTCATGGCTGGTTTTTGTGAATAAAAGCAACATTCCTAGGACTACATATTTGGGATGATCATGAAATATAATCCCAATAATTGTTTTATTTATGAGAAGGAGCTCTTAGATGCTTGTGTAGTAAGAGCAACTTGCCACAGGGCAAGAGCTGACTGCTATAATGACAGGCTGGATTGAGCACATCTCTCCTCTGGAATGGGGACAGAGTACCCCTGGTGCAGCTTTGTCAGATCTGTGAGCTTGTTTGAGCTGGTGCCTAGGATCTCCACTGGACAAGCTAAGTTTGCTGGCTGCTTTCAAACAGAAGTGTTAGAAGGGTTTTACGAGAATAATAGGTGAGGTGGGCTGACCCTGGCTGATGCCAGGTGCTCCCAAAGGCAGCCTTGCTGCTCCCCTCCTCAGCTGGACAGGGGAGAGGAATTATATCAAAAGGTCTTTGGATTGGGATAAGGACAGGGAGAGATCACTCACCAGTTACTGTCACAGGCAAAACACACTCAATTTGGAAAAATTAAATTAATTTACTACCAATCAAAATCAGAAATAAAATCAATTCTTAAAACACCTTCTCCCCACCCCTCTCTTCTTCCCAGACCCAACTTCACTCCCCATTTTCTCTCTCTCTTTTCCACCAGCAGCTCCAGAAGACAGGGAATGGGGGCTATGGTCAGTTTATCACAGTTGTCTCTGCTGTTCCTTTCTCCGCAGGGGAAGAACTTCTCACACCCTTCCCCTGCTCCAGCATGGGGTTCTTCCCATGGGAGACAGTCCTCCACAAGATTCTCCAACATGGGTGCTTCCTCTGGGCTGCAGTTCTTCCCAAACTGCTCCAGCATGGGTCCCTTCCATGGGGTCACAGCCTCCTTTGGGCATCCCCCTGCTCCAGCATGGGGTTCCCCATGGGGTGCAGGTGGATCTCAGCTCCACCATGACCTCCATGGGCTGCAGGGGCAGAGCTGCCTCACCATGGTCTGCACCACAGGCTGCAGGGGAATCTCTGCCCCAGTGCATGGAGGACCTCCTCCCCCTTCTTCCCCATGGACCAGTGGGTCTGCAGGGCTTTTTCTCTCACATGTTCTCACTCCTCTCTCTCCTGCTGTTCTGCTGCAGTTTTTTACCCCCATCTTTTTGAAAGATTATCCATTATCCCATTATCCATTATCTACCTTTCTTACTGATAGGCTCAGCCTTGACCGATGCTGTNCCACCATGACCTCCATGGGCGGCAGGGGCAGAGCTGCCTCACCATGGTCTGCACCACAGGCTGCAGGGGAATCTCTGCCCCAGTGCATGGAGGACCTCCTCCCCCTTCTTCCCCATGGACCAGTGGGTCTGCAGGGCTTTTTCTCTCACATGTTCTCACTCCTCTCTCTCCTGCTGTTCTGCTGCAGTTTTTTACCCCCATCTTTTTGAAAGATTATCCATTATCCCATTATCCATTATCTACCTTTCTTACTGATAGGCTCAGCCTTGACCGATGCTGTGTCTGTCTTGGAGCCAGCTGGCATTGGCTCTGTTGGACATAGAGGACACTTTTCACAGAGGCCACCCCTGGACCCCATGCTCCCAAAAACCTTGCCAGCCAACCCATCACAGCAGGGAAGAAAATCTCATGGGCACACAATCTATTTCTGCAGGTTTATTGTTGAAAAGAATGCTCTGGAGTATCCTTCCATATTCTGTACAAAGTAAAGAGCCATGGTGTACTGGGTAAGACAGAAACATACAGACAGCCATAGCTGCAGTGGAAATCAATTCCTTCTTTTCCCTACCCGTTTGCTCCAGACAGCTGCAGAGAGTGCAGCCTGGGAACCCTCAGCACTTCTGCATAATTTTGCACTTAGCAATGATTTAAAATTTACTCATTTACTGATTTCTAAGGAGTTGGTTCCAGTTCAGCTGTGGATAAGTTATTTTTCCAGCTGCATCTAAATGATAGTTTTGATATTCAGCACCATGATTAATGATTTCAGAAACAATAAAAAAAAATATAGTTTTCATTGGCATATTTCTAATCCTTGTGAATCTGGAAAGTTTTTGTAAATAACCTAATCTTATCTTTGTTTGTGCTGGTTATTTGTGTAGGTTTCTTTTTTCTTGTTGATGCCTCACCTGAACACTGTAAAAAGGCTTCTAGCTGAGTGCCCTGTGTGTAAGTAGCCAGTGTCCTATTAATAATGTTCATATGATAGTGTTCGAAGGCAACCTGCCTTCAATGCAAATCTGGAGTAATTCCACTATTGTTAATCAAAGTACTCCAGAATTATACCAGTTCAAGTGAGAATAGAATATAGTGTTGTTATATAAATCCAAAGCAATCCAATTGAACTTAGGCCTCAGAGTAGTCACCATAAATGTATTATAGAGCTATGGCCACACAAAATCACTTCTCAGTTGTTCATTTCATATGTGTTTGTTTTTATTCCCAGCAAACCTGAAGTGCCATCAAACTGTAAATAAAATTCTTTCCATCAGAATGTGAAATCTTTAAATATTCAGCTGCAGGCTGTCTCCTTCTTAAGCATCATTCCTTTATTTGAAAGCTTTTCTCTGCTGCAGACTGAGTTACTCTGTTGGCAGAACCACTTCCTGGGGCACTCTAGATAAAGGACATGGGGCTGACAATTTGTCTTCAAAACCCTCTGTTTTCTTTAGGAAGGCTTATCATTAATAGATATCTTTAGCAGACAGTGAATCTTTTAATTGCCAATTTCCAGTCTGTAGAAATTGCTCATAGTTCACCAGAGCAATACTCATCACTACCTTGTAAAGGCCTTTTGTTTGCTCCTGCCATGAGCTCAATGTCATCACACCCATTAATATGAATAAACTGCATGTTGTTTATCTCCATTGTTTCTGTGAGCTGGTGATGAGCCCTGTCAGTCTCACAAACATTGAGATGAATGGTTTTCCTTGGAACACCATTGCTGGGACAGGAAAGAACAATGATAAAAGAACAAAGTGCTGAGGAAAATAAAGGTAAAAGTTAAAAACTGGGTGTAATATTGAATTGCCTGGATTTTAAAAAAAGATTAAATTCTTTTTGGCCAAACAGCTGGTAGATTGACTTTGAAGTGTCTGAATTCAGTGGGAATGTTGCCTATCTTCCATGGGAGCAGGATCTCATGTGGAAATGGGTGTGCATTTTTTACCAGGTAACTTCTCAGTCAATAGAGGCAGAGCCCTTTCTGTTGGCTGAGTCAATTGATTAAGCTAAATACAATATGACCCTGCAGACCACTCAGCTGATCAGACACACACGTGACAGGCAGTGCAGTGGATAGAGCCCAAGGCTCTAACCCACATCTGTGTTCATCCTGTGAGCAAACCCAGTGTGAACAATCTTCTGGTGAGCCTTCTCCATTTCCACAGAGCAGTAACAAGGCTGATCCTGGGACACCTGCAGCTACCACAGGAGATACAGTTCAGCCAGGAAGGAATTATGCTTTTAAACTTTTGTAGCTATGTTCAGTGTGCATTTGGAGAGAAATTACAAATTAATACATTATTATGTTAGACCGCACAAATAATTTCAGTGGGTCACTTAATTGGCTTTATTTTTATTGTTACACTGAGGTTTGGAGTGTTTAATGCTGTTATGGAGCAGCTGTGAAGAGACACTGGTACCTACATGCTCACTAAGCCTCGTTGCACCGAAGCACCTTTAATGGGTTGGAGCATTTGTAGTTGCTGTGGGACAGTCACCCTGTGTCACTTCTTACCCTGCACAGTGCAGTGCAGGGAACAGTGGCTGTGCAGCACAGAAATCCTTGTGCAGGTTGCTGTGAATATGCAGAGAGCCATCTCTAGAAACAGAGAGGGAGAAAAGCTTCTTTCACGTTTATTTTTAAGGACCGAATAGTGTGAAAAACTTGCTAAAGCTGAAATTCTTCAGATTCAGACACGCTTTCCCCATATTTTTCTTATCTCCTGTGGCTGCTGATAATGACTGGCCTTTCCACCTGCAGAACTGCTCAAGAGTACATTACAATGTCAAGTGCTAAAGGAAAGTGGGCACGTCTTCATGAATGCAAGTGGCAGCTTACGTCCCAATTTCCAGTGAGCAGTTTCATTTGATGTGACAGGATGCATGCAAATTGGGATATTGGCAGGAGCAGAAAAAGTTTTTTTGTGCATACGGTGTTACAAAAGAAAGCATCAGTGTCTACATATATTAAAATTAATCTGTTTTTAAGGTAGCAATGCTGTAAGGAATAGCACTTCTTGCATTCAGTGTTTGAAAAGCAGAATTACGATTACACAACAATTTACAGAGAGGGTTTTTTTACTAATGAAGATGTAATTCCTGAGGGTGACTGTCGCCAAGTGCTATCAGTGGAAAGCCTACAACTCCAAGTCCCAAACCACAGGTTAGATACAATAGTGTCTGGTCATGTGCCTAATGCTAATTAAATACTGAGCATTCAGAGACTGCTGACCTCAAACTTTAATTGGTGCTTGTTAAAAAAAAGAACCCAAAAACTGGAGATCAGGCAAATTCAAAAGTTTGCTTTTGGGTTTTTTTCCCACTTTCTAAAAGTTTGTCTAGATCTAAGAGGAAAATGCCACTGTTGACATATTTATAGTTTTGTCTCTGGGTTATGAGGTCTCTGACTCTGTATTGTAACTGCAGAACATTTGTGCAATAAGGAAATAAGAAGGAGCAGAAATACAGGCAGATTTGGTAATCCCCCTTTTTTATTTTCTCCTTTCCTGCTCTATTTGCTTGGCCTCTTCCCTTCTTCCTTGAGGCATATTTTCATCTCGTGTTGCAGCTTGTGCACATCAGTTACACAGGTAGCTCTTAGACTAAACCCAGTAACCTGGAGAGTTACCAGTTCAGTAGAAGCTTTTATTTCCTTTGGCATTGATCAGAACACATGATGGATCATGTAGTATGCCTGATCTCTTGTGTTTAGGTCAGTGCTGCTGCATGTGTGGTCTGTGTTTCTGTGGTGGTTCTCCTCCTCAGTGCTCACACTGTTACCAGTGCTTTGCTGAGAGTTCATCTCTTTGTCCCATTGTTTGACTGCTTTTTAAATGTCCTACTCAATGGCCACTTCAAGCAAATTCCATTTACGGGTAGAATATCACTATGATTTCAGATGTGGCTTCTGGAGTAGGACATGTGATGACAATTTTTCCCTTGTCTTGGACTGTTTATTCAGTGATTCTCTCCCTCAAAGAAAAGTTGCCAATTCCACATTCACTCCATTATATATATATGTTGCTCTATCTAATTCCAGGCATCTGATATCTGCTTATATCCCAGAGGGACTCTCTGAGACTGGAACTAAGCCGTGGTCTTATTGGGGAGGAAGAAGAATAAAAAGCTGTTGTTCTTCTGGCTAGTTTCAAGGTGATACAGTGGAAAAATTGAGAGTTTGTCAGTGTTTAAAAGTGGCAGGAGCTGGAGACAGAATGGAACTTTACCTTTTGATAGCTTATGTTCTGCAGATGGGTATCTTGGAAAAGACTAATCTTGTATTGTAATGCTGGACTATGTTCCAGATGGAGAGAATAAATTGAGTTGGCAGAAAATATGAGCTGTACTTTGTTTCCATAACTGAATTACTGGCCTGAAATGAAAGGTGGAAGGGCTGGCACGTGGACACCCGAGCCTCCAGCAATTTGGGGATACCCATGTCCCTGCAGTGACTGTTAAAGTCATATGTGCCATGCAGGCAAGTCATGCTGAACTGCAGAGGGAGAGGTTTCCACCTCAGAAAGACAGGCTGCAGTCACGGCCCCTGGAACACTTCAGAAAGAAAAAAATTTGGAAATATTTTTTTTTCCCATTGCTTTTTCACTTAGTCTGCTGTTCATGAGGGCTTGATCCATGCCCAATGTCTTCCTTTCATTCCTGGCAGCTTGAAGCTCCTCATGTACCTGAAATATTTGACCACCTTGTTGCATCTCAGCTTTCCCACACCCCCTATTTCTTAAATAGTTTGTTCAAAATTTTGAGAACCAAACTATTTTTTAGCAGTTGTCTTTTCTTCACTCAGATTCTTACAATATCCCAAGGTAAAAATTTTGCAAGAAGTTTGGTACAGCCTGGCAACATATAGCCCAACCTGGCCTGCAAGAGTTGCATTCTCTTTGTGTTTTTTCTCTCCTGAGCTCATTTGCACCTTCAAATGGTTTCTTGCTGTCAGCTTCCCTATTTTTCTCCTGCATCTCTCCTGCTTGCTCTGCCAACATTCCTGCTGCCACCTATTGTAAGTCTGGAGATGTCATCGCTGTTCCCTCAGCCATGTTTGCACTGAGCACACACATTTAAATATGGATGAGCCTGGATAGATTCCACTTTGTCTTTTGCCTGGCACTGTTATAAGCTTGTCATAAACACTTCCTAAAGGATTGCCACATTGAAATATTTAAGAAGCTGTTTAATCTAGTCACACTGATTAAAAATATTTGGTTCTTTAATGCACCTTGCTTGCTTGCTTGTATTTGTTATATTTACTGTACAGCTCTCAAATTTGTTGAGAAAAAAGATCAACAAATAATGATACTAATCTTCATAACTTGCATACTTTTGTTATGAAAAGCTCATCTTTTGCCACTTTCTGCAAAGGAGGAGTTGGCAGGGAAGAAATACACAAAAGAAATATAAATATGAAATATTTATAAAATATAAAAGAAATATAGTTAAATAATTGCTTAGGCAGGGAAAAAGCTATAACTGAAAAGACTTTCAAATAATTTGATTCCAGGACTTCAAACCTGAATCATAGTATCGGTGGCAGTTTTGCTACTTCTGTCATTAGGAAAAACTTTTTCCTGCCCTTCAATGTCTGGTAAAATCAACAGTCCTCTGAGAAGTGTCAAATTATTCGTGACTTTGGCTCTGAAGGCAGTAAGCTCCTGCTTGATGTGTCATTAGTTCAAAGCCAGTAAGGACAAGCAGGTTTTGCCTGTTCTTTGTCTTTCATTCCCCTGGATAGCTTGCCATATCTAATTAATATTTTGTCACCCATCACTATCTAAGTCCTCAATCCTGTCTTCCATATGAAATGTTTTAATCTATTTTGCTCTTTGTACCATGTGTTGTATAACAGGCTCTAGCCAGTAGACAATAGAAGCAGCTGCCTCTGGTGTTAAAATGTGTGGCAAACATGTCCTGTTCTGTGCTGTGCTGCTTTGATGCTCAAACCTCATGGTAAGGCCCAAAACTCAGAAGCATGAAATAAAAATTAGTCTAGAGAGACAAAAAATCTCTTATTACCACCAGCAAGTACCAAGAGTCTGTGTTACCTTGCTCATCATTCTGTGCATCAGATGAATTTTGTATGTGTTGGTGGTGGTGAAGAAATAAATAATAGAAAATAATAATCAGTTCAAAGTATTTTCATGATACATATTTGTAAAAAGACATAGCTGCAGGTTTGTGGAAGTCTTTAGGAAGTTGGAGATGACCATTCTGTTAGTCATGGTTTAACCCCAGCCCCACACAGCTGCTCACTCACTGCCCACCAGTGGGATGGGGGAGAGAACCCAAGAGTAAAGTGAGAACACTCCTGGGTTGAGAT
The DNA here is from genome assembly GCA_013396875.1 of Vireo altiloquus. Taxonomy (NCBI): domain Eukaryota; kingdom Metazoa; phylum Chordata; class Aves; order Passeriformes; family Vireonidae; genus Vireo; species Vireo altiloquus. Next base: position 977,651 of record VZRF01013261.1, on the reverse strand, counting down.
AGAGAGAGTTTAACAGGTAAAGCAAAAGCACAAAGACAAAGCGAAGCAAGGAATTCATTCCCCACTTCCCATGGGCAGGCAGGGTTCAGCAGGGCTCCACCATGTGTAATGGTGACTTGGGAACACAAACACCACCACTGTGAATGTCCCCTCTTCCTTCTTCCCCAGCTTGATATGCTGAGCATGACACCACAGGGTCCAGAATATCACTTGGTCACTTGGGGTCAGTTCTCCCAGCTCTGTCCTCTCCCAACTCATTTTGCACATCCAGTCCCTGGGTGGGGTGGGGTGAGGAGCAGAAAAGGCCTTTGCTCTGTGCAAGATCTGCACAGCAATAACTAAAACATCCCTGGGTTATCAACTCTGTTTTCAGCACAAATCCAAACCATCCATATAGTCCCATACCAGCTACCAGGAAGAAAATTAACTCTGTCCCAGCCAAAATTAGCACACCACTGGGGCCTTAAAGAATTTGTCCAGGAGTGTCTCAAGAAGCTGCTTGGGAAAATTTTTGTGGTTTTTCCTATTTTTTTTTCAAGGTTTATCTACTTGCTGCATTTGGCCCTTCTCTTTCTGATAGGAGAAAAGAAATGCAATGACACGAAACATTACTGGGAAGAAGAAAGGAGTTAACCTTGATCAAAGTTATTGAAATGTGCCTGGACTAATTTTCTTCCATTTTGGTTAAATTCATCAGCTTCCTGCTCATTCAGAATGGGTCCAAAAATCCCTCCAAAAGTCTTCCAAATCCCTTATGAGATTAATTTGGATGCATGAAATGCAAGTCTGCAAAGTCATATGGTTTAGCAAAGCACTGAGTGACCACCCTTTACAAATTTTTTAAGGTGTCATAAATTAGTCTTCTATTTTTATTTTTTTATGTTTATTCTAACATGATGACTATAGCTATTCTAAAAGTTAATGCTATTTTCTGCAAAATCTTGACTGACATTACTTTGACCGAATTAATTTCTAATTCTTTAAATCTGTTACAGTATTTACATGAATATTCTTCATCTATTTCACAGGTTTAAAAAAACCTGAGATTTTTACCCCAGTATTTATCTCAGCCGTTTCATGTAAGTGACATTTTTGTAGCCAAATCCTCTATTTCAGTTGAGAATGGGAAGGCAGAATGATTGAAAACAATTTACAGAGTATTTTTGCATTGTTGGGAAGCCTCAATATGCTGTGAAGTGTCTCAGAAGTGCCTGTGCCAGCACATGCTCTCAGCCTGCCATGGCCCAGGGGCAGTGCACACAGAGCTGTACTGACCTCTTGGAATAAGATCATTTCTCTTGTTGTTTAGGTTGCTGCTTTCTGCCTTCTCTCGTGGCACTGTTCTGTGGAGATACAGAAACTTAACTGACAGTGAATTGTCCTTTCCCTGTCATTTATGTGCATTTCCAGAAGACGTTTGTGATTTAGCAGGAACCAGATATTCCTGGATCCAGATATTCCACAGAAAGCTCAGTGCTTTTTTCTTTCTCCTGTCTAGTGAGTCCAAGAGCAGAAGATAATCCAGACTGGCATTTAGGCTGACGTTGCCTGCAGGCAGCTCTTTGCTTAGGAGGGCACAGCACAGATGAGTGCCAGTGCACCTGGAGCTGCTTTTCCTGAGACTTCCCTCCGTGCCTCCAACTCCCTGACCCAAGTCCCACGAAGATGCCAGCGTGCACAGGCCCCTGAGCTGCTCAGCTGCAGCCTCCCCTGTCTGGTTCTTGCCTGCCAGGCCTTGGTGCAGCTGCAGGAGTGCTCTGGCCCCGCTGCAGCAGCCCTTGGTGCTGGGCTGCAATGCTGCCTGTGGTGTGGGCATGACCGAACCAACCCTGGGTGCAATTCAGCTGTCATTAACAGCTCCCTCCTCCCTCATTTGGATGGAAAGAATTTCATGTATTTTCATTTTCCTTGGAATAAAACTCCTTCAGAATTGAAATCTTGGAATATACTGGTATGCAATCAATACAAATGTGCTTTTCTCTAGCCTTGTGCTTGAGAGGCACTCAGCTTGCAGCAGTACCTATCTGTATGTATTTGCTGACTCTAGTACTTTCCAAGAAAACAGCAATAGCAGTTTGACCTCTAAGTAATGCTGTGCTTCCATGTGTCCTGTGAATGGGCATCTTCACTCCTGTTGCTCAGAGATGTGGATTCTGGAGCATGCAAAAGCAGGGAGATAAGAATGTCACCCTGCTGGTTTGGCCATAGACATTTTTCCTTGTCTTTTCAGCCCCATCTCACCCTGATTTACATCTTCCGTGTAAGTGATAAACAGAATTGGACATTGGTGAAAGTAACTGGGTTGTAATAATAGGAAAGCCTTTCTCTTCCTACTGGAGGTTCAAGAACTGCACCCCTTGCTTGCCTGAAGAGCTTTATTTGGGCAAAGCCACAGTAGAAATAACTTCCAGTCTGAGCTTTGGTCTAAAGGGGATCGAAGTGCCAAATCTCTGCTGAAAGGTGGCCGTGGGGCCAGCTGCTCTCATCATCCCAGGCTGCTTTTAGTAGAGGAACAGAAGCCAAAAAACATCAGGGATACATTTTGTTTGTTATTTGAGGTTTCCTGTGGTTCTTTGGGCTGGATTCTATTTGAAGATATGTATTTTTTAGGAATCCGTGTAGCAAAGAGTAACCTGTATTATTGAATCAGAAAAGCTATCTACTGACAGTAGAACTATAATGTGAGTCCTACCACATTTCCTGATAGTTTGAGGGTAAGATAAGCATCAACGACAATTTAAAGCACTCTTTTGTTTTTAAAAGGCTTGGATGTCCACAGGATTTAAGAGGGATTTAAACCTTTAATGAAAATAGAAGGGAGTGGCAAAACCACACCATTTAAGCAAACTGGATCATATCATAAAGGGGAATTGAGTCAAGTGAGGATGTCAGGCCACTGAACGAGATGAAATACTGGCAATAAATCCTTCTATACTGAAAATAGAACTGACCTCTTGGTTCTGTATGTCAGAAGCTGTGGTCCTGCTAGAGCTGCTGTATTAATTTTCTGGAATTAATAAGGGTCTTTTTCTGAGCATAGAGAATCTTTCTTTTGAAGCCCTTCCTTGCTTGGGGGAGAAGGGCATTTATTTATGCTTATGAAGCCAGATTTTACCATGCACACTACATGAGAAATCCCACTGAAATCAATTAAAGAATGTATGTCATAAGTGACCATTCAGTATGAGGAAGGGTGACAAAATCTGGTCTTTAGATAAGACACAGGAGGAGAAAAGTCTGTCTTCATACTTTATTTTTATAAATCCATAAGAAAACACAAGACAGATTGGTACAAACATGTTGCAGAAATGGAGGTGAGCAGAATTTCTTCCAAATAGCCTGATAGCTGGGTTGTACCCTACAAGATTAAGCTGGTGATGATTACATAAATAAACTAATTAGCAGCATTTTCTGTGGGAGACTAATATCCTGCTGTATTAGCCCAAAGTACAGGGAACCAAAGAAAAAAGAGACAGATGAAAAGATGGCAAATAAAGGCCTTTAAAGGAGAAAAGACAAAAGGAAAAAGAAAATGAAAAATTCTGCCTCTGAACAGATTCCAAATGAAAGATTGACACAGAGGATGCTGGTATTGTCTCCTACCTTCTGTTAGGGCTGTCTAATGGCTTGAACTGAGGAAATCTAAACTTTCTAGACTGGTGTAAAAGGAAAAGCATCTTGAATTCCTTGGCCTGATGCCCTATTAAAGCATCGATTCATATGCCATTTCAGAGTGGGCCTGGCTAACAAGTGCTTCTGATGGAATCCTGAAAAGCTTCCAAGGATATCCAGGCACGGACACGTGGCAAACAGGAGCTGTCCGTTGAAAACCCACAGCCAGTGTCCATCCAGCAAGCTGGAGAGACTGAAAATCCTACCTGCTCTACCTCTAGCTATGAGGAGATCAGCAGGGTGCTGTGGGAGGATGCAGTACTGAGACAGAATTCGTGTACTGTACTTAATTATGGTTACAGCAAAAGACTGAGGAGACGATGTGTCACTTCTCAGTGAATAGCTAAAGATAGAAAATTATAACTGATTTGTTTCTGATTAAAATTTCTTAAAAATTACTGCTGTGACTATTGTACTTCTGGATGACTTTTAAACAAAAGCACATAGTCATAATTAAAATTATTATATTTAAGAGAATGGTTGTGCTTTTAAGGATATTTGACTAAAACTACAGAATGTACTTGCCATACTAAGAGAAAAAAGGAGAAAAAAGGAAGAAGAAGAAAAGGAGAATAAAAAAATAAAGAAGAAGAAGGAGAAGAAAAGAGAAGTTTAGTCAGGGTTCTGAAGACAAATATGAAGGAAATAGTGTGACCTTCAGGATATATGCAATCCTCATCCAACCTCTGCTGGTGATGAGCAATTGCAGCTGTGGCAGGTGATGGTGGGCACTGACCAGCCGTGGGACAAACACCCAAAACCCCAAGAAATCCCAGGCAGCCTCAGCATTTGTGTTTTCTAAAGTGAGACAACAGAGAGGGGGAGTGACATCCCATTGTGAGGTTGCCTGTTACAGCTGTGTGAGGAACAGGCTGTGGAAATGTTGATGAATTGCTTTGCTGTGCTGGGTTTCTGCCCCCTGGCAGGGATTCCCATGCTTGGACCATGGTTTATACACATGGATTATACAGAAGAGCACTGAGAGGTGAAGACACCCTTTTGTTCAAACTACAGGCAGCTAAATGTAATGAACTCCTAGCAGTGCTCAGTTCTAATGACAATGCCTCTCATGTTCAAAGGATTTTTCTTCCATGAGTTTTGGACTTTTTCAAATTATCAAGGGCAACATTAAATCTATGCAGCTTTCTATGGTGCTACTTATGCAGCCTTCTGTGCCTCCTATGCTGAAGCCACCCCTTGTTGCTCACTGATGATTCCCTCAGGTTTTACTGGTCAGGCCATGGCAGAAAACAATTGTCTGGCTACTTTCCTGTTTGTGCCACTTGCAAACTTCAGGCTGCTCATGGCCCCCGTAACCACACTGACAGATGACCTGCACAAGGAAGGTGGTTCTGAATGGAAAAGTGAGTTCTCCCCTTTGCTTGGGAAGTGATGGGGAGGAGAGGCATAAATTTCCAATTTACTGGATTGACAGATGTAGTCATTTGTAGTATGTCAGCTTTTCTGAGATGTCTTTCTATAAATTCGTAAAAAATAGACTGCAGCATTTTTGTGCATGATTGATGATTATGCATACTTCATCCAGTTTTAAACTCTACAACCTCATGTGCTGACCAGTTTTTCCATATCACTTTTTTCAGGACAGATAAACATTATCTTGAAGTCTGTTTTGTATGTTTTACTGGCATTATTAATATGTTTTTTGTTCAGTTCAGTCCCATTAAAGTCATATCTTTAAGCACATTCACTGCTGAACCTCTCATCAGGGAGAGATGTGTATTTATAATTCCAGTTAAGAGCTTGCCAGTCATATAGTCTCATGCTTTTCCTCCTTCAGAATGACTTAATTTTTCAGTTTATCAGTAGCTGTCACAGTAGAAACTGTGGGTGCTCTATTCTGAACTGTTTACCTCTACATTATTTCACCTTAATATGTTATATGGTAGTTCCATCTTTCTATCTCCTTTCCTTTGCTTATAGCATCACTGTAAATTTATGTTCTACAACCTCTTGTATAACCTCTATTACCTTTTGTACAAGTCTGGGAAAAACATGAGCAATATTTTTTGAAGCCCCATTCTGTCCTCTTCAGGAGGATATGCAGGTAAACTCGTTATTCATACAGACTAAAAGAGATTTTAAAACTAAGTAGCTGAGTGAAAATAATGGATACTTTATTATTTCATTAGGTATTTGTGAGATAGTCACACTGCTTTATCATCCTACTCCTTTATCACTTCTATTAATAATCATGTTTATTTTCTCTCAAATTGTTGCTGGAACTTACATCCCCGGATTGTGCTGAAATATGTTGAGATTGTGTACTTGTTTATGCAATTTCACTAAAGCCAAATTGGATAACAATGGCTGAAAGTGATGCTCAGGCTTTAATTCCATTGAATACTTTATCAAAACCATAAATTAATAGATAGTAATTAAATGGTGCGAGCAACTGATTAATGCCTTGTGAAGCAGCACACATAGTCTGCTCTCTTGCTGCTGCTTTCAAACAAAGGGCTGTGACAGTCTCTCTATGCTTCATTGACTTGTGTGAAAAAAACAAAACTTGTACAGCCAGGCCACTTGCATGGTCATTTCACTGCTGACATCTCGACACGAACCCCTTCGGGGTCTAACAGAGCAGCACAGTAACGACCTCATTTCATGCCAGGGAAATCATAAAGCATTAATGCTATAAAGCATCAGATTTTTCTCATTATTATGTTAAAAAAACCCCATCATTAATAACATTTTATGCCTGTTTATGAGAATTCTTAAGAGCAAGCTGAGATACTAAATGGTGGGTGGGTCAGCCATGCTCTTTTTAGTCTTTTTGGATGCAAAGACAGGGACTTCCAAATTCCACTCTCCTGTTACTGTCATGTGCACATGGGACCAGTGAGGCAGTGCACTCGGCCTCCCCTCAACAGCCTGTTCATACACAGCTCAAGCATTCCTGTCTGCCCAAGTCACTCTTAACAACTTCAGCCTTACATCATTTCACAGAACTGGTAAAGACACCTAGAGCTAAACACTATTGTCTTGTATCCATGCACAACTCAACAGTGCCGCAGGAAAGGTGACTCATCCATGCTTCTGGAGGTGAAGTTCTCCTCCAGTTCCATAATTGCTTTAATACCCTCTAAAGCACTACGACAGGTGAGAGGAGTCTAATGCCAGGGATCTTAGCTGCAAGTGTGAGGGGTGGCTGTGGACTTGCATCCCCTCAGGAGATATTAGAGCTGCTATTGCTGCCTATGGCTGTAGTTAACATCTGATGCTGGCTGGTACCAGGGAAATGGTGATCAGGATCAGGCTCTTCAGGAAAACACCATATTATTTTATTCAAAGTGGCTCTTCTCTCAGTGTTTCTGGGTTGATTCCCTCTTAAAAGGTACTAGAATATGTTGCTACTTCTGTGGAAGATACTTCCAGAAATTAACGGTTTCATGTCATTTTACTAATGAAACAAAGGCATTTCCAGCTCTCCTCTGTAGTATAACACTAGGAAATGTCAGAACCCTGGCTACTGACATAAACTTCACCTGGCTTCCTGGTACCCAACCAGGCTTTGTGTTTTAAAGCATCTGATACTCAGAGGCTTGAAGTTAGATGCCCAAATACCCAGGAGTGAATCACATAATCTGTGTTACACCATAAAGTCACTCAAAGACATTATCAAAGCTGCTTTCTATGACAGAATGCAAATGTGGCTTGGTGTGTAAGGAGGACACCAAGACTCTTCTCACTGGTCTCCAGTCACAGGAAAAGAGATGATGAACACAAATTGAAATGCAGGAAACTCCATATGAATGTCAGAACATTTTATACTATTAGCTGGTTTTACACTGGAAGAGGTCACCCAGGGAGGTTATGGTGTCTCCATCCTTTGAGATTCTCAGAACATTAGACACAGCCCAAGGCAGCCTGTCCTAGCTGACTCTGTCCTGACCAATGGGTAGGAGTACTTCCAGAGGTTCCTTCCCACCTCAACTGTTCTGTGATTCCTCAGAGAACAAATATTTGGTGCAGATTATGTAATGCTAAGGAAATACTAAATTGTGGGAATACAGGACAGAAGATAGATGCTGCAAAAGGTATAACAAAGAGAATTTGTACACTTATTATCACAGCTGGTGTATATTTGCTCCTGGAGAGAATGTAGAGTTTACAATCACCTCTGAGAGGAAGGCCAGGATGTGAGCTAATACTCAAGTCAGTGCTTAATTAACCACGGAAAAATTTCAATAGAGGTGCATGTGAATGTCACAGATAATATGGAAATACAGTTTCTAATTTAATGCAGTAAAGTCTCTAGGCATGCCCACCCCATATAAATGAGATCTAGGCCAATATTAAATAGAAAGGATGATAAAGCAGGGAAAGAAAATCTAATCTGGAACAGCTTGCTGCAGTATTATCAGAGATGTACTGATAGGGATCATCTGTGTTTCTGAACAATTGTAGTTTCAGTTTCATAAATGTTGTTTTTAATGGGTTAATTTGTCATTCAGACTTCTCTCTATAAGTCAGTGTTCCACTTTGGTTCAAACAAATCCATAAATGTACCATTGTTTCTAACCTGAAACCGTTGGATTGGTAATACAAGGTAGCTTGTGGAGGAGGAGCATCTCACAGGGCAGCAGCAAAGCTGCCTTGCCACACCCAGCAGGGAAGGGTGTCCTGCTCCCACCTGGGGTCTGCAGTGTCCAAAGCAAAACAATTCCTCCTCACTGCAGATCCTGTGCTCTCCATTCCTGAGAGCGGTCCTGGCACATGGTGATGTACATTCACTTTGTTATGTGAACATCTGGAAGTAGAGAAAGGCGTTTGCTCTGCTCTGATATTGGGAAATGCAGTGTGTCAGAGAGCTGACGTGGTCATTGGCAAGAGAATCTATTGAATCATTCAAACCCAGCTAAATCTTGATGTGTGCAACGAGAGCTCTGTGGTCTTGGATTGAAATAACTCCAGTAAATTGGGCACTGCTGTTTCTTTAACAGGCCCTTATTTGGAGGTCAGATATGCTTCAGTGGCATGGATTTACACTGAATTTCTGAGATGTCAACACTGCAATCTGAAAGGAAATGGCTCTAAAGTAATACCCACAATGCTATGTTTCCTTTTTCTATTGCTGTCTAAGTAATCCATCCTGCTTTAGTTGTGTCCTTATTTTCCTGCTCTTGAGCTCTAAGCTTTGCATAGCGGCCACAATGCTTTCTGCACAGCATATCAAATGGGTTGTGTAGTCCATAGCAGCAGCATCTGTTTCAGTTCTTGATCTAAGCCTCCTTATTCACCCAACTTCATCCTTCACTGTGACTTCTGGGGACTTTTTTGACAACAAAATAGTAAATCTTCCTTGATTTGAGAAATCTCTCTGTAAGCATGTGTTCTGTTCATGAATGCTGCTGGGCAGCTCTGGAAACTGTATATCCTTTCCTTTTAAATCAAAGATAGTGTGAGCAGCGATGATGGATATTCTTCACAACCTCATGCACAGTGGTCCAGTCTTCCAAAAAATAATGTTAATGCCAGGTGGGAGCCAAACAGTTGATATAGTTTGGGTGCTTTTTTTGTATCAGTGAGAACATCCAATCCTGCCATACAAGGCCTTGTTATTACTTAACACTATGTAAATCAACAGTTCTACTGCAAACTAAACCTACTGGTTGTAGTAATAAAAACAGTCTAGGAAAAATCTATCAAGCAAGAATTCCCAGAAGCATTGTTTCTCTCAAGTCTGTGGATTGCATGGGTTATACTCTTTCCCCAAATGTCTGCTGCTCACCGCTGATGGCAGTAGGATATTGTGATGTGCAGATTCCTGCTTGGCCCAGTGCAAGAGCCATGTCCTCAAATCATCTGCCTGCTCAGGGTAACTGTCTGTTTCAAGTGATCTAAATTAATTTGAGCCAGCAATTTAATTTTTAAATGCTCCATGTTCCATGACTGCAACACACCGTTCTCTGGTTGTGTTAATGATGACTATATTCACTTAGGTCAAAAGAGTAAAAAGAGTAGCAAAAGGAATACCCATGGAGAGTGGAGGATGTGTGGAAAAAATCAATATTTTACAGCAAGAAAGCACCAATATTATGGGGGGGAAAGTGATTTTTCAGACTTGCTAATAAGAAATACAATATGTGAAAAATGAGGAAGTACAGAGATGGCTGAATCCATACAGTTAGGAGAATGAGTAAGCATCACTGAGTGTCTCTGTCTTTCACATCATGCAATTGATTTTTAACTAATTCTACACCCAGAGAAACTAATCCTTGTGTGAAAAAAAAAAACCAACCAAAAACATTGAATCTAAACCAGTTCTTATTTGAAAAAATAGGTCACCAAATACTGTCCCAGGGAAGCATATACAGTATTATGGGTACAGATGTGTTGGCGTGCACTGAGTTTTGAGTACAGGCCTGACTGTGCACTGCCTGCCCTGTCACCACTGCAGTGTTGTAATCAGCTCACTCAGGACAAAACCACACATCCTGGGAGGAGCACGAGCAGCAGGTTTGGAATGCCCAGACCTGGATGTTGCTCTTTGTGCTGCAGTTCTTCAAGGCTCCTTTTCTCTGACTGCCCTTGTGTGCAGATGTGACAAAGCTCCTCCTGACCACGATGGGCTCTGTGCCTGCTCTGGGTCCTGTTTGCCTTTGCTCTCCAGGCGGAGCAGGGCGAGCAGCCTTTTAGCTCAGCACTGTTCTCTGAACACTCCTCTGCTCTTAAGCAACAACACCAACCTGTCTGATCAGGTGCCCTGCTGTGTGTTCCCTTTTTGTGCTTCATGCCAGCTCCCAGCCAGGAATATCGCATCACTGCACAGTAACGCTTCCATTAATGTAAGTGCGATTTCCTGGTGCTCCAGATCCCTTTATCTTGTGCTCATATGCACAACTGCCTGTATCTGTGCAGTGCAGAAGGATGCATCCAGAATTCATTTTCTTTCTCACATAACATGAAAGGTATTTCTGAAAGAGTAACTAGTGAAGTGATGAGAATCCTCCAGGCTTTGAAGTCTAAGCTTTGCTGGTGTGATTAGTTTGAATGGCTCATTGGCCATATAGGGAAGTGATATTGATGGATTTGGGTTTCTTCATCCCCCTTTTCTGTTTTGAAATTTGATATCATCCAACAAGGGCTATTTGGAGAAAGCTCAAAGCTGCTGTTGTGTTTCCCAACAAGAGCCCTCCAATATATGTGCAAAGAGTAAATTATCTGGCATTTCTGAACTGTTCTTTTGGTTGCCCATGTGCTATTTTGCAATGAAAGAGTTTGAGAAGATGGTGGTGGGTGTATAATACAAGCTCTCCAGAAGCATAGGGCACTTCTCAAAATACTTGTTTCTGATTCACAGTTAGATAAGAGCAGATATGAGTTCTCTGTGCATCCAGCTGGACCTTTTCTGCAAGAGTTATTCAGCTTCTCAGATTATCTCCCACAATAAGGATTTGTCTCGGTGTTTGTTGCCTCAGTCTCATCTCTCCCTCATTAAAATGAGTTCTCAGCCAGCATAACCAAGACACATCTGCCATTTATGCAGTCCAAATTTCCCTGTGGCTGGATATTAAGAGAGACTGTATGATGACAAAACTCTCTTATGCTGAAGAAAAATTATTTACCAACACACAAAAAAATCAATCTTAGAACTCATTATAAGAAACCCCTTACATCTCTCAAACCCTCTTGTTACTCAACTACTCTGGTTCTGCTTTCAGCCCTGGCTGGAATGTTACTTCTGTGTGTTTGACTTTTCCCATGGAAAGTCATCTGCAGGCTCCTAGGCCAACATCCACATGGATTGGGTCCAGAAATAATTCCAGAGCATCACTGCTGAAACCTCCTGACTGCATGCAGAGTGCATGGTCTGCTCTAGCTGACCATTGCAATCATGGGATATTTTAAGTCAGGCTGGCCACTCATCCTCCCTCTTCTTAGAGCCCAACAATGGCAAAAGCAGCTGCCTGAAAGAGAGTCTGAGGTGGTGACAGCTGGGCTATGGTTTCTGCTAATAAAGAACACAGACTGTGCATACATACATTTAGAAAACCTATGACAAAGGAGTGTTAAAATTACAAAGTTAAGTTCACAAAAGTTGAGCTTTCCTATGTCTCCTGTGCAGCATTAGTTCAGCTATTTTACACACCTGAATGCTGTTTATCCGAAGTTAGGGGTTTCCACACTACAGTTTTTTGCTTGGGACATTTGCTTAATCTAAAGGCTGGTGTAATGAAATGTGCATTCAGATAAATCAATAGTCTGCAGGGAATGAGCACCAAAGCCTTTCCTAATGCAGAAAGTGAAAGGCACACAACCAGTGACGCAAAGATCTGCAAAATGATGGGTTTGTGATGGGTTTTTCTTGTGGTAAGTGAATAGCAGAGAAATGGGTTTTATCTCCAAATAGAGTTCTCTTGATTCTCAGCATCCTACTCACTTCAAACAAAACTTTTCAAGGCTGTTTTCTACTTGGGGTTTTTTCTGGTTTTGTGCTACACAGCTAAGATCCCAGGGTTGTAAACGGTGTAATTGTTGAGCAATCACAGTTCCAGCTGAGGTCACTGCCATCATAATCTTGAATATATGAAGTACTGTATAATAGCCTGAAAACTCAGGTTTTAAACAGCTTGCATTAGGTACCCAAATTTAGCTGATACTCTTACTCAGTTCATGTTCTGTAAAAATGGCCAAAACGGTAACCTTAACACCCCAGAAAGTTTATAAAAACGAATGCATTGATGTCTGAAGCATTCACACTGCTCTGATAAGCACCACAGAAAAGCCTATGAAGAAATGAATAATTCTGTTTTCAAAGCAGAATCTGAATAGCGTGCAATAAATAATGCCTGGTGAGAGTGAATAATGAAGGGAAAATAAACTATTGAGAGCTACACATTAGTTGAACATTGTTCATTCTGCACCCTGAATGAGGCATGGGCCTTATGGAAACCAGCACATGTGACAGTGTCATTTACAGTGCTATCGCGGTGCCTGTGCACCAAGCACATGAATTACTGTTTCACAGGCAACCACACCATTTTGTGTGCTTGATTAGCAGCTTTTATAATGTAAGTATAGCATAGTTTTTGTGTGCAGTAAATAAGTTACATGGTTTTTAACTCATTTGAAGTCCCCATTTCAAGATCTGACGACTCTGAAGTCTTTTCAGTTAAATGGTTCTAGGGTTATTCTGTTCTTTTATGTGGGGGAGCAATTCATTCTCCCTGCTTTAGTTCTCTGAAATATGCAAACTATTTTGTCTGAAACTAAGAAAGAAAATAAAGAGTGAGCCTGGTGCAGGTATTTCACATGATGAATTTTATTTATATTGTGAGAACAGAACTCCATCATGGAAATTGGTGGGCAGGGTTGGTGACTTCAGTGTTTCCTGTTGTACCACTGGTGTTTAGGAATATGGTGGTCGTTCATGCCCTTGCAACAGCAGTGACTGGAGATGCCAGACTGGTCAGAGTCACCAGCCCTGTTCATATGTGTGTCCTATGCTGCTGTTACTCACAGAAGCAAAAATGTATAACTATCCTCCTTCAAGGCTAGAGGGACAGTCTTGTTGGCCTCCAGGTGCTAAGGAGGAGTTCCCTGGTTTCATAAGTGGGTTTGGTAAAGAAATACTGGATAATACCAATAGGATTTGAAGGAGACTCTACATGTGAGCAACGCTGTGTATCAAGATCTGGGCAGGGTGGGAGTGAATCATGAGAGGTATTCAAGTTGCTCACAGTCATTGTGAGGATGGGTTTATATCAAGTTCACTGCTGCCTATATAAATATTAGTGCTGAGGACACAGAGAGGTGCCAGAAGATGATGGCCAGTCTGATTTCCCACTTAGTACAGAGAATTTGAGATTTACCAAAAGCCATGAACAGCCTCAGGGTCATTAAGCAATAAGTTCCCATTGCCCACAGAAATTGCTAAAGAAAGGTTACCATTCCACTCAAATTTTTCTTTTCAGCCTTTTTTAGGGGTAATCATTACTTTTTATCCACTGACAAATTCCCATTCTGCTGTGCAGGAATCAGATACTGGCTTATTTCAAGATAAATTCCTAAGTATTGGCATCTTTTACATCTGAATCCTTGTGCACTTGGTTAAAAAAACCAGCCCAAACCACCATGTTGTACTAAGTCAATTGTTTACTCTTCCATTTAATCACAGGAAAACTGTCCTGCCCTTTCAGCTTCTTTTGGAGATGGATGAATTCCTAGAGACGTCTAAAGAAAATTAGGAGGCTTTAACTTAATATGAAACAATGTCAATTTAAAAATTTTATAAGGGTGCCAACCATGCTGGTTTAATTTTTGATAAGGGATGATACTACATTTCTGCATTTTTAATAAGGAGACTGACAAAAGACTCACTTAAGATACCTAGAAAGACAAACTTCTACAGCAGGATTGCAACTAATTCAAATGTTAATGGTAAAGATACCAGGACAGTCTGTCTTAAAAAGACATCATTAAATACTCACTAGTGTTTCTGCATAAAAGTCAAAAAATTACTTTTGATTTCCAGACTAATTATACAATGCTTTCAGGAAATAATTTTCATATTTTGAAATGCTTTTGTAATAAAATTCATGAAAATACCACTCCTCACTACAAGTAAAACCAGAAAGAACTTAATTTTACTGAATTTCTGTTTGTTCAGGGAATTAATCTATGAATTTATATTGCCAGGTTTTTTAATGTGTTTCAGAAAGATAAGTAACCTTAGATTACTAAACTCATAAGAATGTACAGGAGAAGATTGCTTCCATTGGTTCAAATTTCATTTGCAAGCGTAGGATATGTATTAGAACCAGTAGATCACAACACAGGCACGTAAGGCACAGTAATATTTGATTTTTTAAATTAGGGCTGTCTGGTTTTACAGATTATCCTTGTTTAAGAAGAGCTATGTTTATCCGTAAAACATTTATATTGTGAGGATCACAGCAAGAAATACGATGGACACTTCCTCTCAAGGTTGGGTCTTTGGCTATTTTGGGGGGAGTTGAATTGTGAAATGAGATCTATCATCATCCATGCATCAGATCTGCTGGATGGGCTGAATAGTAAGAAGATCAGTTCAGTTGATGGGGAATAGGGCTTCTCACAGGGTTTTGTACATGCAGAGCCCTACTGCTTGCACATTCTGCTGTTGCCAGCCTGTGCCATGGATGGCCCATGAGCCAACTCTGTCACCTCTGCAGTGGATCACAGAGCCACCCAACCATCAGCATCCTGCACGGGTGGCACAGATGGGGACACAGAGGTCACAGTGCACAGCTTCCCGTGGAGCCTGCACACACCTCACTGTGGGGAGTGTGCAACAGGAGATTCCTGCACTGCCCTCAGCTTGTGGGTAAGAGCTACAAGGTTGTTGATTGTCTTTCGTGGGCCTGTTCAGCACTGCCTCATTTTTCTTCCCTCTCTCTTGCATAAATTTTCCTGGCCTGGCAAATTTTTGAGAGGCCAATAATGCTGTCAGACCCTAGATGAACATGAATAATAGCCTGTTTGCACAGCTGATAACTGAGCTGTAAAAACGAATCTACTCCCAGATGAAACTTGACATGCAAAATTTAAGCTTGGGGAGCAATACTTTGTATGTATTCTGAAAAAAAAAAATTACTTGGACTACTTAATTTTTATTCCTCCCTAAAATAAAAAACCCTACAGGAGGGTCAGCAGAGAAAGCTCCTGATGTTTTGACATAGAACTTGGAATTAGCTTTAAACATGAAATACAGCAAATGTTTAATCTGTAATAAAGTTGAATCTGCTCATTTTGCAGAAGAACAATGGCTGAGGGTCGAAGCCTTGGGTTCTGCAGTTGCCAGATGGGATCATTTCCAAAAGGGAATTTGGATGGTAATCAGTGTCCGCTGGGATCCATGCCCACCGCTCCAAGCCCGCGTGCCACAAAGGAGAGATTAGGGGCAGAATGAGAATGTGCAAGGCTGGCACGAATCAAAGGGACTCCCTGTAAAACCTATTACATCTGTGCTCTAAAAAATGCATAGAGAAACTGACAGTCAGGAAAATGCAGTTTTGATTGTGCTTTGATGGCTGGGAAGCTAAAATTGTGTGGGTGGGTGGCTAAGTGTAACTCCATGTCCATGCCAGCTTTATTTGACTGGGAGAGCCAGAGTCAGGCCAGTTTTTATTGTCCTTTCAAGACTTTCCAAGCAGCAGGATAAATAAAGGAATGAAACGGGGAAATGAATTTATAGACTTTGGGTGTCAAATGATTAACAAAAGGCCTGAACCTCGGTGTTTTGTTCTATTGATTTTGTTTTGGCAAGGCAAAGATAAGATTGTGAACCTGTACAAAGGGAGGTGGTCTTTACTTCCCTCTGTGCCTTTGTAGTGGCTGGGTAATTTGCTGAATTGAAGTTTCACTTTTGGACTGAAAGCAGGTGTTACTCTACACTGAATTATGAGTTACAAAACACTGTGCCATGTTTTTGGGGCCCACATCATTTGGGTGGGAATATCTGAATTTCTCCAATGCTTGCTTTAAAATGATAAGAGAAACGATCCACTTCCCAAATCAAGTTTCAGGTGAACTACACAAACTTGTCATGGTGTTGGGGAGCCCATGTTAGTCCTTGAGGCCTGTGGCCTTAGCAGGTGAGTGTGCCTACAATTTGGGTCCTAGCACTCTAAACCAGTTTCCTTAACCTTATCTGGCCACAGGACTTATCATTTTCCAGAGGAAAGGGACTCCCAGCTGTGCAGGGCTGTGATACTGCCTGCAGAGCTCTCCTTCAGTGCTTTGTGTTGACCTGGTGTTGCCCTCCTGGGCATTGTGGATTCCTGTGCAAGTACCAAGACCAGTCTTTCATGACTAGTGAGCAACAAGTATCCAGCAATCCTACTACTGCCACAGGTTTTATGGCAACAGAGAAGGTACCTAAAAAAAAAAAAAAAATAGGAGCTCTGATATTAGTTTGGACATGTTTAAGCTTTCTAAAGTGGGGATTAAAGGTAAATGAGATCTGAGACCATAAATTAGCCCAGCTGGTCAGAGCAGGGTGCTGATAATGCCAAGGTTGTGGGGTTGATCCCCATATGGGCCATTCACTTCAGAGCTGGACTCAAAGATCCTTGTGGGTCCTTTCCAGCTCAGGATATTCTGTGATATAAGCAGCAGCCTCACAAGAAAAAATTACAGTGCTTTGAAGTGCTGTGGAAAGTGCTTGTGGAAGTTCAAACTGTTCGAGGAGCTGAGCAGACATACAAATGCATCACTACTGGGCTTCAGCCATAGGAGAAGGCAGGGCTGGAGCACAAGAAGGCAGCAAATCCAGGACCAGATGAATTGGTAGGTTAGTTTAGACTACGAGTATATATATGCTTGTAGCCTTTCTATCTTGATTCATCTGGTTAGAACTTAACATTTGTGGATCTGAGAGAAACCTTCGCCTTTGGTGAAAGAATTGGGGATGGGGCAATATTTTGAAGGGTGTACTGGAAAGGGTAAGAGGAGAGCTGTTTTATGCTTCTAGAAATTCTGTCTCTAGGACATGTTATTCTGAAGTGCATCTATCACTAGATGCTTTATGTGATATGACAAAATGCCACAGGGATTGATGCATCAACTGCTGTTGTTTCAACATGGTGTAACAGGCAGGAAATCTGAAAGGATGCATTTTCTGAAACTTTGTTGAAAAGAGCTGTGGCTCTGGGAGTGCCAGAGTTATGTCTAACTCACACACGCATGGATTCTACACATGGCCTGAGCTCTGTCCTAACATTTGTGAGAAAAGGTTTCTCAGCTTCAATGAAACACGTTTTTCTCAACTCAGTTACACTGAATACTCTTCTCAAACATATGGGAATAAGGCTGCATTGCATGACTCCAGTGTCTCTAGTGAAGCTATACATAGAGACTCCCAGAAGAATATTAGCATTGACTAAGCAAAACACCATGGGAAGTGAGGAGATATTTGAAACCGGGCCCACATTTGCAAGATGATAATTGGATTATTTTTCTATCCTGAAGAAAGATCTTCTGGTGTTTCCCTTTTCTTCGCCTTCTCCCTTCCTCCTTGTGAGGGGATTTTAAAAACTAATTTGATTTTTATCCACTCTGAAAAACAAATAATTTCCTTCTAACCAAGCTCGTATCTTTTGGTTATGCTCAAATCTCCTTTATTCTCTCATCATTCAAGAATTGAAAGTGATGAGATGGCAATATCTAAAGGGATAGCTTAAAAAGATTATTAAATACAAGCTAGTAAATCAAAAGAGAAAACAAGAAAAAACCATTCAGAATCCAACCTTGAAAAATCTGCTTTTAATGAATTTTCACGTTAAAAAGGAAAACAAGGATTGGGTTCCCATTCCTTCATAAAGAGAGACATCCTTGTCAAGCAGCTATAAGAATTCACAAATTGGATGACAGACTGTGCTCGCTGCTTTAGCACGAAGGCAATAGATCCAGCATGAGCTTGAAAGCAAGACGGGTTTTAAAGTGTTCTGCTGTCATACAAAATCCACACTAAAATAATGAGAAACATTCCACGCAGACATCATCCTAAATTCCCATTTGGGTATTATTTTCTCATTGATGTTGTAATTAATGCTAAAATAATTTGTCTGTGAGCCTTCAAGATGCTTAGAGCTTTCCAGAGGGCTGCTGGGAGCTGAGGGAATTTGGCACCTCAGAACCAGACTTTGTCTCCCCTTCTGCCATCCACACACAAAATACCACTTTGCAGGATTGGAGCCTGAACAAATAAAGTGTGGGAGAAAAATGGAGCAAGCATCTAGCTAGCAGGACTTTTTAACAGGAAAAAAAAATCTAATCCAGTCTTGGTGCTGCTCTGAGTTTTCCCTGTTTGTGTCTAAGCCCTTTGGGAGCCACAGAGCAAACAGCAGCCTGTGGTACTAATCTGCTACTTTACAGCACTGCTATGTGGTCACTGTAGAGCTACATGAGACACTGTCAACTTCAGTTTTGCTCCAATTCACGATTCCTTTGTTAGTAGTAATAGGATGAATAGTTTGAAGTGAGACATCTTGAAAAAATCCCACTGTACTTGTTACTAACTGTGGCCTCAAGTCTGCATTTTTGTTAGTTTTCACAGTGATTAGTCATTGTACAACAGCAAAGAGTAGAGCAGTCTCTAGCAGTGCTCCTCGGGCAGGCAAAAGGTCTTGCCAGACACCTAATTCTCACTTTTTTTTTTCTGTTTGGTACCTTCATTCTTATTCTCATTAAAATTAATGGAAAAGGTCCCTACTGAGGTGGTAGGTTTGGTTGCACTCAGAGATCCACTGTCTACTCATACTGCTATGGCAGGGTGTCCAACCTTGGGATGGGAAAGAAGGGCAGAAGAATTATGGCCATGGAAACGAGAGATTCTGGCTTGAAGAGAGACCATTCTTGGATGACAAATTGATGGGGTTTGTAGTTTGCTTTAAATCTGACTGTGTCCTCCTTTCTTTACTAGGCCATGAGCTAACTAAAAATAAGGATATCATTAGAAGACCTGGAGCATGCTAAGGTGGTTTAATTGCCCTTTTAGACAGGAAACAAGCAAAAGCAAAGCAAGTCCTGATGGCTGTGAAAGGTCCTTAAAATGTGAGAAGGGAAGGTGTATCCAATAGGCACAGAAGTACAGAGCATAGAGTGAAGTAAGAAATATGGAAAGCAAAACAGCAAACAGCTGACTTAGGGGATTGGAGTTCTCTGTAAAGAAGCTGAAGTTAAAAGAGAATAAAATTAAGCTAAGCAACAAAGGAGATTATACAAGACATTGAACAAAGCATTTAAAAACAATAAAAGTTCCAAAAATAAAAGCATAGAAAAAGGAGATCAAAGAGACACTATTTAGTCAGATACAAATAAAATTATGAATTGGAAAAAAACCCCTAAAGAATTAAGACTTCTAACTTGCTTTCACACAAGAAAAAAGGGATTTGTGCAAATAAGAAGTAATATCACCTGTCATTAAAGTGTCCTTGCAAAGAGACAAATGAGGATGGCCACGGGGCTGGAGGGTAAAATGTTGATGACCATTGATGCTACAGTAACTGGTTAAATGCATGAGTTTGGGGAAATTCCTACAGCCACCTGAATAACACTGTAAGGATTTAAGCAAATTAGTATGGGGAAATTCGAAATCAGTCTAGGGAACCTATGAAAAGAGGAAAACTAAAAGAAACTTTTCTGTGCAGTTTAAAATTGGCAGATTTTGAAGAAATTCGCCAATCACAAAAGACTAAAGCATTTTAACAGGTAAGAACAGTAAGTGAACATTTAACATTATTAAACACAGTACAAACAACAGTAGGTTTGGGAATCCCGTAAGTAGGAAGAACAGTTGTGAAAACTGTTGGTTATTTTGAAGACAGCAGGTAAAAAACCAGGAGCTATGTAAGAATCTGAAGGACAAATCTTGATCAAAAATGAACTTGTATTTATGCTCTGCTGGACTTGTGGTTTGTTTTGTGCCTCAGTAGAAGCAGCAGAAAATGAATTTTTGTTCTAAATGTAATATACAACACTACTTATAGCTGAAAACTCACAGTAGTTTTGGCAAGACAATTTTATTTTAAAATGCAAAAAGTATTGTGGGCACTAACATATCAGTTGGAAGTTTAAGGGATGTGGCTGCTAGTGCATTAGCTCCACTAACTTTAATTAAAAGGTTTAATTTTAATATCTTTTTGCAAAACGTATTACATTAGCATATCTAAAAGCCATGACGGGATTGAAGGAATTAGATTTGTCTAGTTGAAAGACAGACTGAAAAAGTCAGCCTAATGGACAGGGGATGTTTTCAAAGGTTATTATACAAATAGAAGAGAAGAGGTTTTTTAAATGTCTGTTTGAAAGAAGAAAGAAATAGATTGTAGAAAGGTATGAAATTGTTTTGGGGAAAATGTAGATGAGGGGGGCGATAGCACAAATATCTCAGGAACTTGGTCCTTATGGCTTTAAGAGTTTCCCAGTGGAAGCCCAACTACTCCTGTTGTTTCTCTTGCCTCACAGTCTGTCCCTATACATTTTTAAATTTAGCAAAGATTTCATTGATAAATAAATGAAACACTCGCCATTCTTCCATTCCTGAGAGCTCTCTCTGGTGGGGGCTGCTCTCCAACAGTGGTCACAGGGTAGGGGAGGCGCTCGGCTTCCTGACATCCCGGATTGTGAGTGTGAGTAAAAAAGCAGGGACTCTGCTCTGACTTGGCACCATCACACCCAGGTTCCCAGTGTTAAATGAGGTGAAATCTGACGCCTTTCTCTAAGTCAGTGTGGATGGCATTGGGTCACCTCCTCTTGCACACCACTCTGTGGTGTCTTTGGCTGTGATGTGGTGGATGCTGAAATGTTCCTGGGCATTGCACACCAGGTGGAAATGCCTGGAGCATGTTGTTCAAGATGGACTTCTGGTCTGAACCTGTGTAGTAATGTTCTGCAAAATAAAGAAAAGCGTACATACAATGGGCAAAAGCTGGAAACACCAGAGAAACCACTAAAATAAGTTTAGTGCATCACTTTTCACATGCTTCTGAATGATTTTTCCAATGCAATTCCCACTCTGTGATTGGGAAGGTGCATATATGCACACCTGGATGAGCAAAGAACCTGGTGTATGAATACAAGCCTGCAGGAAATCCAGGGTGCAGGGGGTCAGTTATTCATTCTGATCCTGAAGTGGCTTCTCTGATGTATAAGCTGTAGTTAGCATGAGAAATATATGGATCTAAGGGACCAATTGTTGAAAAAGTAAGGTTGGAAAAATATCTGAGTTCTTAGAAAGAAGAAAATAAGAAAACAATCAAACTATAAAAATCATTTGTGAAATAGATCAAAGGAATGGTATGGATGACAAACAACAGAGAGCTGACTAATGGAGCTCTATAGAAACATCATTTCACTGTTCTGATGTACCCCCTTGTTCTGTCAGTGTCTGATCTGTGTGTTATTTAATGTGCAGTGGTGTGTGACCAAGTAGAAGCAATAAACCACAAAGGTAAATTAAAAGTTAAATTAACAATCTTAATGGATGAATATAGATTTCATTTCTCTTTCATACCAACTGGCTTCCTTTGCCCAATCTACTTCTCCTATAGCACCTCCAGTTTCCTTCTTGCCTCTGCAATTCTTTGGAGACACATATGTCCACAAGATGGTACTAGGCTACCAGTAGCCCCTACGATGGCTGGTCAGTGAAGGCTCTTGAAATTGCTGCTGGTCAGGTGTCACCAGAGAAGCTAAGTCAAAAAAAAAAAAAAAAAATCTCATTAGTGTTGTTACCTGTGAGAGCCATTCAGCCCAAAATTCCTGTTTGGTTGGTTTTTTTAATGAAACAAAATTCCAGTAGGAATCAGAGCAGATCATTGCTGCGACTGATGCTCTCCACACTCACACCTGTTTCCAGATAGCCTCATTATTGCCTTTGGAGCCACTTCCAATTTAATAAACTTGATAATTTAGGAAAGAGAAGAATGAGGCCATGAATTACAGCAGCTTTATGAATCTGTGTTTCGACACATTTAAAAAAGATATATTTGACCTAATGTATTATAAATACCTCATTTGCTTTAAGCAATTATTGTAATCTATCATATTGATGCAGCCAACACAAACATGTGGTATATTTCTCACGCTAAAAATTGTTCAAACAGGCTTGAATAAATTGTTAATACTCTATAAGATGCTAGTGGAATAGCTCAATGATTAGCTCTTCTCTTCACATGATTCAAGCGCATTAGTGACACTGCTGACTAATGACTTGCAAAATTTTTGTTAAAGGCACAGGTGCATTTTTAAATGGCAGCCCAGTTCTTAAGTCAATGGCATTTCAGGCTTTGAAACTGAACAGCTTTGTTACACTGGTTTATGTAAAATTAGTACTTGATTTTAAATTTTTTTAAAATGACACTCCACGTATAATCATGTTAATTCTGTTGTGATTTTAGATACAAGTTACTCTTGAAAAATATCTTCTCATAATACGATTACTGGAATACTGTTAATCCTGACTATATGAACAAGGCTGCAGCGTTAATTAAAGACGGTGAAGTGCTTTCTCATCAGCACCGTGCAAATGGAGTGATAAATAAGGCCCCTGATAGCTTGGAAAGCATTCGTTATTACTGATCAGACTGCTTGTGCTTCGGCAGTACAAAGGGAAAGCGGCCCTACGAAGGGAGGTGCCCACCTTAGCATACTTGATACTTCTTTCACTAATTTTAATACAATTAAGCGGAGATGACCACATCAGTATGGTCATAATGAAATCCCTCAGTGGGAGATCTGAAGTAATGAGGAGAGCACACAATTTGTGACTCGAGGCCATTTAAAGGAGTCCGCGTGTTTAATGGGCTTAGTAAAATTAAGATCATCAACGAGGCTGTCATTATAACAGGGCTCACCGAAGCAGGGTCAGGACCTGAGGGCCTGACCCAGTCAGGTTCAGCACGGCCCAGGCCCGCCTATGCCAGCGAGAGCTCCAGGGTGCCCAGGCCGGCCTGGGAGCGCGCGTCCGAGTGCGGCCGTGCCATATGCGGGGCTTCCTTTCGGCAGCTGCCGGGAGAGGAATCCCTCAGGTGTCCCTCTGGCTGCGGCCCCGCCGGCGCTCCTGCGGGAGGCGGGATGCCGGCGGCGGCCGCGCTCTCCGGGGNGAGGGAGGGAGCGAGCGAGCGAGCACCATGTGCCGGCCAGCGCTCGCCCGGCTGCTACTCCTCCAGCTGTTGCTGCTCAAGCTGCACCTCGGCAAAGGTGGGTCCGGCGCGGCACGGCCGCTCTCCCTCAGCGCCGGGGTCCCCTGGCCTCAGCGCTGCCGGGGAGGGGGCGAGCGTCCTGCCGGCACGGGCACCCCGGGATGTGCGGCCGCGGGCGCCCGCTCGCCCCGGTGCCCTGCGCGGCGTTTGGGACCTGCGGAGGGCCGGGCACGCTCGGGGGTTGGGACCTGCGGGGGCCGGGCACGTTCTTCAGCGGGCGAATGCAGCCCGAGCGCTGGTGACAGGAGCTGCCACCTTTAATCCCTTGCAGAGGGGATTTGTGCCTCATCAGAGCAGCGCGGCACCGAGTCTGCAAAGCAGATTTGCTCCGTTCTCCCCCCGCCCTCAACTTTAGTTGGGTCAGGTCCCTTTTCCCGGGACGGCGCCGGTGCTTGTTCCGCCCCGCGTCCCCAGGGGTCGGTGCGTTTTGACCCGGTAACGGGATGGCAGGAGGTCCCAGCATCGCTGCGCTTTATAATTTTTCTTTGTCTGTTGTATTTCGGGTTTAACCATCTTCTATTCCCAGCCTCCTTTTCCCTCCGCCTTTAAAACAATGCGGGGAAGCATGGAATGGCCCCTTTTATCCCTGCACAAAGCAGTTTCGGCATCGCTGCCGTGCTCCCG